>CAUOFW020008896.1:0-15164 GCA_963454935.2 Ilex paraguariensis | reverse complement strand
TACCAATCTCGAACTACAAACAAAATAGCTCATCCAGAATTGAAGGCTAGTTTAACTAGTTCCTTACCTTTGAACTGGGTCTCAAACCCACCATGTGAATTGAAGGATTAACTTTTATCATATTACAATCATTCTACCAAAAAAAATAAAAAATTAATGAAATATGCATTTTTCTGCTAAAAAAAAAATGGAACATGTGACAAGAGGTCAAATCTTACTAACTTTGCTATTTGAAGTAGCATTGCGAATTTGAGATTGTTGGCTCACGAGGTTATAAATTATGAGATGTGTTATGACACCCAATTTTATTAATTCTGGATTATACTTTATATATTAATCGTGCTGACTTGAATATATTGAACATCGTTTGAATTTATGGTATATAATCTACCAAATAGAAAACTGATCATATTTAGTATCGGAATGAATTTAAATCTACAAATGAATAATGTATACTTCTTGTCTTTTTCCCTTAGGTTAGATATCATAAATTGCTTTTATACTTTGACCCAATTCAAAGGCCAAATGAATTTTTAATTACATCAATTTATTACTTAGACTTTTAAAATCACATCTATCAACCCATTTCATCAATTTTAGGCATCAAAAATTTGTGACGCGTGAATCAAACTTTGTTATAAGAACAAAATATATAAGTCTGTTGGGTGCCTTTTAATAAAAATATAAATGTATAGAACTCTAAATTTGTTGTTTATTTGTCAAATTATTTTTTATATATTGCGAAGTAGTTACATTACATGTTGTGTGACGTTTTTCTTTTAAGGCGGCTCCATACCCTCAAAAAGGTATGGGAGACAACAAAAAGTCAAAAACTCATTTTTTTTAAGCAAATGATATCCATTATTCCATTTTTAGCTAAGGTCAAGAATGACGGGATGTGAAAAAACAATTTTTTCTTAAAAGTCAGTCTTATTAAGAGTAATGCAAACAATGCTATTTTTAACAACTTAAAATATGCAACGTTATTAATTTTTAAACCATTTTTTCGGATGAGAGTCTTACTTAAAACATATGATTGATGGTCTTTTCATGTAATTTATATAAATGTTTATTTACTTAATCTTAAAATTCAATGATTTATATGGATCAGATTAGTTTACCATTATTTAGCATTCCTACCACGTTTCGATCTCTAGAGGCATACGATTGTAAATTTAGTTCTTCGCTCCCCTTCTCTCTCTCTCGGAATTAAAACAAGAGAAGAGAGAGAGAGAGAGAGAGCGACAGGGCGGCAAAAATCAAAATATAAGGCGGCAAAAAGAGAGCACCATGCCCTCTCTCTCTCTCTCGATCTCGATCTTGATCTGGAAGTAGATGTACAAGCTTAGACTTTTACTCTCCATGGACTCGATCAATGTAAAACCGGTAAGCATCTTTCAATCTCAGTTCTTTTGATCTGTCAATCTTAAATCCCAGTTATTTCGTCTTTTAATTCCACTGTTCTTTTTTTATTTTTTTTCTCAGTGAAGTTGAGATAACTGAGAATAAAATAGAAAACACCAATAAATCTTTAACTTATGTTTATGATTTTTTTTTGGATTATTAGATAAAAGGGCAAAAAATTCTATGCTTTATTTGAGTGCCTAATGATGAAAATCTTGGATAAATTGAGCATTCCGAAAAAGGGTTTATGCTGATCAGTCCAATATATATATATATTTTTGTGTTGTATGATTCGAAATTAGTGCTTTTGTGTTCTGATCAAATATATGATGGTTGTGATTAAGTCTTCCGGTTGAGAAACTATTAGCTTTAGTCGAGGAGCATAGGCTAAAGGTTGTGATGGATTTTGTAGCTACTACTTTTTTATGGCTTGAAAATGCATACTCTCTTAAGCCTTTGAAAATGGGGCTAAGAACCCATATCAAGGAGTGGGATAAAAAATTATGGAGTATGACCGACATTTACAATTTTTGTTTCTATGAAAGATGGTCACTATTAATATGCTTTGTTTGGGAAGCACAGTAACTTTTATGCTCCACCTTTAGCAACTTGGGCTAAAGGTCGGAACTTGAGTGATGGCGATTGGTAAGTACTTATTCTCACAAACAATGAGTCATTAGTTCAAGCCCTGAAATTAGTTAGGCTGCCACCACTTACCTCTGTCAGATTTTGTTATAGGCGGGAGTTTTTTTGCAATGGGTGTGACCTTTTAAGTTTTATTATCCACTTTGTTTAGATGAAAACATGGTTTGTACATGGGAGGGAAGTGACTTAAAGAAGAAGTCATGGTACTAAACTTACCTTTAGCACCCATAGCATTTATAATAGATCTATATTTTGGTGAAGACATGTTTAATTTGTTTAATTGACTCATGAAAATCATTTGATTGTTGTAGAAGTCTCAATAACACTGAAGTTGAAACCTCGACGTGTATAAGTCTTTTGATCCCATTAAAGCTGGTTCATCTCTTGTGGATTTTTTAAAGTAGTTTGCTTACAATATTTGCAAGAGCTATGATTCATGGATATAGATGTGGTATAACGATATAATAAGAATGAGTACAACTTTACAAGAAACTTTAAATCAATTCTCTAAGAAATTTTTAGTCGATTCTCTAAGAATTCGAAGAGTTTAACTCAAACAAGTCAGCATCATTGCACAAATCCAGTTTAGATTATTCCTTTAGGTTGCTCTCAATGGAAATTTCTTTGTATAGTAAAACGAAGCAAGCAAAAGCTTTCTAATAAATGGCACATAAAGAGCCCATGCCATCATAATATACTATGTAAATTATAAAAATTTCATTATTCAAGTTGGTCTACTGATTTTGCTCTATCCTCTTCGAGTAAGGAAGAGTTATATCCTCTTTTGATTAGGAAGAATCTCTACTAAAATCTGAACTACGAATTTGGCTAGGTTGGTGAGACAAAAAAAACCTAATATAGTAGGACATGGATGAGAAGAAATAAATGGGTGAGTGTGTATATGGATATCTTTATTATTATGGATGAATTTATATAAAAACAACCATTATTCCTATTTGAAATGTAAAGTAAAGCTTACACCTACTGTTGTGACATGAAATTTGTTAACTTGTAAATCAAAACAATCAATTCTAATACATGAAATTTGAATAAAGCTTAGTGAGTATGCATGATTACACTCAATCTTCTCCTCATGGCTCCATTTCTTGGTAAACGTCCACGTGTTTATACTATTCCTTTTAGAAACAGTAGAAATTTGTTAATAATCTTGTACAGATCTTTGATTCAAATTTTATTTCTGTTCATCCTAAGAGAAAATCATATCCCAACTTTTTATTCTTGTTAATTATTACATACGAATGACAGTCCAAGAAGTGTCAAAAGTGTGAAAGGAGTTAAATTTTTAATACCTTAGATGGACTTGACCAAAAGCGGCATTGAATACGTGTGTTAGAGTGTCCATGAAGCATTCATTGTCTTCACGTGTCTAAGACAAACATGAATTATTCTTAACTATTAACAATTAAACTTGTAGAACCAAATTCTTGAATTGGATCAAAGTTCCTTTAACAGTAACTGCATGTGTATGTATGGTGGTGCTCTGACATTTTTGAGTAGTATCATCTTCCACCCCATGTTTTCCTCAAGTAATTGCCTCTCTCATTCTTTACCATCGTCTTTTGCACATTCCGTGCTGTCAGCAATTCAACCATGAATTGATTTTTGTAATTATACATATGTCATGATATTCAGTTTGTCTACAGATGTGAATCAACTACCCGATGCGTCTCAATGTATGTAGGTTGGTAATTATGACTCGATTAAAAAATATCTTTAAATCTTTTCATGAAAAATTTTAAGTTATTTTTTTAAAGGTTTTATGGGATATCTTTGTATTTTGCTTGTAGTTTTTTGTTTTATTCGTCATTAGTATAAATAAGAAACATATATGAAGACAATTTGTAATGTGTTACAAGAGACTAGAGGGATGATATATTCTTATACGACACTTGGAATGTCGTTTAGAAAATCTATAAATTCTTGATTCATTAACTAAAGTTTAAATTTGATTTTAAGAATTACGAATAAAGACAAAAGTGAGAGTGAAAACAAATATTTTGAATTTTCATGTGTAGATTTTGAAGGCTTCTAGATTATGTTTATGTTGTCAATATTGTTGGTGATGTTTTATTAGAAAAACATGGATCAACGTGCAAAATAATGAATCGTTAGTTTATAAAAACATTCGTGTGTTCTGTATTAATATAACTAATTTTATTGCGTTATGGTTTTAGCTAAACTTAAAAATTATTACAAGGGTGCTTTTTTTTACAAAATTGGAATTGGTCAAAGAATTTTTGCTTTCTGAAATTAAAAATAGTAGTCTGTTGCCTAAGAAAAATTACAACATGAGACTTGGTGGTTGCAATTGAGAATTCATTTCTATTTGTAGGCATTTGGCCTAGGATGTTTCCAAGTGTATGTAAGTATGTACTATACACTAGAATGTTCTAGGCTTTTTAGGCTCCTCCTTATCTCTCCACTATTCTGTAGAATGTTTGTTTAAGTGAGACTAAAATAAGGAACCCCATTATATGGTTCTTTGAAAACTTCTAGAAGGCGGGAAGTGACAAAAAGCTAATGATTCTCATAACATTTGTCATATCCTATTTTATATTTGCTTTGTTGTTAGTTGTTTTTGTGTCCTAATGAATTTGGTAGTGTAAACCAGATATAGTTCATTTTTTAACAGGAACTCCCCTTTATATCAAGGATGGTACATAGGAATTCATACGTGTACCACAAGCTTCTAGAATTCAGTCTTGTTCATTCATATCTAGATGCATTATGACCCACAGAGAAGAAAATAGGACAGGAGTCAGGAGTCAGTTTCTTTGTCATTGTCATTGCATTTTGGCTTTACAACCACATGGTTGTTAGCATAAACATCATCCACGTAGACTAGCACACTAGAATGCTATGTTGTAGCAAGACTTTTCCCTATTGTATTCTTGTAACGATACCTATGTTATTAGCATATGCTCATAGTTACCACATTTAATTTTGCTGTGGAACATCTCCATCCACCCTACCATTGTTCGGGCCTTTTTGCAATTCAATTGACTTATTCATTTCTTTTGAACCTGTAGAATAAAACCATACATATTTCACAAATGGGCATGCAGCATCATCCATTTGTCTATATGTTGGAGTTGATAGATTCTTCATTAGAATCACACCTGAAATCTTTCTACCAATTATTGTAAATTCAAAAGAGTTTGCTTTAGATTCCCCAAGAAAATGCCAATTGGAAACCAGTTACAACTTTAACAAAAATGAATCAACTTGGTGTGCTTTATGATTTTATTCAGTATCTAGTTTAGTTTAAGGAGCATCACCCCACTATTAGAAGTTTGAAATGGATATGATTTATGGTAACGTCTGTACTTGTAGGAGAAAAGTTTCTCCTGTAATTGTGTTATTCGGGATTGATTCTTCTCTTTTAAGTTTTTTGGTTTTGGGTAATTAGTTGTTATTGGAAATTTAACCTTCTTTTTCTAGATCCCTGTATTGAGGAATGAGTTTTATTTATCCTGCTCCACGGGGAATGTATTTTTTTCAGTATCTCAAGGCTTAGGTTGCCCAAAAAGGATGTAAAGGTGGTAGAATTAGGATACTGTGGTCACGGGGCTGATAATAGGGTCTATTGAAGTTTGTTTTAAGATTGAGAAGGAAAAATTGATTGAACTTCTTAAGCAACTGTAGATAGTACATGAAATGTCTATATATTATATAATATTCGTGTCATGTCAAAAAATGTCGTATAGTCTTTTTTGTGCACATAACACATTGTTTGCTGACAGAAGGCATGAACTATGGCTTAGAGCAGGGGCGGAGCAAAAAATTTTGTCTAGGGTGGGCACTTTACCTAAAAACTTTTTATTTTTTTTCTCCTAGAAACCATCGTGGTCATGATTCGTCAATCATACTTGTAAGATAGCTCTAGAGTTGATTTTTGGAATATTTATGATTTATATTTAGGTGGACATAGATGCTTTCCACTGTCAATAATAACAGAAGAAACGTTGAGGAACATTGCTTTGAAGAAACTCATGTAATTTCTGCCTTTTTGCAACTACTCCACAAATGTAGGGGGATTGTGTATTAACTATATCTCAAGAGACCTCTGTCTGTTTCTCTAACACTGGCTAACATCTGAAAAATGGCTCATTTCTTGAGCATGAATTGGAAAAAAAAATTATAATTTTAATCATCTACAGCCTAATGCCCACTCATTGGTGGATATCACCAATTAACTTGAAAATTTCTTTCTGCTGCCTGAATTACATCTGAAATGCACCTCATGTTAGAGGAGGAGCAATAGAATGTGCAAGAATTTGTTAGTCATCCATCTTGTTTTCCTACTCAGCTGTCTTCTCTCTTCTTTGAAGGGATAAATCTTGGTTAGTACCTTAAATTGGTAACCCTCTTTGCATCTTGGCCACCTTTTATTTCTCTTCATTTTTTAACCTTGCCAACTTACTAGCGGGAAAATGCAATCTGGCCATGAGAGGTCGTGGTGCTCTTGTTTTCCGGTCAAATCCCCTCACACAAACAAATCCTGCAAAATGTGTGGCAAACAACATCAGGCAGAAAAAAATAATAATACCTTCTCAAATATTGGTTATAAGTGCTTTCAATGGCATCTCTTAACAAGGTAAACTCTAATTAGAATTTGTAAGCATTATTCTTCAAGGATGTCATGCGATTGTTCTTTTTATGGCCATGGGACTCACTGTATTATGTTAGGTCTAGGAGAGCATCAGGGAATTTTCATGACTTATGAAGATAACATCATTTGGAATCCAAGTACGAGCCTCAAGAACATTGGGTGATTTATTGTGGCTTCAAAGTTCAGGGAAAAAATCTACCGAGCTAAGGCAAGGCAAACTTCATCAACCAACAGATTTCAATCCAAATGGGAGTAGTGCCTAGGTTAGTTAAGGCAACATATCAGGCATGTGCAAATGTCCCTAGGTTAGGCTGGTTTGTTCCAAGTTGAATTGCAAAGAATATGCAAGTCTGGTCTTCAGACAGTTGACTAGACGTGTCAGTTACAAAAAAATATACGTTAGCCAACTGCCACACCTTTTAGTATAAGGAGCAATATTGTGTTTTCAGATGATTTTTATGGTCAAGGGTCCCATTTGTCCTATTTTCACAATAGGACCCCTTAGGGTGATTGGAGGTCATTTGACCATTTTATTCTTATGTCAAAAAACAATGTAGATGTTATCCTTGAATACAACATTTTTGGTTGTTGCACTCAATTGAGCAAGGTGTAATTCTTTATATTCTTGTTAGTTGTGCTCTTTATATGCCTCTCACATGGTATTCAACTTATTGTTAGGTAGGCATACTTTAGGTGGAGCTTTTAAGGAATTGAGTGAGCTTATTACAAAGTGTATAAGCTGAGAGACTGGATAGGTTGTAAGTTAGACTACGAAACCTTCAAGAAATTCCTGGTAGTGTCTTGAGAGGGGTTATCTTGGTCGGCTAGTGGATTGACCTTGTAGTTGTCCACAGGGTTAGCTGGGGTCCTTGAAAATCCCATTTAGTTGAGTGACATTCACCTAGGTGGTGGAAACAGTGGGCGTGGGTTACATTAAAGGTGGCTGAACAACTGCATATTGTGAGATGGCTTTATTCTTCATTGGATACTTGTTTATCATTTAATACTTGTCTATGAACTTATAGGTATGAGTTTTTTTTTTGGGTCATTATATAGGTATGAGTTTGAATGCTTAACAAAGTGTAATAATACTTGATATCAGTTAAATTGCATATAATGGAACTCACACAAATTTGTTACTCTGAAGATTAAATTTGAGAAAAATTGGGTTGCAAAAACAGTGATTGACCTGAAAAGGGGGTTCACAGAACTGGAACCAGCCAGTTCACTAAAACCTACAATTGGATTTCAGTTGGCTGGCTGAGACCCAGTGAGCAGGTCATTGCAAGAACAACCGTATATGCTTTGACTGTAGCAGAACTCACCTAGAATTTAATCGGCGATCATAAAGCTACTCATAATTGAACTTATTTTTATTCATCATCCTAATGTGAGTAGCCATGTGCTAAAATAATCAACTTGCCCTTGATTTGAGTATTTGTTAAAAAGTGACCTTATTGGCTCAGAATTTAATTGAAAACTGCCATTAGTCCTATTCAGCCCTCTATATATCTCCCTTATTATTTGATGGACAGTTTTCAATTCGCTTACAAGTATCAGCCATATATGAGGATTTTGCTAAGTTAACCAGTTGTTAGAGTTGATGAGATTATGACACAGATGTTGCACAGCTGTTATAGACTCTTGCCATTACATGACTAATCTATCTAATTAACTCCTTAACCTTTGTGCTTTTGTTTAACATTTATATCAAGAAGAATTTAGTATGTCACGAATTTTTTTTGTTAATTTTTCTGTGGAGTAGTATGTCGTCATATAATGAAGCTTTAACATTGAACAATAAGAAGAGCAAAAACAAGTAAAGCAGATAAGGGAGCGTTTTGTACCTCTCCAGAAGCAGTATTGGATTCCTTCTGTTGACAGACCTAGAAAACAATACGAATTTTAAGACATTGTTCAACTTGATTCTCAAAGTTAGAAAATAATACTTCAGGTTGTTAATGACAAAACCGTCTCTAGGTTACCTTTGAAAATTGTCGTTACAGAGGTTCCAAAGTACACTGTCCTTCTTGGCAAGTTCCATATCCAAGCTCTTGGAACGTCGATTGGATTAAGGCTAGATTCATGATCCGCAAATAACTGCAAATGCATAGATCATGTTTTATAATACAATGACCTCAAAATGCATGGGATTAAATTCTTTTTTCTCTTGTTCTCATCGAAATGCAGACTTTATTTGGTTAGGTGCCAGTATCATTATCCTGGTGGTGACAAGTGATAAAGTCTGATGCTTAGCCAGATTTAGATTTACCTCATTAACTTGGAAGTATGTGCCATTGAGTGGAAAACTCCCTCTCATTGCGGTTCTACATGGTATCTGTGATGAGATATATATCAGCAACACAAACTCATTTAGAGTCAGCAACGGTACTATTACATGTGAAGATTGTGATTATGCATCTAAGCTTTAGGATTTCCTCACCAGAACAGTCCCTCTGACAAACTGTGAATTTGCTTCTCTTATGCTATTGCATGAAAAGCACGTTGTCTCACTGCACAGATTTCCTAGTCCTTGGGCCCCACACCTATTTTCAGGAGGTTGAATTGAATCTGCAGTTTCACCTGGTATGAACGGTGCCGAATTGGGCGCAGATGATTAGTGGAGTACAAGATTATATGATCCAATAGATCATTAAATAGCATTCTTCAGTCTGATTATAATGTGACTTATAGGATATCAATCAAATGGTAGTCTGGCTTAAGCACAATCCTTTTGTTATAGTGAGATCCAAATCAGATATTTCAGCTCCTTGCAGCCTAATGCTGCATGGCACGTTATGGATCAATGCTGAGACAACTTTTGTAGTATGCAGAGTTGTAACATCTTGTGTACTGTTTTGCATTTACCTGGTGTCCATATTGCAAGAAGGTATGGACTTGGATCATCAGGCTCTCGTCTATCCAGCTGAATATAGGATTAGGAAAGCCAATTGTGATAAAGTTAAGTTGCATTCATGCAAAGAAAATTTCTGAGAAAAAAGGATGAAAAACTTACCTCTTTTAGGAGAGGGTGTGAATCTGGAAGCTCATACCTGCAGCAGGATTACAATATTTATTGTGCCTCATGCAGGATATTTGCTTTTATAATGCTTTTGAGTTTTGATTTATAGCAGTTGCAAGGTATAACAAAAAAAAAACCCGGTCATTCTTCAGTTTTCATCCTTACTTACTGAGAGTGCTGGGAGGCATATATGTGTACAGACCTTGTAATTGTTATGAATGGCTTAACCAATCAATTGTACTCTAGTTAATTTGTTGAATAGTGTCTGATAAAAAAACTGACATTAGACAACATCTGTTGTTCTTATAATATTGCTATTCATGGAACTTTGGATACTTACACTTGGTGCTCTGTTCGCAATCGACTGACATTCTTTAGCTTGGGTGTAGGGATAGAGGCTGCTTCTGGATTCAAAGCAACTAGTGCTTTGGACATATCGCCTTCTTGGAGTTCCATGTTCTCCTGCATATAGTTCTGTAGATTCAGGGTGAATTCTTCAAGGTTGAGCTTGATTGTTGGGATATTGTCAGGATCCTCATAGAATGCATCCTCAATGTCGCTTTCTGATATTTCTATGGGTTGTTCTGGTGTTTTTGGTTCCTCAACAATAGGTTCACACTTGCCATTCACGAACTCTGCCTCTCTAATCAAGTTGGTTTCTGCTGGAGGAAGTGCCATGGGGTTGAGCACTACAGGGTATTTATCCGATGCTAGGGGAGCAGTTGAACTCACTATACTTCTCTCTTCTGGCCCTGGGAGGGCAAGCCTTGCACTGCACCAAGTAGAGTTCATTGCTATTATCATGTTTTGTAGCATATCTGAATGAGCATATAGTCTTGAACGGGGGAGGACAAATCAGGAGATCATCTAAAGAAGGGATTTGCTCTCTCCTATCCCTAAATTACAAAGGCAATTAACCTATTGACCTTGTCTCTTCTTTAGTTTTCCTGCATCTTATCAATTCATGCTAACATTGCTTTATTTATTTATTTATCTTTTTTTTTTTTTGCTTTTAAGATCTCTCTTGACTGAAAAATTAGAGAACTGGACTTTTATGCCTGAATTATGTATGGTCTATGCTCCAAAAGTTTGGATCTCAGGGTATTTAGACCTGCAGACGATATATGAATTGACATGTGTTGAAGTATAAATATTTAGTTTAGATCCTTTCTAATAATGTAAGCTTTTGGAGTAGATGATTGGTGAACATTGTATTAGAGCACGAGATCTTGTGTTCGAATCTTCTTACCACCTTAATTATTAAAAGATTTTCATATGCTAGACTCAAAATTTAGCCTACACATGAGGGAGAGTATTGAAGTATAAATACTTAAGTTACACCCTTTTCAGCACTAGTTACACCCTCTCCAACACTTTAAGCTTTTGGGTAGATGGTTGTTTAGCACTAGCAGCATGCAAGTCTAAAAATAATATAATTGAGGTCTTGTGAGCACACTGGCATGATCATATGAGTAAACTACTGGTACTTGCAACTTCTAGAGGGCTTGAACTTAGGGGTCAAGATCCCAAGTTTCATGTTGCAATCACTTTTAGGCACACATAATTGTTGGGCAGAATGCAAAACCTTGCAAAAGCGCTTGCGAAGTGTCGGCACTCTCCCCTCATTGGACATGCATTGCAATTTGGTTTACTCTTGGTACAAAAAACCTGCATCATCATTGAAGAATGAGGCCTTTAGAAGAGTCCTATTCTTTCTTTTCGTCAGACATTGTTTCCATCTTCAATATAATAGCTTACCTTTCCGAATGTAATCATCTGGTAGTGTAGCTCATACCTACAGTTGGATAGTTCATTAGTAGGTGAATGCCAAGGCGTATGTGTAGACACAACTTTTTTAACTTCAGTGTCAATACAAAATATAAAGTGCCTTAAATTGATATAGATGGGTCTAGGAATGAGTGAATAAATTACAATGTTCGCTGATCCAGTTTGCATAGTCTGGGCCAAAGATATTTCTGAATTGACTCAAGCACTGGGTACCTGTATGAAAACATAATTGGAATTTGTGTATAGCGAAAAATTTCAGTGCTGATCAGTTGGCTTATGTTACTTACAGCTCCAGGAGATGCAATTGGAGTGATTCAGGGAGGGGTCGGAGAGGGACCCATCCTAGTCTCACAGCTATCCGCCCAACATTTGTATCAACCTAACAAATAAAATTGAGTATAAGATTTGATTTTCCATTTGGAAGGTTTATAATTAGTGCTAGTTCCCACTTATTATTCTTGTCATTGTCATCAATGTTTTGGATAGAGAGTAGTCTCCAAGAGCTGTACCGGGAAAGCGAGATTATGAAGTGTTAAGAGCCGCACACATTCCACACTTTTCAGCCCTAATCCCCGTATGCTTAACAGATAATCCCTGGACAGGAAAATATTGATGGGAGTCAGATAATAGAATTTACAAAAAAAAAAAAAAAAAAAAAAAACTGATGGAAGTGTCATATCTATGGCTGTTAGGTGTGATGGCCTTTGTATTACACAATTCTGTAGACACGTGCATGATTACAAGTTTCTAGTCATTTTAAAGGATGCTATACAATAATTAGCTTCAGAGCTTACTTTGCTTTATCTGGGGGAACATCTCTCAGCCATTCTAGGTCAATGCTTCCATGGTCTTTGACCAATCGATCAAGAAAATCCTGAAGAATGGTGCAACCAATATTAGCAAAATTTTTGGGTTTCTATATTTCTTGAGCAATGTCCCATTGGTGAGTCATTAGAAGTGATTAAAATAAATATGAACTCAGACTTATACCTTAATGCGGTCTGCTAGCATGTTGTTCATTCCACGTTCCTTAATAGCATCAGAGATTTCATTAACATCAGCACGTCTTATTGCCTCATAGTCCAGCGAGTCCATTGCGTCCTTACTTCTTTCTCTTCTTCTACTGCTGGACTGCACCTGCTTTCTTAAGGTATCCCAGTCAAATGCTTTTCTCTGTTCGCCCTCAGTGTTTCTCTTTCTTGCATTTGCGATATTGGTGCCTTCCCCGTTGATTGGATCACCTGGAGAATATTTTTTCCCTTTTGCATTTGTTGCAACTGCTTTATTCTCCCAGAATTTTTGCTTATACTCTGCTGAAATCCTCTGCTTGACAGAAAGTTGCTGCTCAGAACTGGTTTTCCTTTTAGCCAGTTCTTCAGTAGGCCTTGTGGGTTCTGTGATGGATGTGCTTTCCACATAAAAATTCTTGAACCGCTCTTCTTGATGATTGTTAATGGAATGTTCATTATTTCTGGTATGAGGCCGTGATTGTAAATCACCTTGGTGTATGGGGTGCATGTTCAGAGATGCACTTGAAACCACTGCTGATGCTTGAACCGTTGGCATTTTATTCTGTTGAGCGCTTTGTCTACTTGTACTTTCTTCCATGTGTCCCATCCTGTTTCCCATGTGGTATTCACTTTTTGGCATTGTATTTCCAGAATTAGCTGAAAGCAAAGAAAATATACTGTCTTCTTCTGACTCTTCAAAGCGCTCTACTTCCTGTCCTCCTGATTCTAGCATCATGCTCAACCAAAAATTAGTGGAAGGAACAATAGATTCTTGCATATGGAGAATCTCAGAATTGATGGGATAAGCAGATGGAGAAGAGACTTTCAGGTTATTTTCTCTGTCCATTCTTGAATTTTGCATGTTACATTCTGGAATTTCCAATTGCTGATGCCCATGAAGGTGCCTCTCATGTGATAATGAGTTCCCAAATGCATGACCGAAAAATTCCTGGAACACAGCTTTTTCTTCTGTCTGCAGAACACTACTTAGAGTAGGACTGCAATTTTTGTTGGGCTGGCATCCAGTTGGATCTTCAGCTTCTGAGTTGGACCCTGAACTGGATCTGATTTCTTCAGTGGCTTGAAAAATAGAAGAGTCAAAAGAATTTTGTGATGTAATGACATCTTCATCTGCTCTCCTGTGATGCTCATTGAATAAGCTAGTTCCTGTTTGTGAGGCCAGATTTTCTGTTCTGTGCTCCGATGTTTCACAGGATGTCACAGAGATTTGGTTGTATATGGGCTGCCTTCTTATTTTTTCTTGATAGTTAAAGCTAGCAACTGGACTTAGTATCTGAACCTCTGGTTCTTCAGCAACTATAGTTATCCCATTTTGGTAGCCTGTATGGCTGATGCTTGTTGACTGAAGGGGGAATTTGGCTGCAAGAGACATGAAGGCAGAGCTGCATACAAAGGGTGAAAAATCGTTATGAGAAATCAATTTGTATGGTTTCAACTTTTACTCTCTAGGGCATTGGTTGGGCGACCCAGTGCACAATGCTTCTGCCATAGTAGAGTCTGTGTAGGGTTAGATGTACACAGCCTTATCTCCGCATGTGGAGAGGCTATTTCTGTGACTCGATTCACTTGAACCTTTGGCGCCCATATCTCTAGGGCATTTGATCTTTATGACATTGTTACAATCTTGACTTACCTTGAAAGATGGTCTGAAACATTCTGCGTGAGAAACACTCCTATTACTGAGTCAACAACTGATCCTTTCCATTGTGAGAATCTTCTGTCTCCTGTGAAATATACCATTTTGGTTTTAGGTTGAAAATTAGTATAAAACCTTGTACACAAGGCTAGGCAAGTCTAAGAAAATTGGTCTTTATGTTCATATTGGCACACAAGCAGAATAATTGTAGAGATGTGTATCCTAGCCAAGTGCTTGTCTCTTTTTAAAGAACTTTTGATCGGATTAGAATTTAGTTTAGTAAAATGGTCAAGATGGAGATTTGGGAAGGAATTTTTTTGGCATTTATTTGTTTTGAAAATTCTAGTAACAGGCTAAGGACAATATTGTCTGGTTCAGTGGTAACACATTTAGGCTAGCTTGGAATATGAGGGTAGCCAATTTGTGCATGTAATGTCAAAGTTAGGTCTATATTTAGTTGATGTCCCAAACAGTGTCTGTTCATCTTTGTTCAAGGAATAATGCATTTGATCCCAATGTTATTGTGGCTTTAGCTAAGGCTGCCAGCAGTCTAGATAAGACACATGACTCTCCATTGAGATGAGGTAAGACTATCCAACAAGGATTGCTTACAAGGGCAACAACAACAACCCAGTCTGAAAGACACTCTATGGCTAGAACTCAGAAGGCGGTAGAAGATCGTTCAAAAGCGAGTAGCTAAGACCCCGATAGCATTGGTGAAAGTAGGGGTGTTCACCTAACCCCATAGGTAGGAAATATGGTCTTTCGTATTCTTATCCGATACTTTGCGAATTTTTTTTCTTGACCTACTCTACCTGTTTAGGTGTGGTATTTCTACCCGACTTCTATTTAAATTAATTGGGTAGAAAGTTGGGTGAACACTTTTGTAGTTATTAATTTTTGAATCATTTTAATAATTCAATTAAATAACATGCACTAATTTAACAACACAATAAACCAATAACACTAAAACCTAAAACAATTACAACAACAATTACAATAAAA
>CAUOFW020008895.1:0-15176 GCA_963454935.2 Ilex paraguariensis | reverse complement strand
TCCCCCATCTAAATCCAATGTTCTTCTTGATCACATTGGTAAGTGGTGCGGGTGTGCTACTAAACTCCATCACAAACCGCCGATAGAAACTAGCAAGTCCATGAAAAGTACAAACATTACTTACACTTGTGGGACTCAGTCATTCTTGGATTGCACTTACGTTCTTTGCTTCGAATTGGTTTGTGGTTGTCAATATGAACTCAATCTTTTTCTTCCACTCAGATATGCTTCAGGATCAGATCTGCCTTGAAATGATGGATCTTCATCTTAATACCCTCCCAAGTTGTTATCTTCCCGTTCTCCGCTTCTCTAATTGCCCTCCTTGTCTCCTATTACTAACAACAGAATTCCGATCATCTTCTTCATCAAAACCAGACCCATGAGGCTCTTCATCCTCAACCCTTACTTCTCTCGGCTGAACTCTTTCCCTGCTACGCACATTAGTGATGCAAATCATAACACAACTTCAAGGGATTTAGTTCAATGTACTCCACCCATCGCGCATGCCTTTTATTTGGCATGTGGTGGCCCTTCAAATGTTTCGAGGTCTCATGATCGGTGTGAATCCCGAATGCCTTAGGGCATAGGTAGAGTTGCCAAGTCTCTTAAGCTCGAACCAATGCATCCAACTCCTTATCGTAAGTTGGGTAGTTTAAGGCTGCCCCGCTTAGTTTCTCGCTGAAGTAACCAACTGGTCGTCCTTCCAGCATAAGCACTGCTCCTATGCCAATACTTAAAGCATCACTTTCAATCTCAAACGTTTTCGAAAAGTTAGGTAAAGATAATAATGGGGGGTTGGTCAACTTCTCTTTGACTAATTGAAACGGCTTTTCTTGTCTTTCTCCCCATCTAAATCCAATGTTCTTCTTGATCACATTGGTAAGTGGTGCGGGTGTGCTACTAAACTCCATCACAAACCGCCGATAGAAACTAGCAAGTCCATGAAAAGTACAACATTACTTACACTTGTGGGACTCAGTCATTCTTGGATTGCACTTACGTTCTTTGCTTCGAATTGGTTGTGGTTGTCAAATATGAACTCCATCTTTTCTTCCACTCAAGATATGCTTCAGGATCAGATCTGCCTTGAAATGATGGAATCTTCATCTTAATACCTCCCATGTTGTTATCTTCCCGGTTCCTAGCTTCTCTAAATTGCCCTCCTTGTCTCCTATTACTAACAACAGAATTCTGATCATCTTCTTCATCAAAACCAGACCCATAGGCTCTTCATCCTCACCCTTACTTCTCTCGGCTGAACTCTTTCCCTGCTACGCACATTAGTGATGCAAATCATAACACAACTTTAGGGCATAGGTAGAGTTGCCAAGTCTCTTAAGCTCGAACCAATGCATCCAACTCCTTATCGTAAGTTGGGTAGTTTAAGGCTGCCCCGCTTAGTTTCTCGCTGAAGTAACCAACTGGTCGTCCTTCCAGCATAAGCACTGCTCTTACGCCATTACCTGAAGCATCACTTTCAACCTCAAACGTTTTCGAAAAGTTAGGTAAAGATAATAATGGGGGGGTTGGTCAACTTCTCTTTGACTAATTGAAACGGCTTTTCTTGTCTTTCTCCCCATCTAAATCCAATGTTCTTCTTGATCACATTGGTAAGTGGTGCGGGTGTGCTACTAAACTCCATCACAAACCGCCGATAGAAACTAGCAAGTCCATGAAAAGTACAAACACTACTTACACTTGTGGGACTCAGTCATTCTTGGATTGCACTTACGTTCTTTGCTTCGAATTGGTTGTGGTTGTCAAATATGAACTCCATCTTTTCTTCCACTCAAGATATGCTTCAGGATCAGATCTGCCTTGAAATGATGGAATCTTCATCTTAATACCTCCCATGTTGTTATCTTCCCGGTTCCTAGCTTCTCTAAATTGCCCTCCTTGTCTCCTATTACTAACAACAGAATTCTGATCATCTTCTTCATCAAAACCAGACCCATGAGGCTCTTCATCCTCAACCCTTACTTCTCTCGGCTGAACTTTTCCCTGCTACGCACATTAGTGATGCAAATCATAACACAACTTCAAGGGATTTAGTTCAATGTACTCCACCCATCGCGCATGCCTTTTATTTGGCATGTGGTGGCCCTTCAAATGTTTCGAGGTCTCATGATCGGTGTGAATCCCGAATGCCTTAGGGCATAGGTAGAGTTGCCAAGTCTCTTAAGCTCGAACCAATGCATCCAACTCCTTATCGTAAGTTGGGTAGTTTAAGGCTGCCCCGCTTAGTTTCTCGCTGAAGTAACCAACTGGTCGTCCTTCCAGCATAAGCACTGCTCCTATGCCAATACTTGAAGCATCACTTTCAATCTCAACATTTTCGAAAAGTTAGGTAAAGATAATAATGGGGGGGTTGGTCAACTTCTCTTTGACTAATTGAAACGGCTTTTCTTGTCTTTCTCCCCATCTAAATCCAATGTTCTTCTTGATCACATTGGTAAGTGGTGCGGGTGTGCTACTAAACTCCATCACAAACCGCCGATAGAAACTAGCAAGTCCATGAAAAGTACAAACATTACTTACACTTGTGGGACTCAGTCATTCTTGGATTGCACTTACGTTCTTTGCTTCGAATTGGTTGTGGTTGTCAAATATGAACTCCATCTTTTCTTCCACTCAAGATATGCTTCAGGATCAGATCTGCCTTGAAATGATGGAATCTTCATCTTAATACCTCCCATGTTGTTATCTTCCCGGTTCCTAGCTTCTCTAAATTGCCCTCCTTGTCTCCTATTACTAACAACAGAATTCTGATCATCTTCTTCATCAAAACCAGACCCATGAGGCTCTTCATCCTCAACCCTTACTTCTCTCGGCTGAACTCTTTCCCTGCTACGCACATTAGTGATGCAAATCATAACACAACTTCAAGGGATTTAGTTCAATGTACTCCACCCATCGCGCATGCCTTTTTTTGGCTTGTGGTGGCCCTTCAAATGTTTCGAGGACTCATGATCGGTGTGAATCCCGAATGCCTTAGGGCATAGGTAGAGTTGCCAAGTCTCTTAAGCTCGAACCAATGCATCCAACTCCTTATCGTAAGTTGGGTAGTTTAAGGCTGCCCCGCTTAGTTTCTCGCTGAAGTAACCAACTGGTCGTCCTTCCAGCATAAGCACTGCTCCTATGCCAATACCTGAAGCATCACTTTCAATCTCAAACGTTTTCGAAAAGTTAGGTAAAGATAATAAGGGGGGTTGGTCAGCTTCTCTTTGATTAATTGAAACGGCTTTTCTTGTCTTTCTCCCCATCTAAATCCAATGTTCTTCTTGATCACTTTGGTAAGTGGTGCGGGTATGCTACTAAAGTCCATCACAAACCGCCGATAGAAACTAGCAATCCATGAAAACTACAAACATTACTTACACTTGTGGGACTCAGTCATTCTTGGATTGCACTTACGTTCTTTGCTTCGAATTGGTTATGGTTGTCAAATATGAACTCCATCTTTTCTTCCACTCAAGATATGCTTCAGGATCAGATCTGCCTTGAAATGATGGAATCTTCATCTTAATACCACCCAAGTTGTTATCTTCCGGTTCCTAGCTTCTCTAAACTGCCCTCCATGTCTCCTATTACTAACAACAGAATTCTGATCATCTTCTTCATCAAAACCAGACCCATAAGGCTTTCATCCTCAACCCTTACTTCTCTTGGCTGAACTCTTTCCCTGCTACGCACATTAGTGATGCAAATCATAACACAACTTCAAGGGATTTAGTTCAATGTACTCCACCCACGCGCATGCCTTTTATTTGGCTTGTGGTGGCCCTTCAAATGTTTCGAGGACTCATGATCGGTGTGAATCCCGAATGCCTTAGGGCATAGGTAGAGTTGCCAAGTCTCTTAAGCTCGAACCAATGCATCCAACTCCTTATCGTAAGTTGGGTAGTTTAAGGCTGCCCCGCTTAGTTTCTCGCTGAAGTAACCAACTGGTCGTCCTTCCAGCATAAGCACTGCTCTATGCCATTACCTGAAGCATCACTTTCAATCTCAAACGTTTTCGAAAAGTTAGGTAAAGATAATAAGGGGGGTTGGTCAACTTCTCTTTGATTAATTGAAACGGCTTTTCTTGTCTTTCTCCCCATCTAAATCCAATGTTCTTCTTGATCACATTGGTAAGTGGTGCGGGTATGCTACTAAACTCCATCACAAACCGCCGATAGAAACTAGCAAGTCCATGAAAACTACAAACATTACTTACACTTGTGGGACTCAGTCATTCTTGGATTGCACTTACGTTCTTTGCTTCGAATTGGTTATGGTTGTCAAATATGAACTCCATCTTTTCTTCCACTCAAGATATGCTTCAGGATCAGATCTGCCTTGAAATGATGGAATCTTCATCTTAATACCACCCAAGTTGTTATCTTCCCGGTTCCTAGCTTCTCTAAACTGCCCTCCTTGTCTCCTATTACTAACAACAGAATTCTGATCATCTTCTTCATCAAAACCAGACCCATAAGGCTCTTCATCCTCAACCCTTACTTCTCTCGGCTGAACTCTTTCCCTGCTACGCACATTAGTGATGCAAATCATAACACAACTTCAAGGGATTTAGTTCAATGTACTCCACCCATCGCGCATGCCTTTTTTTTGGCTTGTGGTGGCCCTTCAAATGTTTCGAGGACTCATGATCTTAGGGCATAGGTAGAGTTGCCAAGTCTCTTAAGCTCGAACCAATGCATCCAACTCCTTATCGTAAGTTGGGTAGTTTAAGGCTGCCCCGCTTAGTTTCTCGCTGAAGTAACCAACTGGTCGTCCTTCCAGCATAAGCACTGCTCCTATGCCAATACCTGAAGCATCACTTTCAATCTCAAACGTTTTCGAAAAGTTAGGTAAAGATAATAAGGGGGGTTGGTCAGCTTCTCTTTGATTAATTGAAACGGCTTTTCTTGTCTTTCTCCCCATCTAAATCCAATGTTCTTCTTGATCACTTTGGTAAGTGGTGCGGGTATGCTACTAAAGTCCATCACAAACCGCCGATAGAAACTAGCAAGTCCATGAAAACTACAAACATTACTTACACTTGTGGGACTCAGTCATTCTTGGATTGCACTTACGTTCTTTGCTTCGAATTGGTTATGGTTGTCAAATATGAACTCCATCTTTTCTTCCACTCAAGATATGCTTCAGGATCAGATCTGCCTTGAAATGATGGAATCTTCATCTTAATACCACCCAAGTTGTTATCTTCCCGGTTCCTAGCTTCTCTAAACTGCCCTCCATGTCTCCTATTACTAACAACAGAATTCTGATCATCTTCTTCATCAAAACCAGACCCATAAGGCTCTTCATCCTCAACCCTTACTTCTCTCGGCTGAACTCTTTCCCCGCTACGCACATTAGTGATGCAAATCATAACACAACTTCAAGGGATTTAGTTCAATGTACTCCACCCATCGCGCATGCCTTTTATTTGGCTTGTGGTGGCCCTTCAAATGTTTCGAGGACTCATGATCGGTGTGAATCCCGAATGCCTTAGGGCATAGGTAGAGTTGCCAAGTCTCTTAAGCTCGAACCAATGCATCCAACTCCTTATCGTAAGTTGGGTAGTTTAAGGCTGCCCCGCTTAGTTTCTCGCTGAAGTAACCAACTGGTCGTCCTTCCAGCATAAGCACTGCTCCTATGCCAATACCTGAAGCATCACTTTCAATCTCAAACGTTTTCGAAAAGTTAGGTAAAGATAATAAGGGGGGGTTGGTCAGCTTCTCTTTGATTAATTGAAACGGCTTTTCTTGTCTTTCTCCCCATCTAAATCCAATGTTCTTCTTGATCACTTTGGTAAGTGGTGCGGGTATGCTACTAAAGTCCATCACAAACCGCCGATAGAAACTAGCAAGTCCATGAAAACTACAAACACTACTTACACTTGTGGGACTCAGTCATTCTTGGATTGCACTTACGTTCTTTGCTTCGAATTGGTTATGGTTGTCAAATATGAACTCCATCTTTTCTTCCACTCAAGATATGCTTCAGGATCAGATCTGCCTTGAAATGATGGAATCTTCATCTTAATACCACCCATGTTGTTATCTTCCCGGTTCCTAGCTTCTCTAAACTGCCCTCCATGTCTCCTATTACTAACAACAGAATTCTGATCATCTTCTTCATCAAAACCAGACCCATAAGGCTCTTCATCCTCAACCCTTACTTCTCTCGGCTGAACTCTTTCCCTGCTACGCACATTAGTGATGCAAATCATAACACAACTTCAAGGGATTTAGTTCAATGTACTCCACCCATCGCGCATGCCTTTTATTTGGCTTGTGGTGGCCCTTCAAATGTTTCGAGGACTCATGATCGGTGTGAATCCCGAATGCCTTAGGGCATAGGTAGAGTTGCCATGTCTCTTAAGCTCGAACCAATGCATCCAACTCCTTATCGTAAGTTGGATAGTTTAAGGCTGGCCCGCTTAGTTTCTCGCTGAAGTAACCAACTGGTCGTCCTTCCAGCATAAGCACTGCTCCTATGCCAGTACCTGAAGCATCACTTTCAATCTCAAACGTTTTCGAAAAGTTAGGTAAAGATAATAAGGGGGGTTGGTCAGCTTCTCTTTGATTAATTGAAACGGCTTTTCATGTCTTTCTCCCCATCTAAATCCAATGTTCTTCTTGATCACTTTGGTAAGTGGTGCGGGTATGCTACTAAAGTCCATCACCAACCGCCGATAGAAACTAGCAAGTCCATGAAAGCTACAAACACTACTTACACTTGTGGGACTCTGTCATTCTTGGATTGCACTTACGTTCTTTGCTTCGAATTGGTTATGGTTGTCAAATATGAACTCCATCTTTTCTTCCACTCAAGATATGCTTCAGGATCAGATCTGCCTTGAAATGATGGAATCTTCGTCTTAATACCACCCAAGTTGTTATCTTCCTGGTTCCTAGCTTCTCCAAACTGCCCTCCATGTCTCCTATTACTAACAACAGAATTCTCATCATCTTCTTCATCAAAACCAGACCAATAAGGCTTTTCATCCTCAACCCTTACTTCTCTTGGCTGAACTCTTTCCCCGCTACGCACATTAGTGATGCAAATCATAACACAACTTCAAGGGATTTAGTTCAATGTACTCCACCCATCGCGCATGCCTTTTATTTGGCTTGTGGTGGCCCTTCAAATGTTTCGAGGACTCATGATCGGTGTGAATCCCGAATGCCTTAGGGCATAGGTAGAGTTGCCAAGTCTCTTAAGCTCGAACCAATGCATCCAACTCCTTATCGTAAGTTGGATAGTTTAAGGCTGCCCCGCATAGTTTCTCGCTGAACCAACCAACTGGTCGTCCTTCCAGCATAAGCACTGCTCCTATGCCATACCTGAAGCATCACTTTCAATCTCAAACGTTTTCGAAAAGTTAGGTAAAGATAATAAGGGGGGTTGGTCAACTTCTCTTTGACTAATTGAAACGGCTTTTCTTGTCTTTCTCCCCATCTAAATCCAATGTTCTTCTTGATCACATTGGTAAGTGGTGCGGGTGTGCTACTAAACTCCATCACAAACCGCCGATAGAAACTAGCAAGTCCATGAAAAGTACAAACATTACTTACACTTGTGGGACTCAGTCATTCTTGGATTGCACTTACGTTCTTTGCTTCGAATTGGTTGTGGTTGTCAAATATGAACTCCATCTTTTCTTCCACTCAAGATATGCTTCAGGATCAGATCTGCCTTGAAATGATGGAATCTTCATCTTAATACCTCCCATGTTGTTATCTTCCCGGTTCCTAGCTTCTCTAAATTGCCCTCCTTGTCTCCTATTACTAACAACAGAATTCTGATCATCTTCTTCATCAAAACCAGACCCATGAGACTCTTCATCCTCAACCCTTCTTCTCTCGGCTGAACTCTTTCCCTGCTACGCACATTAGTGATGCAAATCATAACACAACTTTAGGGCATAGGTAGAGTTGCCAAGTCTCTTAAGCTCGAACCAATGCATCCAACTCCTTATCGTAAGTTGGGTAGTTTAAGCCTGCCCCGCTTAGTTTCTCGCTGAAGTAACCAACTGGTCGTCCTTCCAGCATAAGCACTGCTCCTATGCCAATACCTGAAGCATCACATTCAATCTCAAACTTTTCAAAAATTAGGTAAAGATAATAAGGGGGTTGGTCAGCTTCTCTTTGATTAATTGAAACGGCTTTTCTTGTCTTTCTCCCCATCTAAATCCAATGTTCTTCTTGATCACTTTGGTAAGTGGTGCGGGTATGCTACTAAACTCCATCACAAACCGCCGACAGAAACTAGCAAGTCCACGAAAACTACAAACATTACTTACACTTGTGGGACTCGGTCATTCTTGGATTGCACGTACGTTCTTTGCTTCGAAATGGTTACGGTAGTCAAATATGAACTCCATCCTTTCTCCCACTCAAGATATGCTTCGGGATCAGATCTACCTTGAAATGATGGAATCTTCATCTTAATACCACCCAAGTTGTTATCTTCCCGGTTCCTAGCTTCTGTAAACTGCCCTCCATGTCTCCTATTACTAACAACAGAATTCCGATAATCTTCTTCATCAAAACCAGACCCATAAGGCTCTTCATCCTCAACCCTTACTTCTCTCGGCTGAACTCTTTCCCTTCTACGCACATTAGTGATGCAAATCATAACACAACTTCATGGGATTTAGTTCAATGTACTCCACCCATCGCGCATGCCTTTTATTTGGCTTGTGGTGGCCCTTCAAATGTTTCAAGGACTCATGATCGGTGTGAATCCCGAATGCCTTAGGGCATAGGTAGAGTTGCCAAGTCTCTAAAGCTCGAACCAATGCATCCAACTCCTTATCGTAAGTTGGGTAGTTTAACCTGCCCCGCTTAGTTTCTCGCTGAAGTAACCAATGGTCGTCCTTCCTGCATAAGCACTGCTCCTATGCCAATACCTGAAGCATCACATTCAATCTCAAACTTTTCAAAAATTAGGTAAAGATAATAGGGGGGTTGGTCAGCTTCTCTTTGATTAATTGAAACGGCTTTTCTTGTCTTTCTCCCCATCTAAATCCAATGTTCTTCTTGATCACTTTGGTAAGTGGTGCGGGTATGCTACTAAAGTCCATCACAAACCGCCGACAAAAACTAGCAAGTCCATGAAAACTACAAACATTACTTACACTTGTGGGACTCAGTCATTCTTGGATTGCACGTACGTTCTTTGCTTCGAAATGGTTAGGTAGTCAAATATGAACTCCATCCTTTCTCCCACTCAAGATATGCTTCAGGATCAGATCTACCTTGAAATGATGGAATCTTCATCTCTTAATACCACCAAGTTGTTATCTTCCTGGTTCCTAGCTCTGTAAACTGCCCTCCATGTCTCCTATTACTAACAACAGAATAATCTTCTTCATCAAAACCAGACCCATAAGGCTCTTTATCCTCAACCCTTACTTCTCTCGACTGAACTCTTTCCCTCCTACGCACATTAGTGATGCAAATCATAACACAACTTCGCGGGATTTAGTTCAATGTACTCCACCCATCGCGCATGCCTTTTATTTGGCTTGTGGTGGCCCTTCAAATGTTTCAAGGACTCATGATCGGTGTGAATCCCGAATGCCTTAGGGCATAGGTAGAGTTGCCAAGTCTCTAAAGCTCGAACCAATGCATCCAACTCCTTATCGTAAGTTGGGTTGTTTAAGCCTGCCCCGCTTAGTTTCTCGCTGAAGTAACCAATTGGTCGTCCTTCCTGCATAAGCACTGCTCCTATGCCAATACCTGAAGCATCACATTCAATCTCAAACTTTTCAAAAATTAGGTAAAGATAATAGGGGGGTTGGTCAGCTTCTCTTTGATTAATTGAAACGGCTTTTCTTCTCTTTCTCCCCATCTAAATCCAATGTTCTTCTTGATCACTTTGGTAAGTGGTGCGGGTATGCTACTAAAGTCCATCACAAACCGCCGACAGAAACTAGCAAGTCCATGAAAACTACAAACATTACTTACACTTGTGGGACTCAGTCATTCTTGGATTGCACGTACGTTCTTTGCTTCGAAATGGTTATGGTAGTCAAATATGAACTCCATCCTTTCTCCCACTCAAGATATGCTTCGGGATCAGATCTACCTTGAAATGATGGAATCATCATCTTAATACCACCCAAGTTGTTATCTTCCCGGTTCCTAGCTTCTGTAAACTGCCCTCCATGTCTCCTATTACTAACAACAGAATTCCGATAATCTTCTTCATCAAAACCAGACCCATAAGGCTCTTTATCCTCAACACTTACTTCTCTCGGCTGAACTCCTTCCCTTCTACGCACATTAGTGATGCAAATCATAACACAACTTCATGGGATTTAGTTCAATGTACTCCACCCATCGCGCATGCCTTTTATTTGGCTTGTGGTGGCTCTTCAAATGTTTCAAGGACTCATGATCGGTGTGAATCCCGAATGCCTTAGGGCATAGGTAGAGTTGCCAAGTCTCTAAAGCTCGAACCAATGCATCCAACTCCTTTTCGTAAGTTGGGTAGTTTAACCCTGCCCCGCTTAGTTTCTCGCTGAAGTAACCAATGGTCGTCCTTCCTGCATAAGCACTGCTCCTATGCCAATACCTGAAGCATCACTTTCAATCTCAAACGTTTTCAAAAAGTTAGGTAAAGATAATATGGGGGGTTGGTCAGCTTCTCTTTGATTAATTGAAATGGCTTTTCTTGTCTTTCTCCCCATCTAAATCCAATGTTCTTCTTGATCACTTTGGTAAGTGGTGCGGGTATGCTACTAAAGTCCATCACAAAACGCCGACAGAAACTAGCAAGTCCATGAAAACTATAAACATTACTTACACTTGTGGGACTCAGTCATTCTTGGATTGCACGTACGTTCTTTGCTTCGAAATGGTTATAGTAGTCAAATATGAACTCCATCCTTTCTCCCACTCAAGATATGCTTCAGGATCAGATCTACCTTGAAATGATGGAATCTTCATCTCTTAATACCACCAAGTTGTTATCTTCCCGGTTCCTAGCCTCTGTAAACTGCCCTCCATGTCTCCTATTACTAACAACAAAATAATCTTCTTCATCAAAACCAGACCCATAAGGCTCTTTATCCTCAACCCTTACTTCTCTCGGCTGAACTCTTTCCTCCTACGCACATTAGTGATGCAAATCATAACACAACTTCCCGGGATTTAGTTCAATGTACTCCACCCATCGCGCATGCCTTTTATTTGGCTTGTGGTGGCCCTTCAAATGTTTCAAGGACTCATGATCGGTGTGAATCCCGAATGCCTTAGGGCATAGGTAGAGTTGCCAAGTCTCTAAAGCTCGAACCAACGCATCCAACTCCTTATCGTAAGTTGGGTAGTTTAAGCCTGCCCCACTTAGTTTCTCGCTGAAGTAACCAATTGGTCGTCCTTCCTGCATAAGCACTGCTCCTATGCCAATACCTGAAGCATCACATTCAATCTCAAACTTTTCAAAAATTAGGTAAAGATAATAGGGGGGTTGGTCAGCTTCTCTTTGATTAATTGAAACGGCTTTTCTTGTCTTTCTCCCCATCTAAATCCAATGTTCTTCTTGATCACTTTGGTAAGTGGTGCGGGTATGCTACTAAAGTCCATCACAAACCGCCGACAGAAACTAGCAAGTCCACGAAAACTACAAACATTACTTACACTTGTGGGACTCGGTCATTCTTGGATTGCACGTACGTTCTTTGCTTCGAAATGGTTACGGTAGTCAAATATGAACTCCATCCTTTCTCCCACTCAAGATATGCTTCGGGATCAGATCTACCTTGAAATGATGGAATCTTCATCTTAATACCACCCAAGTTGTTATCTTCCCGGTTCCTAGCTTCTGTAAACTGCCCTCCATGTCTCCTATTACTAACAACAGAATTCCGATAATCTTCTTCGTCAAAACCAGACCCATAAGGCTCTTCATCCTCAACCCTTACTTCTCTCGGCTGAACTCTTTCCCTTCTACGCACATTAGTAATGCAAATCATAACACAACTTCATGGGATTTAGTTCAATGTACTCCACCCATCGCGCATGCCTTTTATTTGGCCTGTGGTGGCTCTTCAAATGTTTCAAGGACTCATGATCGGTGTGAATCCCGAATGCCTTTGGGCATAGGTAGAGTTGCCAAGTCTCTAAAGCTCGAACCAATGCATCCAACTCCTTATCGTAAGTTGGGTAGTTTAACCCTGCCCCGCTTAGTTTCTTGCTGAAGTAACCAAGTGGTCGTCCTTCCTGCATAAGCACTGCTCCTATGCCAATACCTGAAGCATCACTTTCAATCTCAAATGTTTTCAAAAAGTTAGGTAAAGATAATAAGGGGGTTGGTCAGCTTCTCTTTGATTAATTGAAATGGCTTTTCTTGTCTTTCTCCCCATCTAAATCCAATGTTCTTCTTGATCACTTTGGTAAGTGGTGCGGGTATGCTACTAAAGTCCATCACAAAACGCCGACAAAAACTAGCAAGTCCATGAAAACTACAAACATTACTTACACTTGTGGGACTCAGTCATTCTTGGATTGCACGTACGTTCTTTGCTTCGAAATGGTTATGGTAGTTAAATATGAACTCCATCCTTTCTCCCACTCAAGATATGCTTCAGGATCAGATCTACCTTGAAATGATGGAATCTTCTCTTAATACCACCAAGTTGTTATCTTCCTGGTTCCTAGCTCTGTAAACTGCCCTCCATGTCTCCTATTACTAACAACAAAATAATCTTCTTCATCAAAACCAGACCCATAAGGCTCTTTATCCTCACCCTTACTTCTCTCGGCTGAACTCTTTCCTCCTACGCACATTAGTGATGCAAATCATAACACAATTTCCCGGATTTAGTTCAATGTACTCCACCCATCGCGCATGCCTTTTATTTGGCTTGTGGTGGCCGTTCAAATGTTTCAAGGACTCATGATCGGTGTGAATCCCGAATGCCTTAGGGCATAGGTAGAGTTGCCAAGTCTCTAAAGCTCGAACCAATGCATCCAACTCCTTGTCGTAAGTTGGGTAGTTTAAGCCTGCCCCACTTAGTTTCTCGCTGAAGTAACCAATTGGTCGTCCTTCCTGCATAAGCACTGCTCCTATGCCAATACCTGAAGCATCACATTCAATCTCAACTTTTCAAAAATTAGGTAAAGATAATAGGGGGGTTGGTCAGCTTCTCTTTGATTAATTGAAACGGCTTTTCTTGTCTTTCTCCCCATCTAAATCCAATGTTCTTCTTGATCACTTTGGTAAGTGGTGCGGGTATGCTACTAAAGTCCATCACAAACCGCCGACAGAAACTAGCAAGTCCATGAAAACTACAAACATTACTTACACTTGTGGGACTCGGTCATTCTTGGATTGCACGTACGTTCTTTGCTTCGAAATGGTTATGGTAGTCAAATATGAACTCCATCCTTTCTCCCACTCAAGATATGCTTCGGGATCAGATCTACCTTGAAATGATGGAATCTTCATCTTAATACCACCCAAGTTGTTATCTTCCCGGTTCCTAGCTTCTGTAAACTGCCTTCCATGTCTCCTATTACTAACAGCAGAATTCCGATAATCTTCTTCGTCAAAACCAGACCCATAAGGCTCTTCATCCTCAACCCTTACTTCTCTCAGCTGAACTCTTTCCCTTCTACGCACATTAGTGATGCAAATCATAACACAACTTCATGGGATTTAGTTCAATGTACTCCACCCATCGCGCATGCCTTTTATTTGGCATGTGGTGGCTCTTCAAATGTTTCAAGGACTCATGATCGGTGTGAATCCCGAATGCCTTAGGGCATAGGTAGAGTTGCCAAGTCTCTAAAGCTCGAACCAATGCATCCAACTCCTTTCGTAAGTTTGGTAGTTTAACCTGCCCCGCTTAGTCTTGCTGAAGTAACCAATGGTCGTCCTTCCTGCATAAGCACTGCTCCTATGCCAATACCTGAAGCATCACTTTCAATCTCAAATGTTTTCAAAAAGTTAGGTAAAGATAATAAGGGGGTTGGTCAGCTTCTCTTTGATTAATTGAAATGGCTTTTCTTGTCTTTCTCCCCATCTAAATCCAATGTTCTTCTTGATCACTTTGGTAAGTGGTGCGGGTATGCTACTAAAGTCCATCACAAACGCCGACAAAAACTAGCAAGTCCATGAAAACTATAAACATTACTTACACTTGTGAGACTCAGTCATTCTTGGATTGCACGTACGTTCTTTGCTTCGAAATGGTTATAGTAGTTAAATATGAACTCCATCCTTTCTCCCACTCAAGATATGCTTCAGGATCAGATCTACCTTGAAATGATGGAATCTTCATCTCTTAATACCCCTAGAGTTTTATCTTCCTGGTTCCTAGCCTCTGTAAACTGCCCACCATGTCTCCTATTACTAACAACAAAATAATCTTCTTCATCAAAACTAGACCCATAAGGCTCTTTATCCTCAACCCTTACTTCTCTCGACTGAACTCTTTCCCTCCTACGCACATTAGTGATGCAAATCATAACACAACTTCCGGGATTTAGTTCAATGTACTCCACCCATCGCGCATGCCTGTTATTTGGCTTGTGGTGGCCGTTCAAATGTTTCAAGGACTCATGATCGGTGTGAATCCCGAATGCCTTAGGGCATAGGTAGAGTTGCCAAGTCTCTAAAGCTCGAACCAACGCATCCAACTCCTTGTCGTAAGTTGGGTTGTTTGAGCCTGCCCCACTTAGTTTCTCGCTGAAGTAACCAATTGGTCGTCCTTCCTGCATAAGCACAGCTCCTATGCCAATACCTGAAGCATCACATTCAATCTCAAACTTTTCAAAAATTAGGTAAAGATAATAGGGGGGTTGGTCAGCTTCTCTTTGATTAATTGAAACGGCTTTTCTTCTCTTTCTCCCCATCTAAATCCAATGTTCTTCTTGATCACTTTGGTAAGTGGTACGGGTATGCTACTAAAGTCCATCACAAACCGCCGACAGAAACTAGCAAGTCCACGAAAACTACAAACATTACTTACACTGGTGGGACTCGGTCATTCTCGGATAGCACGTATGTTCTTTGCTTCGAATGGTTATGGTAGTCAAATATGAACTCCATCCTTTCTCCCACTCAAGATATGCTTCGGGATCAGATCTACCTGAAATGATGGAATCTTCATCTTAATACCACCCAAGTTGTTATCTTCCCGGTTCCTAGCTTCTGTAAACTGCCTTCCATGTCTC
>CAUOFW020008894.1:0-15184 GCA_963454935.2 Ilex paraguariensis | reverse complement strand
CATCGACCTTCCGAAAGATTTTGCCCAAAAAGCTCAGACAGCCTGCAACTCAAACTCCACCAGTTGGGGGCCCCACCTCTACTTCTCCCACTTATCCCTTGACATCCCTTAACATCTACATGGCTTCCAACACCCATACTTGGACTTTGGAGGCAATGACATTAATAAGGAAGAGAAAGAAGAGGCAATGCTAGGAGGTGCAGGCTAGACCTGTCCTAGCCTGCCCAATGCCATTCAATCAGCCTCCTATGGATAGGAGGTCTGTCATACACCTACAGCAAGCTTCATGGATGAAAATAGATCTATCTTAGAATATTATTCAGTTTGTATTGTATTATAGAGAGAGAAGCTTGATTAATCCTAATTAAGGCATAATTTAATAGGTAAATTGTGTTGGTTGAATAAAGTTAAACTAGTCAAAATAAATCAAATTAGGGTTAGTGTGTGAATAAAAGATAATGCATTAATTGTTGTTCTTTTCAGGGTTTTGTGCGTCAAAGCTACAAACTACTGGGGAGCCAATTGCATTAAAGCTATAAACTACTAGAGTGCCAATTATCAAAGTTCAAAACAAAGGGGAATCAAAGAATTCAAGGCCACCAAACAAGACTTTCATGTAATTCAAGGCCACCAAATAAGACTTTCATGTAATTCAAGGCCACCAAAGAAGACTTTCATGTAATTCAAAGTCACCAAACAAGACTTTCACCCTCCCTTATTGCCTATAAATACCACCCCTTAGGACTTGTAAAGCATTCATCTTTTGGTAGTGAAAAATCCTCCAAAAGTATTATTGCTCTCTTGCTTATTCCTTTTCTTTAAGTATTGCTTTCTTTTATTGTATTATTTATTTCTTTTACTTCCATTGTTGAGCTTCCTTCTTCCCTTAGAAGAGTGAAACTCTTTCACTTTTCTAGAGCTTACCAAAGCCGTGAAGGGTGGAACGTGATTCACTCGTTCTTTGTCGAAGATCAGCTCCTTGTGTAAAGTGTTTTACCTTGTAACTCCTCTACTTGGAAGGATGAGTATCACTCACTTTTCTAGCTTTACCAAAGCCATGAAGAGTAATTTCTCATCTAATCTTTAGTAAGAGGTGAAGGAAATGTATAATTATTCAAAAGTTATATTTTTGCATTTCATTTTTATTTAGCTTTAATCTTCATTTCTTTATAATGTCTTCTCATTACATTGTTGTCTTTACTTTAAGCATCAGTAGCTAAATCTCTTAGTTGGCAAACAAAGGGGAACCTTCACTTAGGTATACCATTTTCAACTCATTCTCCTCCCTTCTTTCAAAGTTCAATGGTTCGGTTTGACTGGGTTGAGGGTGGATAACTTGGTGAGTCTTTGATATTCTGTGGGCCTGGTCACGGTTTATGCTTAGATACTCACCAATCTTATCTCTATCTTCCCACGAATCAATCGTTCATTCATGCTTTATTGGAGGAGGGTTTCGAGTTGAGACGGTATTCCTATTGGAGTGACCTCTTGGATTTGCCAACATTTGTTTCTCATTTTACTAGCATCAAAAACACTTCCAACAATCAAAGATTTTACACTTTCTTTCTCCCAAAATCACATTCCCCTTGGTTTAATTCCTTCCCCGTGAAAATGACCTTGGAATACCACCAAGTAAAACACGATCCGTGAAAGTCTCCTTGTACTTGGGGAGCATTTTTGTTCACACACACACATTTGACATTTCATTCATCCACCATTTTGTTGCCCTTTCTTTTGACATCATCCCAAGGAGAGTGACACTCCCCTTCATTCATATACTATACATGCTAAAAAGTGATGTTTAGAGGTTAGGAAACAACAAGGAATTTTTTCAAGCATTTTTGGCGCTGTGGTTGGGGAAGGCAAATGTCAAACCAAGAAGGTGATTTTCGGACGACGGAGGTAAGTCCCATGATCTTCATCATGGGCTGAGGTACGTTATTCCATGTACATAATCTTGTTTGTGTATAATTTTGTTTGTATATATTTTATTTTATGTGGAGGCGGAACGACCGAAACCGACTTGTTAGATAAAACTTGGCCCTTACCATGAATTTTGACCAAGAACAACCCAAGGATGCGCGTGAAAATTTTGATAATATAGGTGCAAATCCAAATGTCCAAAGGGGTGGGGGACCACAAGAACCCCAAATACCCAATCCGAGAATGAATTTTCCCCCTCCCGTGAATAAGGGGAATAATTTTCAAATAGATCCCCCGGTGAGGTCAATGAGGGATTTTCTACAACCAACACGAACCACCACACCATCATGCATCCTCCTTCTGGTCCAAGCTCATCTTTTCATAGTTAAGCCAGGGATGTTGCAATTAATTCTCATGTTCAACGGACTTGAAACTCAGAGCCCCTATTCACACATGAGGGATTTCAAGGAAATAGTTGCAACCTTCCTCCCCAATCATGGGATGGAAGATATAGCTAGAATGAAATTGTTTCCCTTTTCCCTGAAAGACAAGGCAAAAACGTGAATTATTTCTTTAAGGCCTTGAACCATCACATCGTGGAGCCAAATGATTTAGAGTTTTTGAACAAATTCTTTCCGGTGCATAAAACCACCACCCTAAAAAGTAAATTCAAAACTTTTCAGAAAAGTCAATTGAGCAATTCTATCAATGTTGGGAGAGGTACAAGGAATTGCTACAATCCCTTTCACATCATGGCTTTGAACCATGGCAATTGGTGAATTTCTTTTATGAAAGAATCACACCGGGCCATCAACAGTTTATTGACATGATGTGTAATGGGGAGTTTTTGAACAAAGACCCTGATGAGGCCTTAGATTACTTTGATACATTGGCACAAAATGCACAATCATGGGACATTATAGATCCCACCGATGTACCAAGGTCTTCTCCTCAAAGCAGTGGCCAAACTCAAGGGGAAGGATTTATGATTTGAGAGACCAGGAAGACTTGTTTTCAAAAATTGCTACATTGTCAAGGAAAGTTGAGAGTCTTGAAGTCAATAAGAGACACGAGGTGTCTAATGTGTCATGAACCGAGAATGGTTTTTCAATTTACGAATGTATGGAGCATTCCCTATCGGATTGCCCAAACATTCTGACCCTTAAAGAAGCGTACCATGAACAAGTCCATGCCTTCAACCAAACAAGGCAATCATTTTCTCCCAATTCAAATACTTACAATCCGGATTGGAGTAATCACCCAAATTTTAGTTGGAGAAATAAAAACCCCATTCCTCATGGTTCAAGTGCATATGCATCTCCCATATGTCCTAAACAAAACCAATACCATGGCCAATGGCAAACATCTAGCTCTCAGTACCCCCGGACCAATCCACAAGGGTATTCGTCAAACCCACCACCATAGAATTTTTCACCAAATCCACCTCCACAAAATTTTTCTCAAGGACTGTCCAATCCATCCACATACCAACCTCCTTACAAAAAGAATTTGGAGGATACGGTCCATTCCTTCATTCAAAGTCAAACCGCCATCAATAACTAAAATGCCACAACCATCAATAATGTAAGAGCCCAACTCACAAAGTTGACAAAATCCATAGGGGCATCTCAACAAGAAAAGGGGAAGTTCCCCGCTCAACCACAAGAGAACCCTAGGGGTCAACACTTTGTTGAGTCATCGGAACCTTCGAGAGAGAGTTGCGAGCAACTCAAAGCTGTCACCACCCTCCGCAGTGGCAAAAAATTGGCAAAATCATTTGCCAATGGTCTCACCCAAGACCACATTGCCAAAAGAAAAAGATATATTGGGTGACGCAGACAAGAGTGAGGTGAGTGAAGAGAAAGAAAGAGAGGTTGTTGAGAAAGAAAAATTAATTGATGATTATGTGTTTATTCCTCCCATGCCTGCCCCTTTCCTAAGTCATTTAAAGCCACCTATTAAGGTGGCTAATTATGCTGATATTTTAAAAATGTTTAAGCAGGTGAAGATTAACATTCCACTCCTTGACGCCATCAAGTAAATTCCATTATGTGCTAAAATTTTGAAGGACATATGCACGGTGAAGAGGAAACTGAATGTCCACAAAAAAGAATTCCTCACCGAGCAAGTGAGTTCAATATTGAGAACCAACACTCCTCCCAAATTCAAAGACCCCGGTTGTCCAACCATAGTCATCACCACTGGAAATTATCGAGTGGAGCAAGCACTCCACAATTTGGGGGCAAGTGTGAATCTTCTCCCTTACTCAATGCACAAACAGCTGCAGCTTGAGGAGTTGAAGCCCACCTCAATCACGCTTTAATTGGTGGATCATAGTATCCGTACACCAAGGGGAGTAGTTGAGGATGTCTTAGTTCAAATTGATAAATTTTACTTCCCTGTCAATTTCATTGTGCTTGATACACACCCTGTTGCAAACCTTAGCTCCCAAATTCCCGTAATACTTGGAAGACCCTTCCTTACTACATCTAATGTCGTGATAAACTGTAGGAACGGTCTAATGAAGTTGGAATTTGGGAATATGAAAATGGAGCACAATGTATTCAACTTGGCAAAACAATCGGGTGATGATGAGGAAGTAAGTGAGGTCAATAGAATCGACACTTTGGTTGAGGAGCACTTGGAGTTGGAGGGGATGTTGAGATTCAAGGAAGAAGGAATTGTGGATCTTGAGAATTATGATGAGCAAGAGAAGGTAAAAGATTTGAAAGGGATGGAAAGGTGGATCCCTACATTTGAAGAGTTACCCCATCGAGAAAAGAAAATTTTTTTGTTGGATGAACAAAAGCCCAACTTGGAGTTAAAGCCCTTGCCCTCCCATTTTAAGTATGCCTATCTTGGGGAAGGTGAAACATTTTCGGTGGTCATTAGCTCTATATTGAACATAGAACAACAAAAAGAACTCTTGGAGGTATTGAGAAAGCATGAAGGAGCAATTGGGTGGACCATTGCGGATATCAAGGGGATAAGCCCTCTCATTTGCACCCACCGCATATATCTTGAGGAGGATTCCAAACCTTCCCGACAACCACAAAGACGGTTGAATCCCATCATCAAGGAGGTGGTGAGGGATGAGGTTCTTAAACTACTTGATGTGGGGATCATTTTTCTAATTGCCGATAGTAAGTGGGTTAGCCCCACACAAGTAGTACCTAAGAAATCCGGAGTTACGGTGGTTGAGAATGATGAGAATGAGCTTATACCTATAAGAGTGATCACCGGATGGAGGGTGTGCATTGATTATCGAAAGCTGAACGCTTGCACAAGAAAAGACCACTTCCCATTGCCATTCCTCGATCAAGTTCTAGAACGAGTAACGGGGCATCTATTTTATTATTTTATAGATGGATACTCCAACTACAATCAAATCGATATTGCTTTGGAGGATCAAGAGAAGGCCACCTTCACGAGCCCCTATGGTACCTTTGCATACCGCAACATGCCATTTGGACTATGCAATGCTCCGGGGACTTTTTAATGCTGTATGATGGGGATTTTCAGTGACATGGTGGAAAAGATAATGGAGGTCGTTATGGACGACTTTTCAGTATTTGGGGATTCATTCGAGGGATGTTTGGCAAACTTGGAGAAAGTTCTAACAAGATGTGAAGAGAAGACTCTAGTCTTGAATTAGGAAAAGTGTCACTTTATGGTGACGAAAGAAATTATGCTTGGCCATATATTTTTGGCAAAGGGTATTGAAATCGATAAATCCAAGGTGGAGACCATCTCCAACCTCCCGACGCCAAGAGCCATCAAAGGCATCCGGTCATTTTTGGGTCACGCAGGTTTTTATCATCGATTCATAAAGAATTTCAGTACATTGGCCCGACCCTTGACCAACCAGCTGTCTAAGGTGGTCCCATTTGAGTGGTCGGATGATTGTGAGGCATCCTTTAAAAAACTTAAAAGCATGCTAGTTACACCTCCGATCATGCGACCACCCAATTGGGATCTACCTTTTGAGCTCATGTGTGATGCGAGTGATTACGTGATCGGCACAATGCTCGGTCAGAGGGAGAAAAATAGACCATATGTGATACACTATACTAGCAAAACACTTAATGAGGCTCAGATGAATTACACTACCACCGAGAAAGAGTTGCTAGCAGTAATGTTTGTCTTAGATAAATTCCATTCTTACATCATCGGTTCACCTATTGTTGTCTTTACTGATCACTCTGCTTTAAAGTATTTGTTGTCTAAACAGCATGCAAAATCGAGACTCATTAGGTGGATACTCCTCCTACAAGAATTCGACTTGATGATCAAGGACAAGAAAGGAGTTGAGAACGTAGTGGCAGATCATTAATCCCGACTGGTGGTGCAAGAGACTGCTGAGAACATTCCTATCCCTGATTCCTTCGCCGATGAGCATTTGTTTTCAATTCATTCTATATGTCCTTGGTATGCTGATATATGTAATTATCTTGCAATAGGACAAATACCACCACATTGGAACCTAGAGGATCAGAGGAGATTTATGGCAGATGTGAAGTACTTTTACTTCGACAACCCGTACCTGTTCAAGTACTGCCCTGACCAAGTCATGAGGAGATACGTGCCAGAAAATGAACAGTGGAAAATCCTTTCATTCTACCATTCACAAGCATGCGGTGGTCATTTCTCAGCAAAGAAAACTTTGGCAAAAATTCCTCAATCAGGTTTTTACTGGCCCTCACTTAACAAAGATTGTGTTTCATTTTGTAAAGAATGTGATAGATGTCAGCGTTTGGGTAGTCTGATCCGAAGGAACATGATGCCCCTCTCCGCTATACTCGTTATAGAAATATTTGATTGTTGGGACATCGACTTTATGGGTCCCTTCCCTATGTCGTTTGGCTGTCTATACATCCTACTGGCAGTGGACTATGTATCCAAGTGGGTGGAGGCGATCCCAACCAAGACCAATGACTACTGGGTCGTGGTTAAGTTTCTCAAGGAGAACATTTTTTTGAGGTTTGGGATGCCTCGTGCAATGATAAGTGATGGTGGATCACATTTCTGCAATAGGTCATTTGCATTTTTAATGTTCAAATATGGCTTCACTCATAAAAGTATCCACCGCATACCACCCACAAACCAATGGCCGAGCCGAGTTGGCCAATAGGGAGATCAAGAACATTTCAGAGAAAACGGTGAACCCCAATAGGAAAGATTGGTCAAATAAATTGACTGATGCCCTATGGGCGTACCGCACTGCTTACAAGACTATTTTAGGTATGTCTCTCTATTGGCTCATCAATGGAAAGGTTTGTCATTTGCCAGTCGAAATGGAACACAAGGCCTATTGGACCACCAAAACTTTGAACTTCAATCTAAGAATCGTCGGAGAGCAAAAAAAGTTAGAGCTAAATGAGTTGGAAGAGATTAGAAGAGATGTTTATAAAAGCTTGAAAATTTCAAAGGAACGGGTTAAAATCTTTCATGACAAATCTATTGTGAGGAAGTCATTTGAGCCCGGGCAAAAAGTGCTTTTATACAACTCTCGGCTCTCCATTTTCCAAGGCAAACTTCGATCCCATTGGGATGACCCCTATCTTGTCAAGGTGGCTTACCCCAATGGAGCTGTGGATGTCCAAAATCCCGAAAATGGCCATACATTCAAGGTCAATGGCCAAAGACTTATGCCATTTTTCGAGGGCTTTAAAGAACAAGTGGTGGAGGAGAATTTAATGGATCCGGTATACCCGAAAGTTGTGGAGGAATAATTAGTTTTTTTTTTTTTTTCTGCTTTCAATGTACAGGCTTTTATTTACTTACTTTATTTTTATTCCACGTTAATTATATTCTTTTGTCGTATAGTTTTGTTCTTCTTAATCGCAGATATTAGTATTTTTGTCAAAGCTCAAGTGCGAGGTATTTTATAACCCTACTAATCTGTTTTATTGTCTGTCATTGAATATCATACCTTTTTTGTTTCATTGAGGACAATGTATGAATCAAGTTGGGGGGTGAGGTTGCACTATTTGCATCTTACACCAATGTTTGTAGGAATATTCGGCACGGATATTAGCGCCTATCGACACTAAAAAAAAAATCGAGTGAGAATATTCTGCGCGGATATGCGGCTGTCGACACTCAAAAAAAAATGGGATGCCTTTATAAGGCCTTCAAATTTTTTTTCCTTTTTCTCCATCCATCGATGATTGGCCTCCCCTTTTTCTTCCTCATTTCTTCTTCTTCTTCTTCTTCGTCGTTCTCTCTCTTTTCTCTGTAAAAACAACCCACCCTTTGCAAATCCATGACCATATACGCCGACAACCCAGTCCTTTGTTTAATAATTTGTCTTATATGTTTGTATTTGTTCATGGGTGCTCTTGTTTCTGCTCGCACTTAGGGTGAGGGGTTTCTAGCCTAACCCAAATCTCCCTTAAGTTGATTAATTATTGTGTTTTGTGTTGGTTTTGGCAGCTAAACAGATCTCTACACCCACTGTCTTTCTCTCTTTCTTTGTCGTCTTCTTCTTCTTCTTATTTCTATTGTGCTATTCTCTATAACACAACCCAACTCCCAACAGTCCCATGACCATATTCTCCGAAGACGCAATCGTTTGTCTCTTGATCGGCATTTGTTTACTCTATTTGTACATGGCTCTTCTTCTTCTGTCCGCATTTAAAATCAAGGGTTTTCGTCCTAGCGAAAACCCAGATCTGCATAGAGAAGATTAATTTGTGTAATTTCTTTGTAGGTTTCAGCAGAAGAATAAGATCTCTACCTTTCAACCTCATCTCCAAGTTCAACATATCGGTAAATTCGAAACATTAGGGACAATTTTCAGTTTAGGTTGGGGGGGTGAGAACTACAGTTCATATTTTGTGCCCGTAAATTTTTTTTTTTGTTGTTGCTGTTTCTGATCATATTGTGTACCTTGCCTTGTATTTTTTATAAATTAATAATTATGTCAGTGAGTCAGCTTTAATCATCTTTGTAACTGGCAAACGTTAAAAAACTAAATAGTGAGTCTTAAAACATAGAAAGCATGGATGTTAAACTTTTTTGGTTTAGTCTAGGAGTCTTGCACACTTTTTAATCTGATATGCATGCTGTGATCATAAGAAAAGCAAGATTGGTAAGAAAGAATGAAATCCGAGAAGAACAAGAAAAACCCCTCTGTGGTAGAAGCACTTTTGCTATACGGCGTCGTGCCAAACGACTGGGTGTTTGAAAGCAATGTGACAAGTGTTTTCACATGAAAAAATACAATCAGTGTTCTGAACCAATTTTGGGTTGTGCAACCGATCGATTAAACTGGATAGTGTATGGGCAGAGTAAGAATTTCTTGACACGCCATATTATACGAGTCCGTGACTTACACGTTATGTGCGACAAGAAGTTGGAAGGGTCACTAATAATGACATAGGCGCAAGCGATGAATCGGATTAGATTTTGACTAATAATGACAAAGCTGTTAAAAAACATGTTTTTGGGATGAAGGTTAATGGTCCGAATTATTTTTTTTTTTTGTGTAAATATTTTTATGTACAAAGTCTTTTTGTTGAAATAAAGATACGGGCCGAGTAAGGAATGTACTAAAATGCCAACCTGTAGCGTGGGTAGGGACTTATCCTGAGATTCCATAGTTTTCCAAGGTCAATGTGTGTATTTAGTCTTCTTTCAATTTTCATAGATAAATGCGTATATAAATAACTTTGATTTTTATTTGAGTTTGAATGCCAGTTAAAAAAAAATCTCATTTCCTTGAAAAATTGTATTTTCTCTATGCTTAAATGTCAAATGTACACTGATATTTGTTATTCTTAAGGTATAGAATGACCAGACTCGAAAATAGAATTGATATATAACCGATATTTTTTGAAAACCTGACATAACCAGTGGAGATAACGAAGAATACTATGGTAAGTTTTGAGCCTTGCGATGCTTTCTGAGAGACAATCAACATTTACTCAAGTAAGCTCTTTCATTTTCAATTGTTGAATAATCTCATTAAACTTGCTTTGATTAAATGCAACTAAAGTAATCTATTGACATATCCCACAGAGAACCTTTGCATGCGACACATACATAGGCACATACTTGAGAAAGGATTTTAGGTCATCTTTGAGTTGATTTTGAGCCTTCGTCATTGCTTCTACGAAATTATATCCCTAGTTAGCCATGTTTGAGCTTTCAATGAATGATTTCTTTTTCAAAAAAACCCATATGATAACCAAGCCACAAGAAAATACACTTAACATACCTTGCTATCCAATTTTTTTGCACCCTCTTATAAATCGGTATGATACAGAAAAACAAGAAAAACAGAAAAGAAGATGGTGGCTACTGTTCAATGAAGAATCGGTGGAAACAACTGAGAAAGAAAAGAAACAAAAAAAATAGGGAATTTCCAAAAAAGTGAAAAATGAAAGAAAGAAATATCATTTCTAGGCAAAAGATCGAAAAGTAAGAAAGAGGTGTGCTACACTACATTAAAAGGGGATAACTTTTGAATACCATTGACGTCATTTCGTTAGCCACTGACCTCTAGCCACATTACAACCTATACAAAGTCCTAATTGATCTAAAGTCTGATGCATGTGTGTGTCGTCGACCGAAAACTGAGGTATGTTAAATAGTATTTCTTTAATTGCATTGATATTCTTTCATGAGATTATGCCAAGAACATGATTAGTCTACTTTCTTAAAACTTTCACTCTCTTTCTAACTGTGCATGTGATTTTTCGATTGACCATCCTCTGATCACATGCCCTTTGAGAGACAAGTCACTATAATCGGAGTGAATTTTTTGCTGAGATCATTCTAAGAGAGGTTTGAGAAATCAAAGCTATCCATGGAAGGTGATAAAGTGGAATGTTTGTTATATAACAATTTTTGCTACTAGAATGATCATTCTTACTACACAGGGAATTCCAAATACCAATGTAACAAGTGTTTATTTTTGTATAGAGTACATACCAATGACAGAGAAGTGTTCGGGAAATAATTCGAAATTAAGGGATGTGTGTCTCAACGATCCTGTTGCTAACTCATTTTGACAAAAAATGTTACATATACACATCTTTTTAATTTGAGTTTGTAGGTAGCTTCACTGAAAATTTTCACGAGACAAAACTCATCCACTGGGGATCACCTAGAGGTTTAACGGCTTGTTGCATATGCTAAATGCAATCGCGTTACCTACGAAAGTGGTTTTATTTTGTTATGTTGTTATTTATTACTAGGGACTATTAATGTTTAGGTTGGGGGGTGTGATTAACCCTAATTAAGGCATAATTTAATAGGTAAATTGTGTTAGTTGAATAAAGTTAAACTAGTCAAAATAAATCAAATTAGGGTTAGTGGGTGAATAAAGGATAATGCATTAATTGTTGTTCTTTTCAGGATTTTGTGCATCAAAGCTACAAGCTACTGGGAAGCCAATTGCATTAAAGCTACAAACTACTAGGGTGCCAATTATCAAAGCTCAAAACAAAGGGGGATCAAAGAATTCAAGGCCACCAAACAAGACTTTCATGTAATTCAAGACCACCAAACAAGACTTTCATGTAATTCAAAGCCACCAAACAAGACTTTCACCCTCCCTTCTTGCCTATAAATACCACCCCTTAGGACTTGTAAAACTTTCATCTTTTGGTAGTGAAAAACCCTCCAAAAGTATTATTGCTCTCTTGCTCATTCATTTCCTTTAAGTATTGCTTTCTTTTATTGTATTATTGCTTTATTTTACTTCCATTGTTGAGCTTCCTTCTTCCCTTAGAGGAGTGAAACTCTTCCACTTTTCTAGAGCTTACCAAAGTCATGAAGGGTGGAACGTGATTCACTCGTTCTTTGTCGAAGATCAGCTCCTTATGTAAAGTGTTTTATCTTATAACTCCTCTACTTGGAGAGATGAGCATCACTCACTTTTCTAGCTTTACCAAAGCCATGAAGAGTGAGTAGTTTCTCATCTAATCTTTAGTAAGAAGTGAAGGAAATGTATAATTATTCAGAAGTTATATTTGTGCATTTCATTTATATTTAGCTTTAGTCTTCATTTTTATAATGTCTTCTCATTACATTATTGTCTTTACTTTAAGCATGAGTAGCTAAATCTCTTAGTTGGCAAAACCAAGGGGAACCACCACTTAGGTATACCATTTTCAACTCATTCTCCTCCCTTCTTTCAAAGTTCAATGGTTCGGTTTGACTGAGTTGAGGGTGGATAACTTGGTGAGTCTTTGATATTTCGTGGGCTTAGTCACGGTTTATGCTTAGAAACTCACCAATCTTATCCCTAGCTTCCCACGAATCAATTGTTCATTCATGCTCTATTAGAGGAGGGTTTCGAGTTGAGACGATATTCCTATTGGAGTGACCTCTTGGATTTGTCAACATTTGTTTCTCATTTTACTAGCATCAAAACAACTTTCAACAATCAAAGATTTTATACTTTCTTTCTCCCAAAATCACCTTCCCCGTGGAAACGACCTTGACATACCACCAAGTAAAACACGATCCGTGAAGGTCTCCTTGTGCTTGGTGAGCATTTTTGTTCACACACACATATTTGACATTTTATTCATCTACCGTTTCGTTGCCCTTTCTTTTGACATCATCCCAAGGAGAGTGACACTCCCCTTCATCCATATACTATACATGCTGAAAGGTGATATTTAGAGGTTAGGAAACAACAAGGAATCTTCTCAAGGAAAGCTCCAAGGTAGAAGACATAGTTTAGAGAGAGATAGCTTGGATATTTACATTTCTTCCATCCATTTCACTTGTAATCTTTTGGAAGAATCTTGTAAGCTTCATTTATTTTCTTTAATGTCATTTATTTCTAGTACATTGCAATTTTAGTTGAGTATCTTATAATCTACCATTGTTATATATAAGTTTTCTACATTTCAAGCTTTTAAAATAGGTATTCAATGCATTTCTTCTTAGTTCACTTTTCTTGCATTAAATTTAGTTCTAACCTTCATTTCTTCATAATTTCTCTTTATTTCATTTATGCTCTTGCATTAAATATGAGTAGCTACGCTTTAAGTTGGCTAATCCAAGGGAGAATTCCTCTTGGGTGTGCTACTTCAACTCATTTTCATTCCTCCTCGTAGTGTATGATGCTTTAGTTTGACTAGGTTGAGTGTGGGCGTGGTTGTGAGTTCTTAATACACCGTAGACTTGTCACAGGAGATGCTTGAATACTCACTTCTATTTTAGTCCCTCGTTTCCTATGAATTAATCAAATATCTAGGCACCATTGGTGGATGGTCTTGAGTTGATTTGGCATTCCCATTGGAATGACCTATTGAATTAGCCAACACTTGTTTCCATTTCAATTTCATCAAGAACACAATTCACCAAACCTCAAACATCAAAGATTTTTACACTTTTCCTTTTTCACCAAAATCACCTTAAACATAATTCCCTTCCTTCCCTAAAAAGACGACATTGCAAGATAAAATTACAAGTAAAACACAACCCTTGAAAGTCTCTCTATGCTTGGAGAACACTTTTGTTCACACACGCACACACATTTCATCCCCACACACCCGTTTTCCCATTTCTTGCATCGAACCCAAGTGAGAGTGACACTCACCCACACACATAAGCCATACACACATTGAGGGTTCATGTTTGGAAATTAGGAATGATAGAGAAATAGTTCAAGCATAGTCAACCTCTAACTAGGTCACAATTAAGTCCAAAGTCTGTGGCAGAAAGTCACCTTTGTCCGGACGTAGACATCACCGTCTAGATGCACTTGTGAAGCTTTTAATAGTAAGTTTTGACCATCCAAATGCACTAATCACCATCCATATGCACCTATGTAGTTCAAAAGTGAGTTTGGATCATCAGGACGCCATATTATCGTCTATATGCACCTCCTAGGTTAGCCCGATCAATTTTCAATATTTTTCTTCATTTTTCACCATTATAAATACCCTAGGGCCCACAATTTGATGTACCTTTGCCTATTTTTCAATCCAAAAAGGCCTAGGAAACTCTAAGGAAATAAAAAAAGTGGAAGAATAGGCTAAATCTTGAAGGATCTATGCAAGAAAATCACCTCACCACACGTAGAATCACATTATTTGGGAATTAAGGTAGGGTTTCTTTCTCAAATTTTTTTATTGAGGATTAGGGTTGTTATATGTATGTGTTTTATTCCTATTCTTAATGTTATGACAGATCTTCAATGATTTTATATTCTTTTCAATTAAATGATTTGTTTCTTGGAATAATTACATGATTTAAATCCCAAAATTACATGTTTTTTTATAAAAACCCTAAACTAGATTATGGTCAAATTTGATATGTCTTTTTATGATCTCTTGCATGTTTCTTGAAGTTCTTCTAATTTAAGAATTGTGGAAATACGAATTGTGGTATACATTGATCTTATTGAAGTTATAAAATTGATCTATTGTATGAATGAGTGTGATGAACGTGGGTTACACTCAACTGTATATCATCAAGTGCATAGATGCGTTTTTACCTTGAGAGATTTGAAAGGTTCTGTCACTCGTAGTGGAGTTGCTTAGTCTTGGGAGGTCCAAGAATTTATACTATTCACTGGTACTTAGTCACCTGTTACCAGTATCTGAGCCAACTGTTTGCTAGGTACAGGTACCTACATGTCATAGTACTAGTACTTGAGCCTACTGTCCATCGTAGTACTGGTACCTTAGGCCTTAATACCGGTACTTGAGCCCAGTAGAATCCAAGTACTAGTACCCATATGTTGAGGTACCGGTACCTAAACCTTAATCACTTAGGAACTGGAACCTAGACTCAGATTTCCCCCAATTCATTCCAACCTCAACTTTTAACATCCAATCCCATTCCAAGTTTGCCCAAACTCTCATAACATTCAATATGCTCAAAATGCAATCCATAAGAGTTCATTAAAAGTTCTCTTTCCACAATTTACAATTCAAAATAAATTATACAATTGTTTTACAAAAAATTTAATTTAAAGCCACATTTTCGCGTCTTCTCAACGAAGACCTAAGTGAGGGCCATCCACCGGTGCTTGTCCTACACCTGAAATATTGTCCCTATAAATGAAGAGTAACACTCAATAGGGTATTCTCCTAAAGAAGCTATCTCCCAATCCAGATGCATATGAAATGTTCACATTCAATTTCATAATCAAACAAGAATCAATCCAAGAATTTACAATTCAATAATGAATGTCACAATGTCATGTCATGTTATGAGGTGAGACACACACAAGTAATGTAACCCGAGCCCTCCACTGGCTCCATAACACATTCAATACCATGTGTATTCA
>CAUOFW020008893.1:0-15185 GCA_963454935.2 Ilex paraguariensis | reverse complement strand
AAAGAGTGTCCTAATTCAGCGTTGCAAATTTTTTTAGACTGCAGACAGCATGTATTTTTCCTTATATTTAGTTGGATTGCAATTTTTTTTTCAATTATTGTGCAAATTCTAATTCTTTGATCATCTCTTTTTTCCAATTTGGGAAAATTTTGGAAAATTAACTATAAAACATTGGAAGAGACCAATTTTTGTGCGACCAGTTGTTTTAGACTCCACACCATACGTACTTTTTATATTTTACTCAGTTGGATGGCAATTTTTATTTTTTTTTAATAATTTTTCCATAATTTTGAATGCTTTGATAATCCCATTTTTCATTTGAGAAATGAGTTCAAAAAAAAATAGTAAACCATAAGGGATTCTAAATTTGGCACGACCATATTATTTAGGCCCCTGACATTAATTAATTTATATTTTAATTGGATAGATTGCATTTTTATAATTTTTTGTGCTATTTTTATTTCTTTGATAATCCCATTTTTCCATTTTGGGAAAGAATTTGAAAACATTATAAAAAATCGTAGGCGAGTCTGAATTCTGCGCCGCAAATATTTTTAGATTGCAAACAGTACGTACTTTTCATTTAATAAGTTAGACGGAAATGCCCTATTAAAATAAATCTACAATTTTTAATTTTCTTGATATTCCCATTTTAAGAAAGAATTGAAAAATTAAAATAATTCATATGAGTGGGTAAATTTAGCGCACCCCAATTTATTCGGACTCCAGACATTAGATATTTTTTATTTTAATCAGTTAAATTGTAAATCTCTATTTTTTTAAGAATTGTTTCCTCTTTTTCATTCTTTGACGATTTCTATTTTTCTATTTTAGGAAATAATTCCAACAATTACTAATAAATTGTAGGGGAGTCCAAATTTAGCGCGCGACCAATTGTTTTTAGTCCTAGGACTATACGTACATTTTCTTTTAATCAGTAAGGTTGTAATTTTCTATTTTTTTAATTATTTTTTTCCCAATTTTTAATTCTTTGATCGCCTAAAATTTCCCATTTTAGAAAATAATTCAAAAAATTAATAATAAATCGTAGAACAGTCCGAATTCAGCGTCGTCAATGTTTTTAGTCTTCTTACAATACATACTTTTTATTTTAATCAATTAGGTTGTGATTTTATATTTTTTAATAATTATTTTGCTATTTTCAATTCTTTGACAACCCCATCTTTTTTTAGTTTAGAAACGAATTAAAAATATTAATAATAAATCAAAAGAGTGTCCTAATTCAGCGTTGCAAATTTTTTTAGACTGCAGACAGCATGTATTTTTCCTTATATTTAGTTGGATTGCAATTTTTTTTAATTATTGTGCAAATTCTAATTCTTTGATCATCTCTTTTTTCAATTTGGGAAAAATTTTGGAAAATTAACTATAAAACATTGAAGAGACCAATTTTTGTGCGACCAGTTGTTTTAGACTCCACACCATACGTACTTTTTATTTTACTCAGTTGGATGGCAATTTTTATTTTTTTTAATAATTTTTCCATAATTTTGAATGCTTTGATAATCCCATTTTTCATTTGAGAAATGAGTTCAAAAAATAAATAGTAAACCATAAGGGATTCTAAATTTGGCACGACCATATTATTTAGGCCCCTGACATTAATTAATTTATATTTTAATTGGATAGATTGCATTTTTTAATAATTTTTGTGCTATTTTTATTTCTTTGATAATCCATTTTTCCATTTTGGGAAAGAATTTGAAAACATTATAAAAAATCGTAGGCGAGTCTGAATTCTGCGCCGCAAATATTTTTAGATTGCAAACAGTACGTACTTTTCATTTTAATAAGTTAGACGGAAATGCCCTATTAAAAATAATTCTACAATTTTTAATTTTCTTGATATTCCCATTTTAAGAAAGAATTGAAAAATTAAAAATAATTCATATGAGTGGGTAAATTTAGCGCACCCAATTTATTCGGACTCCAGACATTAGATATTTTTTATTTTAATCAGTTAAATTGTAAATCTCTATTTTTTAAGAATTGTTTCCTCTTTTTCATTCTTTGACGATTTCTATTTTTTTATTTTAGGAAATAATTCCAACAATTACTAATAAATTGTAGGGAGTCCAAATTTAGCGCGACCAATTGTTTTTAGTCCTAGGACTATACGTACATTTTCTTTTAATCAGTAAGGTTGTAATTTTCTATTTTTTTAATTATTTTTTTCCCAATTTTTAATTCTTTGATCGCCTAAAATTTCCCATTTTAGAAAATAATTCAAAAAATTAATAATAAATCGTAGAACAGTCCGAATTCAGCGTCGTCAATGTTTTTAGTCTTCTTACAATACATACTTTTTATTTTAATCAATTAGGTTGTGATTTTATATTTTTTAATAATTATTTTGCTATTTTCAATTCTTTGACAACCCCATCTTTTTTTAGTTTAGAAACGAATTAAAAATATTAATAATAAATCAAAGAGTGTCCTAATTCAGCGTTGCAAATTTTTTTAGACTGCAGACAGCATGTATTTTTCCTTATATTTAGTTGGATTGCAATTTTTTTTAATTATTGTGCAAATTCTAATTCTTTGATCATCTCTTTTTTCCAATTTGGGAAAAATTTTGGAAAATTCACTATAAAACATTGAAGAGACCAATTTTTGTGCGACCAGTTGTTTTAGACTCCACACCATACGTACTTTTTATTTTACTCAGTTGGATGGCAATTTTTATTTTTTTTAATAATTTTTCCATAATTTTGAATGCTTTGATAATCCCATTTTTCATTTGAGAAATGAGTTCAAAAATAAATAGTAAACCATAAGGGACTCTAAATTTGGCACGACCATATTATTTAGGCCCCTGACATTAATTAATTTATATTTTAATTGGATAGATTGCTTTTTTTAATAATTTTTGTGCTATTTTTATTTCTTTGATAATCCATTTTTCCATTTTGGGAAAGAATTTGAAAACATTATAAAAAATCGTAGGCGAGTCTGAATTCTGCGCCGCAAATATTTTTAGATTGCAAACAGTACGTACTTTTCATTTTAATAAGTTAGACGGAAATGCCCTTTTAACAATAATTCTACAATTTTTAATTTTCTTGACATTCCCATTTTTCCCATTTTAAGAAAGAATTGAAAAATTAAAAATAATTCTTATGAGTGGGTAAATTTAGCGCACCCAATTTATTCAGACTCCAGACATTAGATATTTTTTATTTGAATCAGTTAAATTGTAAATCTCTATTTTTTAAGAATTGTTTCCTCTTTTTCATTCTTTGACGATTTCTATTTTTCTATTTTAGGAAATAATTCCAACAATTACTAATAAATTGTAGGGGAGTCCAAATTTAGCGCGACCAATTGTTTTTAGTCCTAGGACTATACGTACATTTTCTTTTAATCAGTAAGGTTGTAATTTTCTATTTTTTTAATTATTTTTTTCCCAATTTTTAATTCTTTGATCGCCTAAAATTTCCCATTTTAGAAAAGAATTCAAAAAATTAATAATAAATCGTAGAACAGTCTGAATTCAGCGTCGTCAATGTTTTTAGTCTTCTTACAATACGTACTTTTTAGTTTAATCAATTAGGTTGTGATTTTATATTTTTTAATAATTCTTTTGCTATTTTCAATTCTTTGACAACCCCATCTTTTTTAGTTTAGAAACGAATTTAAAAAATTAATAATAAATCATCAAAATGTCCAAATTCAGTGCTGCAAATTTTTTTAGACTGCAGACAACTTGTTTTTTCCCTTTTATTTAGTTGGATTGCAATTTTTTTTAATTATTGTGCAATTTCTAATTCTTTGATTATCTCTTTTTTCCAATTTGGGAAAAATTTTGGAAAATTAACTATAAATCATAGAAGAGTCCAATTTTAGTGCGGCCAATTTTCTTAGACTCCAAACCATATGTACCTTTTATTTTACTCAGTTGGATTGCAATTTTTTATTTTTTTAATAATTTTTCCTTAATTTTCAATGCTTTGATAATCCCATTTTTTGTTTGAGAAATGAGTTCAAAAAATAAATAGTAAACCATAAGGGGGTCTAAATTTGGCACGATCATATTATTTAGACCCCTGACATTAATTAATTTTTATTTTAATTGGTTAGATTGCATTTTTTAACAATTTTTGTGCTTTTTTCATTACTTTGATAATCCATTTTTCCATTGGGGGAAAGAATTTGAAAAAATAATAAAAACTTGTAGGAGAGTCTGAATTCAGCGCCACAAATATTTTTAGATTTCTGACCGTACATACTTTTCATTTAAAATGTTAGACTGAAATGCCCTATTAACAATAATTCTATAATTTTTAATTTTCTTCACAATCCCATTTTTTCCATTTTAAGAAAGAATTGAAAAATTAAAAATAATTCATATGAGTGTGTAAATTTAGCGCACCCAATTTATTCAGACTCCAGACAATAGATATTTTTTATTTGAATCAGTTAAATTGTAATTCTCTATTTTTTAAGAATTGTTTCCTATTTTTCATTCTTTGATGATTTCTATTTTTCTATTTTAGGAAATAATTCCAACAATTACTAATAAATTTTAGGGGAGTCCAAATTTAGCGCGATCAATTGTTTTTAGGCCTAAGACTATACGTACATTTTCTTTTAATCAGTAAGGTTGTAATTTTCTATTTTTTTAATTATTTTTTCCCTATTTTTAATTCTTTGATTGCCTAAAATTTCCTATTTTAAAAAATAATTCAAAAAATTAATAGTAAATCGTAGAACAGTCCGAATTCAGCATGGTCAATGTTTTTAGTCTTCTTACAATACGTACTTTTTATTTTAATCAATTAGGTTGTGATTTTATATTTTTTAATAATTCTTTTGCTATTTTCAATTCTTTGACAACCCCATCTTTTTTAGTTTAGAAATGAATTTAAAAATTAATAATAAATCATCAAAGTGTCCAAATTCAGCGCTGCAAATTTTTTTAGACTGCAGACAACATGTTTTTTTTCCTTTTATTTAGTTGGATTGCAATTTTTTTTTTATTATTGTGCAATTTCTAATTCTTTTTTTATCTCTTTTTTCCAATTTGGGAAAAATTTCTAACTCCCTTATGGTTTACTATTAATATTTTGAACTCATTTGTCAAATGAAAAATGGGATTATCAAAGAATTCAAAATTATGAAAAAATTATTAAAAATAGAAAATTGCAATCCAACTGAGTAAAATAAAAAGTACGTATGGTGTGGAGTCTAAAAAAATCGGCCGCACTAAATTTGGACTCTTCTATGATTTATAGTTACTTTTCCAAATTTTTTCTCAAATTTGAAAAATGAGATAATCAAGGAATTAGAAATTGCACAATAATGAAAAGGAAAATTACATGTTGTCTGGAGTGTAAACAAATTTGCGGCGTTGAATTTGGACACTCTTATGATTTATTATTAATTTTTTGAATTCATTTCTAAACTAAAAAAGATGGGGTTATCAAAGATTTAAAAATAGCAAAAGAATTATTAAAAAACAGACTCCAGACACTACGTACTTATTATTTTACTCAGTTAGATTGCAATTTTCTATTTTTTTATCTCTAATGTTTAATTCTTTGATAATCCAATTTTTCATTTAAGACAAGAATTCAAAAAATTAATAATAATTACATAGGGGAGTCTAAATTTTGCACGACCTATCTATTTAGACCATAGGCGTTACTTAATTTTTATTTTAATTCGTTAGATTGCATTTTCTAATTTTATTATAATTTTTGTGCTATGTTTATTTCTTTGATAATCCATTTTTCCATTTAGGGAACGAATTTGAAAAATTAAGAACAAACCGTAGGAGAGTTTGAATACAGCGCCGCAATTTTTATTGGATTTTCGACAGTACGTACTTTTTGTTTTAATAAGTTAGATTGAGATATTCTATTCACATAAATTCTATAATTTTTCATTCTTTGACAATCCAATTTTTTGATTTTAAGAAAGAATTGAAAAAAATAATAAATCACAGGAGTGTCTAAATTTAGCGCAAGCAATTTATTCAAACTCCATAAATATATATTTTTTATTTTAATAAGTCAAATTGTAATTCCCTATTTTTTAATAATGTTTTCCTATTTTTATTTTTGTGATAATTTCTATTTTTCTATTTTAGGGAATAATTTAAGCAATTAATAATAAACTATAGGAGAGTCCAAAATTAGCGCGACCAATTTTTTTAGGCTTCAGACAGTACGTAATATTATTTTACTCAATTAGATTGCAAGTTTCTTTTTTGTATCTGTAATTTTTAATTTTTTGATAAACCCATTTTTCCAATTTGAGAAAAAATTTGAAAAATTAACAATAAATCGTACAACGGTCCAAATTTAGTGCGGCCAATTTATTTAGACTCCAGACAATACGTACTCATTATTTTACTCGGTTATATTGCAATTTTCTATTTTTTATCTGTAATTTTTAATTCTTTGATATCCCACTTTTCATTTTAGACAAAAATTCAAAAAATTAATAATAAACCAAAGGGGAGTCTAAATTTCATACGACCAATTTATTTAGACCCTAGTCGTTACTCAATTTTTATTTTAATTTGTTAGATTCTATTTTCAAATTTTATAATAATTTTTGTGCTATTTTTATATCTTTGATAATCCAATTTTCCATTTTCTGGAAAGAATTTGAAAAATTAATAAAAAATTGGAGAGTTGAAGTCAGCGCCGCAATTTTTTTTGGATTTCAGACAGTACGTACTTTTTATTTTAACTAGTTAGACTGAAATATTCTATTAACAATAATTCTATAATTTCTAATTCTTTGACAATCCCATTTTCTCCATTTTAAGAAAGAATTGAAAATTTTAATAATAAATCATATGAGGGTCTAAATTTAGCGCACCCAATTTATTCGGACTCTAGACAATAGATATTTTTTATTTTAATTAGTTAAATTGTAATTCTCTATTTTTAACAATTTTTTGCTACTTTTATTTCTTTGATAATTTTTATTTTTCAAGTTTAGGAAATAATTCAAACAATTAATAATAAATTATAGGAGAGTCCAAATTTAGCGCGACCATTTTTTTGAGGCATCAGACAATACCAACATATTATTTTACTCCGTTACATTGCAATTTTCTATTTTATATCTGTAATTTTTAATTCTTTCAAAATCCCAATTTTCCAATTTGAGAGAAAATGTGAAAAGTTAACAATAAATCATAGAAGAGTCCAAATTTACTGCGGCAAAATTTTTCAGACACCAGACAATACGTCCTTATTATTTTACTCAGTTAGACTGCAATTTTCTATTTTTTATCGGCAATTTTTATTCTTTGATAATCCCATTTTTCATTTTAGACAACAATTCAAAAAATTAATAATAAACCATAGGGGAGTCTAAATTTCGCACGACTAATTTATTTAGACTCAAGGCCTAACTTAATTTTTATTTTAATTAGTTAGATTGCATTTTTAAATTTTATAATAATTTTTGTGCTATTTTTATTTCTTTGACAATCCATTTTTCCATTTAGGGAACGAATTTTAAAAATTGAAAACAAATTGTAGGAGAGTTTGAATATAGCGTTGCAAATTTTTTTGGATTCCAGATAGTACGGTTTTTTTATTCTAACAAGTTAGACTGAAATATTCTTTTAACAATAATTCTATAATTTTTAATCCTTTGACAGTCCAATTTTTTCAATTTTAAGAAGGAATTGAAAAAATTAATAATAAATAATAGGAGTGTCAAAATTTAGCGCAGCCAATTTATTCAAAGTTCAAAAATAGATATTTATTTTTTTATTTTTTAAATTGTAATTTCCTATTTTTAATGTTTTTTTGCTATTTTAGGAAATAATTCAAACAATTAATAATAAATTATACGAAAGTCCAAATTTAGCGCGACAAATTTTTTTAGGCTTCAGACAATACGTGCATATTATTTTACTCAATTAGATTGCAATTTTCTATTTTTTATCGGTAATTTTTATTCTTTGATAATCCTATTTTTTATTTTAGACAACAATTCAAAAAATTAATAATAAACCATAGGGGAGTCTAAATTTCGCGTGACCAATTTATATAGACTCAAGGCCTAACTTAATTTTTATTTTAATTAGTTAGATTTCATTTTTAAATTATATAATAATTTTTGTGCTATTTTTATTTTTTTGACAATCCATTTTTCCATTTAGGGAACGAATTTGAAAAATTGAAAACAAATTGTAGGAGAGTTTGAATACAGCGTCGCAAATTTTTTTGGATTGCAGACAGTACGTTTTTTTTATTCTAACAAGTTAGACTGAAATATTCTTTTAACTATAATTCTATAATTTTTAATTCTTTGACAGTCCAATTTTTTCCATTTTAAGAAACAATTGAAAAAATTAATAATAAATCATAGGAGTGTCAAAATTTAGCGCAGCCAATTTATTCGGACTCTAGTAATAGATATTTTTTATTTTAATTAGTTAAATTGTAATTCTCTTGTTTTTAATAATTTTTTACTATTTTTATTTCTTTGATAATTTTTATTTTTCTATTTTAGGAAATAATTTAAGCAATTAATAATAAATTATATGAGAGTCCAAGTTTAGCGTGACCAATTTTTTTAGGCTTCAAACAGTACGTGCATATTATTTTACTCAATTAGATTTGCACGTTTCCTTTTTATATCTGTAATTTTTAATTCATTGATAATCCCATTTTTCCAATTTGAGAAAAAATTTTAAAAATTAACAATAAATCGTAGAAGAGTCCAAATTTAGTGCGACCAATTTATTTAGACTCCAAACAATACGTACTTATTATTTTACTCAATTAGATTGTAATTTTCTATTTTTTATCTGTAATTTTTAATTCTTTGGTAATCCCATTTTTCATTTTGGACAAGAATTCCAAAAATTAGTAATAAACCATAGGGGAGTCTAAATTTCGACAGACCAATTTATTTAGACCCCATGCGTTACTTAATTTTTACTTTAATTAGTTAGATTGCAATTTCTAATTTTATAATAATTTTTGTCCTATTTTTATTTCTTTGACAATCCAATTTTCTATTTTTGGAAAGAATTTGAAAAATTAATAAAAAATCATAGGAGAGTTTAAATTCAACGCCGCAATTTGTTTTGGATTTTAGACAGTACGTACTTTTTCTTTTAATAAGTTAGACTGAAATATTCTATTAACAATAATTCTAAAATTTTAAATCTTTGAAAAATCCAATTTTTTCCATTTTAAGAAAGAATTCAAAAAATTAATAATAAATCATTGGAGTGTCTAAATTTAGCGCACCCAATTTATTCAGACTCCAAAAATAGATATTTATTTTTTTCTTTTTTAAATTGTAATTCTCTATTTTTTTATTGTTTTGTTTTTCTATTTTAGGAAATAATTCAAACAATTAATAATAAATTATACGAGAGTCCAAATTTAGCACGACGAATTTTTTTAGGCTTCAGACAATACGTGCATATTATTTTACTCAATTAGATTTTAAGTTTCGATTTTTTATCTGTAATTTTTAATTCTTTGATAATCCCATTTTTCCAATTAGAGAAAAAATTTAAAAAATTAACAATAAATCATAAAAGCGTACAAATTTAGTGCGCCCAATATTTTTAGACTCCAGATAATATGTACTTATTATTTTACTCAGTTAGATTGTAATTTTCTATTTTTTATCTGTAATTTTTAATTCTTTGATAAACCCACTTTTCATTTTAGATAGAAATTCAAAAAATTAATAATAAACCATGGGGGAGTCTAAATTTCGTAGGACCAATTTATTTAGACCATAGTCGTTACCCAATTTTTATTTTAATTTGTTTGATTCCATTTTCAAATTTTATAATAATTTTTGTGCTATTTTTATATCCTTGATAATCCAAATTTCCATTTTTCTGGAAAAAATTTGAAAAATTAATAAAAAAATCAAAGGAGAGTTTGAATTCAGCGCCGCAATTATTTTTGGATTTCAGACATTACGTACTTTTTATTTTAATTAGTTAGACTGGAATATTCTATTAACAATAATTCTATAATTTCTAATTCTTTGACAATCCCATTTTCTCAATTTTAAGAAAGAATTGAAAAAATTAATAATAAATCATATGAGTGTCTAAATTTAGCGCACCCAATTTATTCGGACTCTAGACAATAGATATTTGTTATTTTAATTAGTTAAATTTCAATTCTCTATTTTTTAATAATTTTTTGCTACTTTTATTTCTTTGACAATTTTTATTTTTCATTTTTGTGGAAATAATTCAAACAATTAATAATAAATTATAGGAGAGTCCAAATTTACCGCGACCCGTTTTTTGAGGCATTAGGCAATACCTACATATTATTTTACTCCGTTACATTGCAATTTTCTATTCTTTATCTGTAATTTTTAAATCTTTCAAAATCCCATTCTTCCAATTTCAGAGAAAATTTGAAAAATTAACAATAAATCATAGAAAAGTCCAAATTTAGTGTGGCCAAATTTTTCAGACACCAGACAATACGTACTTATTATTTTACTCAATTAGATTGCAATTTCCTATTTTTATAGGTAATTTTTATTCTTTGATAATCCCATTTTTCATTTTAGACAACAATTCAAGAAATTAATAATAAAACCTAGGGGAGTCTAAATTTCGCGCGACCAATTTATTTAGACTCAAGTTGTAACTTAATTTTTATTTTAATTAGATAGATTGCATTTTTAAATTTAATAAAAAAATTTGTGCTATTTTTATTTCTTTGACAATCCATTTTTCCATTTAGGGAACGAATTTTAAAAATTGAAAACAAATTGTAGGAGAGTTTGAATACAGTGTCCCAAATTTTTTTTGGATTCCAGATAGTACATTTTTTTTTTGATTCAAACAAGTTAGACTGAAATATTCTTTTAACAATAATTCTATAATTTTTAATTTTTGACAGTACAACTTTTTCCATTTTAAGAAAGAATTAAAAAAATTAATAATAAATCATAGCAGTGTCAAAATTTAGCGCACCAAATTTATTCAGACTCCAGAAATAGATATTTATTTTTTTATTTTTTAAATTGTAATTCCCTATTTTTTAATGTTTTATTTCTATTTTAGGAAATAATTCAAGTAGTTAATAATAAATTATACAAGAGTCCAAATTTAGCGCGACGAATTTTTTTAGGCTTCAGACAATACGTGCATATTATTTTACTCAATTAGATTGCATGTTTTGATTTTTTATCTGTAATTTTTAATTCTTTCATAATCCAATTTTTCATTTTAGACAAAAATTCAAAAAATTAATAATAAACCATAGGGGAGTCTAAATTACGTACGACCAATTTATTTAGACCCTAGTCGTAACTCAATTTTTATTTTAATTTGTTCGATTCCATTTTAAAATTTTTATAATAATTTTTGTGCTATTTTTATATCCTTGATAATCCAATTTTCCATTTTTTGGAAAGAATTTGAAAAATTAATAAAAAATCAAAGAAGAGTTTGAATTCAGCGCCACAATTTTTTTTTGGATTTCAGACAGTACTGACTTTTTATTTTAATAAGTTAGACTAGAATATTCTATTAACGATAATTCTACAATTTTTAAATCTTTGACAATCCAATTTTTTTCCATTTTAAGAAAGAATTCAAAAAATTAATAATAAATCATAGGAGTGTCTAAATTTAGCGCACCCAATTTATTCAGACTCCAGAAATAGATATATACATTTTTTTTAAATTGTAATTTTCTATGTTTTAAAGGCTTTTTTAGCTATTTTACAAAATAATTCAAACAATTAATAAAAAATTATACGAGAGTCCAAATTTAGAGCGACGAATTTTTTTAGGCTTCAGACAATACGTGCATTTTATTTTACTCAATTAGATTTTAAGTTTCGATTTTTTATCTGTAATTTTTAATTCTTTGATAATCCCATTTTTCCAATTAGAGAAAAAATTTAAAAAATTAACAATAAATCATAAAAGCGTACAAATTTAGTGCGCCCAATATTTTTAGACTCCAGATAATATGTACTTATTATTTTACTCAGTTAGATTGTAATTTTCTATTTTTTATCTGTAATTTTTAATTTTTTGATAATCCCATTTTTCATTTTAGACAAAAATTCAAAAAATTAATAATAAACCATAGGGGAGTCTAAATTTCGTACGACCAATTTATTTAGACCATAGTCGTTACTCATTTTTTATTTTAATTTGTTAGATTCCATTTTCAAATTTTATAATAATTTTTGTGCTATTTTTATATCCTTGATAATCCAATTTTCCATTTTTCTGGAAAGAATTTGAAAAATTAATAAAAAATCAAAGGAGCGTATGAATTCAGTGCTGCAATTATTTTTTGATTTCAGACAGTACGTACTTTTTATTTTAATTAGTTAGACTGGAATATTCTATTAACAATAATTCTATAATTTCTAATTCTTTGACAATCCCATTTTCTCAATTTTAAGAAAGAATTGAAAAAATTAATAATAAATCATATGTGTGTCTAAATTTAGCGCACCCAATTTATTCGGACTCTAGACAATAGATATTTGTTATTTTAATTAGTTAAATTTCAATTCTCTATTTTTTAAGAATTTTTTGCTACTTTTATTTCTTTGATAATTTTTATTTTTCAATTTTAGGAAATAATTAAAGCAAGTAATAATAAATTATAGAGGAGTCCAAATTTAGCGCTACCCATTTTTTGAGGCATCAGGCAATACCTACATATTATTTTACTCAGTTACATTGCAATTTTCTATTTTTTATCTGTAATTTCTAATTCTTTCAAAATCCCATTTTTCCAATTTGAGTGAAAATTTAAAAAATTAACAATAAATCATAGAAGAGTCCAAATTTAGTGCGGCCAAATTTTTCAGACACCAGACAATGCGTACTTATTATTTTACTCAGTTTGATTGCAATTTTCTATTTTTTATCGATAATTTTTAATTCTCTGATAATCCCATTTTTCAGTTTAGACAACAATTCAAAAAATTTATAATAAACCAAAGGGGAGTCTAAATTTCGGGCGACCAATTTATTTAGACTCAAAGCGTAACTTAATTTTTATTTTAATTAGTTAGATTGCATTTTTAAATTTTATAATAATTTTTGTGCTATTTTTATTTCTTTGGCAATCCATTTTTCCATTTAGGGAACGAATTTTAAAAATTGAAAACAAATTGTAGGAGAGTTTGAATATAGCGTCACAAATTTTTTTGGATTCCAGACAGTGGTTTTTTTTTATTCTAACAAGTTAGACTAAAATATTCCTTTAACAATAATTCTATAATTTTTAATTCTTTGACAGTTCAATTTTTTCCATTTTAAGAAAGAATTGAAAAAATTAATAATAAATCATTGGAGTGTCAAAATTTAGCGCAGCCAATTCATTCGGACTCCAGAAATAGATATTTTTTATTTTAATTAGTTTTATTGTAATTCTCTATTTTTTAATAATTTGTTACTATTTTTAATTCTTTGATAATTTCTATGTTTCTATTTTAGGAAATATATTAAGCAATTAATAATAAATTATAGAAGAGTCCAAATTTAGCGCGACCAATTTTTTTAGGCTTCAGACAGTGTGTAAATATTATTTTACTCAATTCGATTGCAAGTTTCCTTTTTATATCTGTAATTTTTAATTCATTGATAATCCCATTTTTCCAATTTGAGAAAAAATTTTAAAAATTAACAATAAATCGTAGAAGAGACCAAATTTGGTGAGGCCAATTTATTTAAACTCCAGACAATACGTACTTATTATTTTACTCAATTAGATTGCAATTTTCTATTTTTTATCTATAATTTTTAATTCATTGATAATTCTATGTTTCATTTTTGACAAGAATTCTAAAAAATTTATAATAAACCATAGGGGAGTCTAAATTTCGCACGACCAATTTAGTTAGACCCCATGCGTTACTTAATTTTTACTTTAATTAGTTATATTGCAATTTCTAATTTTTATAATAATTTTTGTGCTATTTTTATTTCTTTGACAATCCAATTTTCCATTTCTGGAAGGAATTTGAAAAATTAATAAAAAATCGTAGGAGGGTTTAAATTCTGCGCTGCAATTTGTTTTGGATTTCAGACAGTACGTACTTTTTCTTTTAATAAGTTATACTGAAATATTCTATTAACAGTAATTCTACAATTTTTAAATCTTTGACAATCCAATTTTTTCTACTTTAAGAAAGAATTCAAAAAATTAATAATAAATCATAGGAGTGTCTAAATTTAGCGCACCCAATTTATTCAAACTCCAGAAATAGATTTTTTTTTTTTTTTTTAAATTGTAATTCCCTATTTTTTAATTTTTTTTTGCAATTTTTATTTCTTTTATAATTTCAATGTTTCTATTTTAGGAAATAATTGAAAAAAATTAATAATAAATTATACGAGAGTCCAAATTTAGCGCGACGAATTTTTTTAGGCTTCAGACAATACGTGCATTTTATTTTACTCAATTAGATTGCAAGTTTCGATTTTTTATCTATAATTTTTAATTCTTTGATAATCCCATTTTTCCAATTTGAGAAAAAATTTAAAAAATTAACAATAAATCATAAAAGCGTACAAATTTAGTGCGCCCAATATTTTTAGACTCCAGATAATAAGTACATATTATTTTACTTAGTTAGATTGTTTTTTTATTTTTTATCTGTAATTTTTAATTCTTTGATAATCCCATTTTTCATTTTAGCCAAAAATTCAAAAAGTTAATAATAAACCATAGGGGATTCTAAATTTCGTACGACCAATTTATTTAGAAACTAGTCGTAACTCAATATTTATTTTAATTTGTAGATTCCATTTTCAAATTTTATAATAATTTTTTTGCTATTTTTATATCCTTGATAATCCAAATTTCCATTTTCTGGACAGAATTTGAAAAATTAATAAAAAATCAAAGGAGAGTTTGAATTCGGCGCCGTAATTTTTTTGGATTTCAGACAGTGCGTACTTTTTATTTTAATAAGTTTGACTGGAATATCTCTATTAACAATAATTCTATAAGTTCTAATTCTTTGACAATCCCATTTTCTCCATTTTAAGAAAGAATTGAAAAAATTAATAATAAATCATATGAGTGTCCTAAATTTAGCGCACCCAATTTATTCGGACTCTAGACAATAGATATTTGTAATTTTAATTAGTTAAATTTTAATTCCTTATTTTTTAATAATTTTTCTGCTACTTTTATTTCTTTGATAATTTTATTTTT
>CAUOFW020008892.1:0-15193 GCA_963454935.2 Ilex paraguariensis | reverse complement strand
ATGTATCTTCTGAATTTTCATCACCAATCCATGGTCCCCGACAGCAGAAAAGGTAATAGCATTATATCCGACAGCAACTTTTATGGACATAAATTTTGTGCTACTTTCCACCAGAAAAGGTGTTTGTGCTGTATTTCTGCAAGTTGACTGGTTTCTTATTTTGCAGATTGTATAGAGCTTACCAAAAGCTTTATGCATCCATGCATGATAAAGGAATTGGACCGCACAAAACTCAGTTTAGAAGGGATGAAAACTATGGTATGAAAGTTCTTTTTCTAATTGATACTTTCTCAGAAAGGTGACACTGATAAACCATGTTTTCTTATACCAAATTGAGATGATTCAAAGTTTCAATGTGGCACCGATTTTCATTGACTGTTAAAGGGATATATACTGTGGAAATTCATGTCCCACTCGACAGTTTCGGTGAAGTGATTTGGTCAAGATCAGAAACAAATGGAAATACAAAATGGAACCTTTTCAGTAGCTAACACGTGTTGAAGTATAAATCATAGTTTAAAACCCGGTCTGGACAGCAACCCGGTAAAGGGACCGAGTCAATGGGTCAGTTGAGTCACTGGTCGGATCGATCATATAATAAAAAATTAAAAATAATAATAAATAGGCAAAAAAAATCACAATAATTATAAAAATAGCATCAACCAAGTAAAGTAGAAAAAAAAATTCAAATATTAAAAATAATAATAAATAGGCTAAAAAATCACAATAATTATAAAAATAGCATCAAACAGGTAAAGTAGAAAAAAATTCTCAAACTTGTATTCAATACATTCAATTTCTAATACAACTTGTAAAGTTAAGCAGAGAAAATTTTATCTATTTAAGTTCAACTGTTCAAGGCTCCAAGTCCAAGTTTGGTTCAAGCATTATTTATTGACTAATCAAAGACCACCATTTATCTAGATTCAAGCTTAAAATTTTCTATCATCAACAGCATCCCAACAATATAAAAATATAGATTCGAGCTTATAAAGCTCTTACATCAACAAATGAAAATAATTGAAAACCAATGCATGAAAACCACCTTAAACAAAATAATTGATCAAACAATATGCCTCAATTAATGGCATAATTCTTGAAATAGACCCCTATAAAATCTTAATTGCATAATCATAGGTAGCAATACAAGTATACAACACAGCTCTAAGACTAAGACTAAGATTGTATTACCAAAAATTCAAAGCTTCAATGTATAAAATCAAAAATCAATTATTGCAAATTAGAGCATGTACATGTTAGACAGTTAGAGAGTAGAGTCAGTAGACTGTAGAGATAGAGAGACCGAGAGAGATAGCACGTAGTGTACCTGCTGGCTGCTTTTATCAATGGTAGTCCTCGATGCTTTGATGGACCTTTGAAGCAGCCTTTGTCCCTTGCTTGCTTGTTTGCAATGGCTGAAACTCGAGAGAGAGAGAGAGAGAGAGAACTAAGAGTCTGAGACACAGAGAGAGAGGGAGAACGACTGAACGAGAGGGAACGACTGAACGCGAGAGAGAGTATACCTGCTGCTGGTTAAATTAGAATATATTTACATATCACAAAGCAATATTCTAATTTTTTTTCTAGTTAATTAGTTTGAAAAAATATAGACGAAAAACCTTTAATTCACTATTTATTTCTATGAACCCCTTTCAATATTTTTTCAGAGTTCTTATGTAGAGCCAGATATTTGAGAAATCTTGGTTTGTAATTAAAAGAATTAAAGAAAATATACTCAAAGAGATTTGGGTCTACATATAATATAGTCCCATATTCTCTCTAATATTTTTTTTTCCTTTATAGATCATTTAGTATGTATTAATAAAAGGATACATTTATATAAAATAGGCTCTATTTAAAAAAAATGATAGGTGATGTAATAAAAAATAAGAAATAAATTAAAGAGAATTACACGTGGCTTTACAAGAAGAAAGGGCAAGCTTGTGAAGTGAAACCACAAAATAAAGAGTACAAGTGAATAAAGTGAGATTTGCACCCAAAAAAAGTTAAAGTGGTTGGTGATCCACAACAGCTTTGCGTTAATCGGAAGTTGAGGCGTAACTAGCGGCTGTGATTCGAAGAATTTTTAAGGGCCCACAAAAGTATGCGTGTTAATCAATTTGTTTGGTTAATTAAATTGATTAATCAATTTGTTATATGCTCTATTTGATTAATCAATTTGTGACTGCACAATCACGGTGGGAGTCGAACTCACATTTGCTAGTTTTCCATTTAGATGACGTGATTATGTCAATTGATTATTTTTAGAATGCAATAATATTCAATATTTAATATCTTGTCTATTTAAAATATGTAGAGTTAAAACTTGAATTTTTGGGAATAATTAAAGTACTAAACTAAAATATTTGTTTATTGTTTATATTGTTCGCTTCGCTTCTCGCCTAGGCACTCAAGAGACCGGTTCGCTTTGGTTCGTTTTACGCCTTAAATAACACGGTGTTGTACTTCATTTTCTAAGGTGCATCATTGTGGTCAAGCCATTTATGTTTTAACTTTAGGCTTATCACTTGCCATTAAGATTTATGCTTATTTGTACTGCTTTACAGATAGACTGTGTTTATCATTGTCAACTGCTGGTTGGAGCCTTTTCAGCTGTGTCAACCAGCTGATCGCTTTAGATTTTAGGGCACTGAATCTGACATGCAGACAATTGAGTTATCATTCACACTAGCCTATGCATCATTGCCATGGAATCGAAAATGCTAGTTCTTCGGCTGATTTTTATTTGATACCTTTCGGAACTTATTTTGGTTCACATATCTTGATCCTGTTAAAGGCTGCAGCATCAATTTTAATTTCCATGTCAGAAACTATGTCTCAGATTCTTCTCTTTGTTTTTCCGCTTATTGATCTGTGACTGAGATTCTACAGCAATCAATGTCGAATAGTTCAACTTTATTGAGCTTTCTTCTTTTAATTTTTCCTTCATTATATTTGTAGTTGGAGTTCACACAATGTTATCTGAATCTGCTTTCTACAGTTTGGAACTGTTTACTTTAAATTACTGATTATTATCAATTCCCTGTAATGTAATAGTTGTCTATCTTATAATTTCTTGAGTACAGAGCTTCATCTGACGAAATTAAATTATTTCTTCTTGCGTGGCAGTTTTACTCTGCTGGGTCACCCAGGATTTTGAACTCTATGCGGCATTTGATCCACTGGCAGACAAGGTTTGATTATTGGGATTTTGCAATCTGTAGCATTGAATATCCATGCCAAACATACATGTTTCCTTGACTTATAATTAGCAATTAAGAGAAGCACGTTCTATCAAAATGCAATGTGTGAGACATCAAATATTCTTGGTTGCTTTTGGCGGTATACTTCCACTTTAAACCCTTTTGAATTACAATGCTTATAAAGTTTTATATTAGAAATTTGGTAGAATTACTTTCATTTTTTTCTTGAATTGAAAGCTAAAACTAGAATTTCTTCAAATGTATGAGTAGTTCACATTGTTGGATATATAGTCCCAGTTTAGGGGTAGCTTATAACATAATGTCCACATAGATGCTGCCTTTTCTGACATATCACATCATTAAGAGTTTTCAGCCACAGCAGTGTTAGACAAGAAAGCCTGTTTGTTCCTGTATGGAGGTGTTCTTGGCAACTTCCTGGCTGCTGCTCAACATGGATTATTGATTCTGCGATCAAACCTGTTATCTTGCTCTTTTCTGTTGACATGCTTCAATTTTGTTGCTTACCAAGAAAAAGAAAAGCAGATAAGAGTGAAAATTTCTCATGAAGCTAGCTGTAGTTAATGTTACCAAGGTTGCTAATATCATTGAAAAATGTGGGAAAAACAAAGCAATCGAGCTGCCTGTTGTGCATCTTCTTTTTGGTTGGTGTTTAGCCAAGTTTTGATAAATTTCTTCTTGCAGGCTTTGGCGATAAAGATTTGCAACCGGGTCTGTCAATGGGTGAAAGATGTGGAAAACGAAATTTTTTTGTTGGGAGCAAGCCCGTTTTCATGGTGATTCTCCCCAAATATGCCGTACACAGAGTATGTACTTTACTTGTGTTTCCTTAAAATAAAATTTTCCCCCATTTTTTGACAGTACCTGTGTAAAATTTTACTTGTATTTCCGTAGCTGTGATTGTACCTCTTTACAAAGCCACAAATGCATATTACATAACAAGGATTTGTATCACTTCGTTTTTGGCTTTTGTATTCGAGAAGAGTTGGAAAATTTATTTATATCAAAGGCATTTTCTTAGAGGTAATACTTTTTCATCTTTTGCTCTTTTCTTTATTTGTTTTCTGTTTTGGAAAGGGCGGGGGAATGTAACTGTGTTATTTGCAGACATTGTTTGTTAACTTTATCATTCTAAGTCCATTAGATTGACAGTAGAACTCACCATTAGTTGGGATCTATTATCAATTAATAGTTATGATCCATCATGTCAGCAAATAATGTCAGTAAATTAGATATAAATAGCATTAAGAAAAGAAACGAAAAGAGTTACTTGTGCTTCTATTCTTTTGAAAATTTTGTCAAACTCAAGAGGCTAAAATCTTTATGGACATTTTAATGATTTCGAAAGTCAAATTTCATCAACTTCGGAGTTAAAAAAAAAAAGAAGATGTTTCCCACTAACAATGGATCTGATGGTGAAATTGGACGTTCATATCATAATTGCCGATTATTGACCATTAACCCCCTAAAAAGTATAGTTCCACATCATCGCGAGTATGAACTATTGGACTATTGGTGTAATCTTACTTCCTCGAGTCGACCCCATGGAGATTCCTAGGTCCCATGACTCGAAAATCATTTTAGTCAAAAGAGAGCACAAATTAACCATTATAGCTTTGCAACAACAAAACCAGTGAAGACCTTTTGCAGCATGGTCTATTTTCTCTGCCAAAGCAATCGTGGCGGGGTTGACTTAGAGCAAGTAGAGTCATTTTTTCTAAATTCATCTCACATGTCTTAAAGTTCGAGTCTTGTAATAGACGTCTTGAACTTATATCTGATCCATTGATTGTAAAACTTGTCGATCATCATCATCATCACCCTAGTCTTTTTAATCCTTCATTGCAGGTTCCTAGTGATGAGACTGGGAGGGCTTGAAACCAAGCATACACGGCCTCGAAGGGGAAATGGTTGTGCTCGCATACTAGCAATCCATGAATGCAGCTTGGAAATGGTTATGCCCGGTGGGTGAAATAGCCGAGCTGGTCGGATTTGAAATAATAACAAATACCCGTTCATATCTCGAATTGAAGTTCATAAATTATTCTCTCCAAAATTAAGGTGAAAATTGTAGGTGGGATCATGGTGATAAGCTTGGTCTCGTGAAAACGGTAAAATAATAATTTAAACTTTGTGAAGTCAAATCATGGTGTAATTTGATTTATTATTGCAGGAGCTACCGTATAACAACCACCCACCACAATGCCTTATTCAACATGCATCATAATGCTAGTACCTCCACTAATGAGTTTCAATCATTTGTGAAATGACATCATGGCCCGATGATTATTATTGTTATCATCAACAACAACAATCTAATAACAAGTCCATAAATGCAATTTCAATTTGATCCTCTTTAATATATATATATATATTTTTTCTTTAGTAGATTTACTTTGATTTAAATGGAATTCATTGTATTTAAACAGATCTTGGTGGATGATCATCGTCAATTTATATTTTTTCTTTTTCTTTTTAGTCAATCTACCTTTAAGTGGGACTCATTGTAGTTAAATAGATCTTTTACTTATTAATGGGGGATAATTTGTAAAGAAAAATGAAGAAAACAAACGTTGGAGAAGATATGAATTCAGGGCAAGTACCTGTCATGAATTTCTTCTTGTCTAATCGGCTAAAATGAAAAGGGGGTCACATGGCATCCAACTTAAATAACTTATTTTTGTCTACACTAAGGAAAAAATTAGTTAATGTGTGCGTAAATTGGTCTGGACATTCTTAATCATTTAAAAAAAAAAAAAAAAAGGAGTCGCGTTTGTGCAATTAGAAATTGTGGCATACAGAACGAAAAATATATTTTAAACTATGCATTACGTTCTTTTGTTTTAGAACATGCAGAGAATAGAAGTGGGATGGGGGGAAAATGAACGATTAATATGGGTGGTTGAAAGTATCCATAAAAAAGAGATCAAAGTGAAAGTGAAAATCTTAAGTTGGTGAACGTGTCTGTGTGTACCAACGACTTTTTAGCTCAAGGTAAAAATTCAAAGTTTTTCACTCAATACTGGAATTTGAATCTTCATAATTACAATAACTCGTTAGGGTTAAATCTATTTTTCAGCGGTTGGATCACACGATAGGACCTTAGCTTCAGTCCTGATGTAAGTACGATAAGGTCTCCTATAGAAAATTGTGTGATATTGAGAAAGAATACTCTTTTACCGATACGTGGAATAATTAAAAAGTCTAATGTATGTGTCTCTCATAAGTAGAGACCGGATGCATAACTTTACCCTCTTTTAATATTATGAATTCAAATCCCTCAAGTACACTTTTCTTGCAACTTCACTTAAAAGAGACCATTGATCGTATGTTGGTATGGGGATCCACTCATATATAACAATTTCATTTGAGTTTATTTGTGCATAATCTATCCTAAACAAACGTTGAAAAACATGTATCATAACAAATTCAAATCTTAAATATATATTAGCGTAGATAGCAATAAATGATGTTATTGTAGCGAAAGTGGACCAAAAATTTTAGGAGCAATATTATTGGGACCTAATTTGTTGACTTAATTTATTGTGATCTTTGAATTTACTGTAAACTTCATCCAATATTAGAACTTGGTGTTGATCTAATAATTCCTATGAAGTTACATCACTATGTCAACAAATTAGATTAAATTTTTAGGTGTAAATAGTATTACTCAAATTTTAATTCCTAATGTAATGGTACCTAACAAGACTCTAGAGGATGAGGAAGACACAATCATTTTGAAGGTGAATGAAAACTTTGGAGGATTAGGAAAATAAGTTTGGTTCGTTTGGATTCAAGTTTATTGGGCGATTTTTTCATTAATATTTTGGATAAAAATAATTTTTATCAGCACCAAGGAAAAATTAAAAAATAGGGTTTACCCCTTACATCTTTGTTAAAGAAAATAAGTGAAAAATAAATTATTATTTAAAATATAAATATTAAACGATTAATACTTAATTTTTGATATTATTGGGTAACTTCAGAGATGAAGTTATTACTAATTAAAAAGTATGATTGATTATATAGTCAATTTAGGTGGAGAAAAAAAAAGTTGGGGTACAATGCATAAGAGGAAGTTTGGTGCCCGAAAAAAGAGACTATAATAATGAATGAATGAGTCAAGATATCCCTCCTCTAGTACTTACAAGTTATTATTACATCATAGACTAATTTATTTGAAAAAATTGCACATATTTGGTCTAATAAATAAGAAATTACATCAATCAAAAATACTTTTACCTCTAAATTACTAGTTAATCTGAACTCAACCACTAATTTTGTGAAGTCCTATTGTCACCACGGAATCTAATCTAGTTAACAGATATTAAAAATAAAATACACAAAACAACTTTTATATTTTGTTTAAGGTTTTAATGAAAATTAGGGATGAAATTAAATGGTAAACTATAAGACTGATAATCGAGCCGAGTTTGTCGATTGTTTTTTTGAACGAGCTTAATAAATTGTTCAAACTTGGTTCGTTTAGAAAATGAGTAGAACCCAGTCCAAAACAAGTTGAACTTGAACTCAACTCAAATAATTCAATTATTTTATATATAAATGAGTCGAGTTTTGTAATATTGAATTGAGCTTTGTAGGCTCATTTTTTTAAACAAAATTAAAAAAAATTATTCAAGTTCTAATCATTTAAAATACTAACCAAACTTAAATCGAACTTAAACCAAATCCGAATGGCTTGGCCCAATTATGAGCCTTAGTCAACTGTGGTTTATTTCACTAAATACTTTATCAAAAAAAAATTCTCAAATTGATTTACCAAATTAATGAGAAGTATGTGATGCGTGGATTTTATTAAAAAATAACAAGGATGATTTATATTGATTTAATAAACTAAAAAAAAACATATTTCAATGTACCAAAAAATATAAATAAATAAATAAACTAAAAAAAATTGATAAACATTTTTTTGACGAAGTATACCATCCATGCACAGCACGCGATTCAGTTGACTACAACGGTACGACCCCATGAAAAAGGCATTAAATATTCCCCAATAATTAACAACTCCAAAAAAAACCACCACCTTTACTTCTCTCTTGCATTTCCCTCCCCCCCCCCCTCTCTCTCTCTCTCTCTCTCTCTCTACAACGTCACTTTCTCTCTCTATATAGCTCCTTGCGTCCAGTCCCCAACCTCCAATCACCGTAATCTTAAAGCCATTGATCTCTCGCATAAAACCCAACTTTTTCCTATTTCAACCCTCCCCGAATTCCTTCCCGGCGGATTCATCGCCGTGAAAAAAGTCCGAACTTTTTCATGGATACGTAGATATCACTCGCACACATATATACAGAGAGATAAGGAGAGATGTACAAGAACCAGTTACAAGAGCTAGCGCAGAGGAGCTGCTTCAACCTGCCCTCGTACACGTGCATAAGGGAAGGTCCGGACCACGCGCCGAGGTTCAAAGCCATTGTCAACTTCAACGGAGAGACCTTCGAGAGTCCCCACTACTGCTCTACTCTCCGGCAAGCTGAGCACTCGGCGGCCGAGGTGGCTCTCAACTCCCTCTCCGGCCGCGGACCTTCCCACTCGCTCGCCGCTAGAATTCTCGTAAGTAACTATTCTTTTTTTGTTTCTCTTCTCTGGCCGCTCTTTTAGGGTTCCGTTATGCTCTTTGTTTGTCTCCGTTAAGTCTCACGGCCTTCGATCTCCATTCTTAGTGATCAGTCTAGAACTTGATTGGCAAATTCAGCTAAACAGCTCCTAACTCTGCTAATGTGCGCCTGTGTGTTAATTGAGCTCCTCTTACAATCTTTTGCTAATGTGCACCTTGTGTTACTTGCGTTCTTGAGTTTGTTTTTTCTTTGCCGGTGAGTGGTTGCCACTTGAGTGACGAAGTGCTAAAAGGGTAGAGTGTCATCGTGCGCATATGTATACCAGCCGCCGGTGGATTAATGAGTCTCTTGACCGGAGTTGATTGCCGGTTTGGAGATGGACAGATACATTGGGTCTCGGTTTTACTTTGAAATGACCAAAATGCCCTTCGCCCTTTTCGGGTTCTGATTGTAAAGAAGTGGGCTTTTCTGACCAACCGACGAATTGCGGCATCTTTAGGAGTTTTTTTTTTGGGTAAATTTTAATTTAGGAGGGTTTTTTTTTGGGGTAAGTAAAATTTAATTTATGGAAAACTGGGTAATTTAGGAGAGGGCCCACGTTAAGTTGGTATGCCTTTATATAACAGAAAAAAAAACATTCAATGGAACAATAATATAACGGTGATATCGTATCACTATTATCATGTCAATAATGCTAACAAAATATCACCACCTAATAATAAAACTTCAATCGGATAAATTGAATCTCACTTGAATAGTTATTAACTTATATTGAAGAATTCGTTATTGTCTGTGCCTGAAGGTACAAAATAATAAAAAATAGTAAACAATAAACATATTTGTATTCATATCTAAAATTAAATCACAAACATAAAGAAAAGATAAAGAAATTTAAGCATTAGTTTATAGTGGGGGTGAGAGATGGTGGGCGGCAGTGATAATGGTAAGAGACGGTGCTGGTTGTGATGGGTGACAATGATCGTGGTAGCAGTGGTGGTGAGGGCGACAGTGGTGGTGGCGGCCATGGTAGTGGTGGTAGTGGGGCAGTTTCAAACACTATTTTTTTTAAAAGTATTTATGAGAAATAATTTTTAAAAGTACTTTTAAAAAGTCACTCCAAACACACCCTTAATACCTATTTTTTCTATTAAATTTAGAGTGTTAATATTAACCGTTAGATTAACTTTAAAGCCTAAAATTTAAGTTTAGGGTGTTAATATTTGTTTACCTTTTAAAATTTGAATTGTAAGCTACTTTATTATATGGATAGTGGGTAATTATCGACTTATATGGACCGATAATTATTAATTTGTGTATGGTCCATTTTCTTAATTATTTATACATTATTAATTGGTGATATAACATTGACGTGATATCGCTGTTGCAATCAATATTTTCTCCAATAGGAGGTGTTTTGGGTGGTCTTCTGGCTTTTAAATAATGTAACTAATTCCATAAATGAAGGGTGTTTAGTCATGAAAACTTTGGTGGTTTTTAATGCCTAGACGAGGTTGCGTGGTCTTTGGCTTCTCCACGGTAGTCTGAATCAAGAAGCTACCTCCCCTGTTCCATTCAAAGAAAATTCCAGAGTGTCAGTTACAGAATTGTGGGTGGGTGGGTGAGACCCTTCAAAACACTACTATCTTTTTCTTTGCTTTTTTAATCAAATTCAAAGTGATATCTGAACGCAGTGAAACAAAGTTCTGTCAATTTTAGTGTGGGCTTTGCATTAATGTACGTTACGAAATTGGAATACAATTAGTGTTGATTGAACTAATATGATAAAGACCCACCATGGAAATTGCAGACTTTTGTGTTTCTTTATTGTATATAAAACGTCATAATAAGTACTGACTACATGGAAATGATGGACATTGGTGAGTAACTACGAATATTTTCAGCTCTTATTTTTTTTTTTCAAATTCAAATTTAAATTTGAGTTAAAATAATTCAAAAAGCCTTTTCAATTATATACTCAAACTCATATCAAATTAAGGTATACTCAATTTTTTACTCAAATCATCGGTGATTAAATTTCATTCTCCTTTAAAAATTCAATGGATATATTTTAATTTCCTTTAAATTTGAGTTTATTCATTGGAATCCTTTGTATCAAATTAATGTATCTATTTTTTATTTTTATTTTTGATTCAACGGTCATGCTAATCCCTCTCCCGTTTGATCAAAAATAGGTCATTTAAATTGGAATTAAGATATTCACGAGAGATAAATCTCTCATGATATAGTATAAGGAGTTGTCAAGATTCGAACTAAATTTGTTACTAGACGAAAAAGAGAAGGTGCAATAAAATAAAATCCCTAAAAAAAAGAGGGATTATAATAATCACGTTTTGCCTTTAGAAATATTGCCCTCAAAATGTGGCATTAATGTTGAAATGAGCAATTTTCAGCATAGCACATGTAAGAGAAGTATATGTGAGCAACCTTACAAATTTATAGTCTTGTCCCCCTCCATTTAATATGTCTGCTCATCTAGCTGCAACATCCATGTGACTGTCCACTTGTTTGAGTAATTCACCGACTGATGCCATCCATTGACATGACCTAAAGCACCGTACTTATGTTATGCCTGTTGATTTGGACTGTGTAATATGATCTTGTTTCATAGCAGCACCGAATTTTTGTCTTTTGATTTGCACTGTGTGTGTAATGTGTTCTTGTGTTGTTGCTCATATATACTTGCCTCTTTTTGGAATAAACTCTTGATTTGAATAGAATTCTATTGGGTACGTAATTAATTACATCTTGCTGCTGCACTGATTTATTATTCACACATCTGCTTAGTTTAATCCTTCATTCTCATTTTAGCATGCGCTTCATTCATGATTTAGTTATGTTTTTTTTGGCGGAAAGCCTTTAACTCTTTTAGCTTTCGATTTATGTAGCTGGTGGATCATATGGTTCAGGGTCGTTTTTCTATACAGTTTTAGCAGAATAAATGCTTCTTGCTGCATTGGGACAGCCTTTAGCATGTCTTTGTTCACCTGGGACAGGTTGTAGAATCCATTGATCTTTTTGATGACTTTCAAATTCCACATTATACTCAATTAATAATGTCAAATCCACGGCAATCTATAACTAAACAGTGTCCAACGAAAAAGTAAAGCCTTTATTTAGCCTTCAAGAAGTAATTGCATTATCCTACATTCACTTTCAGGAAAAACTAAACTATCACCAAAAATTTAGAACATCAAATGCAGCCCACAAAATGGATAAAGGCCACACAAGGAGTCAGATAGGGCGACCCCCTATCCCCTTATTTGTCATTTTGTGTATGAAACTTCTCTTCCCACTCTATTGAATAGGTTGTGGAAATGGGAAAATGGAAACCAATCCAGGTGGCTCAAGGGGGAGCAAAAATTTTCGTATGTCATGTTTGCCGATGATCTCCCACTGTTTGGGGGAAACATCAGATGAAAATTACAAAACCATAAAGGAGACATTAGAAAAAATTCGATTGCATTTCGGACCAAAAAATCAATGGGAATAAGTGTAAGGTATTTTTCTCACCAAACTGTGCAGTTGAGGATATTAATAGATGGGCTGCAATTTTAGTCCGATCACAACTAATTTGGGTAATTTTCTGGGTTTCCCCCTGCTCCATAAAAAACCCAATACAAGAACTTTCCAATTCCTAATTGACAAAGTAAGGAATAAACTAAGTGGTTGGAAGGCCAAATTTCCTCTCCCTCCCAAGAAGAGCCACACTGATCACATCGGTCATTGCATTCATCCCCCAATACTATATGTAGACCATGAAATTTCCAAAATTCATTTGTGAGGAAATTGATAGACTTAACAGGAACTTCTTGTGCGGGTCACGGATGAGAAAAGGAAATTGGATTTGTTGAATTGACAGCAAGACACTAAACCAAAGAGGTATGGGGGACTGGGCCTGGAACAGAGTAGTCTAAAAAACAAAGTGGTCATGGTCAAACTCAAATGGAGATTCTTACACGAGAAAGATAAGCAATGGGCCAAGATTCTAGAAAAGAACTACTTGGACCATGTTGGGAATGCGAAAAGAAAATCACACTCTTACACCTGGTCTAATATGAAATTAGGCCAACCCATTCTTTTTAAAGGGGTGAAATGGGTTATCTGGAATGGAAGAGTCACCAATCTATGGGGAGATAATTGGGTGGGACAAAGTAGTTTAAGAAGTCCACTCCACGAACCTCTCAACCGGGGATATAGTACACTTACGGTGAACCTTATTCTAAATCCAAATGGAACATGGGTTCTGGATAGATTGTTCTTCCCAATTCCTAGGGAATTAACCCAGAGGATTCAAGCCATACCTACCTGGAGAGACCTCGAGGAACCGTATAGTTGGGTGTGGGGAAACACTACGTTAGGACTGTTTCACTCTAAATCAGCCAACACTTTATCACTACTGGGATCACTTGAGGCTGATAGGGAAGGGTCTTCGAAATGGATATGGACTCTAAATGTAGGACCGCGAATACAACACTTTATATGGTTGGCATGTCAAAATAGAATAGCTACAAAGAAAGTGTTGTATAAAAAGAAAATTACCTAGGACTAGTCATGTCCACTTTGCCAACAAGGAATTGAAGACACCAGTCATGTTCTAATGAAGTGTGACTTAGCCAAATGGGTTTAGACCCAAGTAGGGTTCCCGACTGAACTAGAACACACATTTTCCCAAACCCTTGATATATGGCTGAAAACCAATGGAACCTTACACCTCATGTCCACCAAACATAATATTCCATGGGCCACATTGTTCTTACCCACATGCTCTAGCCTCTGGTATTACCGCAATCAGATGGTATTCCAAAATAACCAGGTCACCCCACTTTCCATTGCTCAGCAAGCTATTTCTAGAGAAGCTGAGTGCCACTTCTTTCAAACCGGAAACACCAGGCCACTCTAATCTGAGCAACTGTTGGGCTGGAAGCCCCCGACAGCTGGATGGGCCAAGTTAAATACGGATGAGGCAGCGCAAGGTAATCCAGGCCCAACGGGTGCCGAATGGATTATCAAACATGAGATGGGCAAATCATTGTGGGTGTGGGCTTCTTTGAACATATCGGGCTGTCTACCAGCTTAGCAGTGGAATTGTAGGCTTTTCGATTGATCGAAAAGCCTACAATTCCACTGCTAAGCTGGTAGACAGCCCGATATGTTCAAAGAAGCCCACACCCACAATGATTTGCCCATCTCATGTTTGATAATCCATTCGGCACCCGTTGGGCCTGGATTACCTTGCGCTGCCTCATCCGTATTTAACTTGGCCCATCCAGCTGTCGGGGGCTTCCAGCCCAACAGTTGCTCAGATTAGAGTGGCCTGGTGTTTCCGGTTTGAAAGAAGTGGCACTCAGCTTCTCTAGAAATAGCTTGCTGAGCAATGGAAAGTGGGGTGACCTGGTTATTTTGGAATACCATCTGATTGCGGTAATACCAGAGGCTAGAGCATGTGGGTAAGAACAATGTGGCCCATGGAATATTATGTTTGGTGGACATGAGGTGTAAGGTTCCATTGGTTTTCAGCCATATATCAAGGGTTTGGGAAAATGTGTGTTCTAGTTCAGTCGGGAACCCTACTTGGGTCTAAACCCATTTGGCTAAGTCACACTTCATTAGAACATGACTGGTGTCTTCAATTCCTTGTTGGCAAAGTGGACATGACTAGTCCTAGGTAATTTTCTTTTTATACAACACTTTCTTTGTAGCTATTCTATTTTGACATGCCAACCATATAAAGTGTTGTATTCGCGGTCCTACATTTAGAGTCCATATCCATTTCGAAGACCCTTCCCTATCAGCCTCAAGTGATCCCAGTAGTGATAAAGTGTTGGCTGATTTAGAGTGAAACAGTCCTAACGTAGTGTTTCCCCACACCCAACTATACGGTTCCTCGAGGTCTCTCCAGGTAGGTATGGCTTGAATCCTCTGGGTTAATTCCCTAGGAATTGGGAAGAACAATCTATCCAGAACCCATGTTCCATTTGGATTTAGAATAAGGTTCACCGTAAGTGTACTATATCCCCGGTTGAGAGGTTCGTGGAGTGGACTTCTTAAACTACTTTGTCCCACCCAATTATCTCCCCATAGATTGGTGACTCTTCCATTCCAGATAACCCATTTCACCCCTTTAAAAAGAATGGGTTGGCCTAATTTCATATTAGACCAGGTGTAAGAGTGTGATTTTCTTTTCGCATTCCCAACATGGTCCAAGTAGTTCTTTTCTAGAATCTTGGCCCATTGCTTATCTTTCTCGTGTAAGAATCTCCATTTGAGTTTGACCATGACCACTTTGTTTTTTAGACTACTCTGTTCCAGGCCCAGTCCCCCATACCTCTTTGGTTTAGTGTCTTGCTGTCAATTCAACAAATCCAATTT
>CAUOFW020008891.1:0-319653 GCA_963454935.2 Ilex paraguariensis | reverse complement strand
GTGGTGGGCATATAAAGCATCAAACTACCAGGTTTAGCTGTAGGACAAACAAGGGGGGACCACAAAATCAACTAGAAATGGAAGAAGCATTGTGGAAACCCTAATACCAAGATGTATAATAGATGATAGTACTGTGAAAGGGGAGATATAGTAACAAATGAAAGGATAGAATCGAGGGAGAATATCACTAGTAGCATAGAAAATACCCTTGAAAAGGCTCCCAACCCAACCATCTGTAACAAGAACCTTCTCCTCCAAGTAATATAGCCCTAAATGAGTAAGGGTCTCCCTAATAGTGGATGTAGCCTTAGTCCTTCGTTGAGGTGAACCATTCATATTTTTGTTTTTACTACAACTTTACCTCTTAACACATCCTCTATCATAAGCACACACGAACCCCTTTGAGCCTCACACCATTCTGTTCTATAGTTGGGTAGATAGATTTCGAGCACTATCTGTTTGACACAGTCTGTAGGAAACGTTTTCATCATTTTCCTTTGAGCAAGTCTCACACAAATCCGTTAACCCAACAGAACCAACTAGGAAACCTCCCAACCCCAGAGGCAAACGTCGAGAAAGACCCTCCAAAAATGGACCCGCCCCACTTAATGAGCTAGAAACGTATTGTCGGACCATAAGGCAGTTGATGAAGCATTAACCAAGACCTTATGACGTGGATACAAGCACATCATCTCCCTCAAGCCTTGCCTGCACCACCTCCACCACCATCTCAAAATGATTTTCCTTCTCAAGATCGCCAAATGCTGCTACCTAACGGAGTGACTGACCTCCATGACCATAGCCACTCGGGAGAAAACAATTGCCAAAGACATCCACAGGAACAGACAGATGACGAAGCCTAGAGTCGGGCCAGAGCCTTTCCCATAGAAGACCATCCTCTTATTCACCAACATGATGTCATAGACCAATTCTAGTAGCAAAGGTTCTGAGAACCCAGCAGGAGCTAGGAAACGTGAAGGAGGTGGTGAAAGGGAAAACCCTGTCACCCTAGTCCAGCAAACCTAATTGTCATTTGCCAAGAAGTTCTACATTTTCCTCTACCTCAAACAGGGACCCAATGAGTCTCTCTGGAGCTACGTACAAAGATTTAACCAAGAGTCCTTGAAAATACAAAATGTAGATGACAAGTTCACCATGACAACTTTCATATATGGGCTTGGCATCTAATCCAAGGACATGCTATTTTTAATTGCCAAGAACTCCCAAACAACAATGGCAGAAATGCTTATTAAAGTCAAGAAGTATATAAATAGAGAGGAGGCTCTTTGCATGAAGGGAGGATCGTCAACATCGAGTGAGGGAAAGAAAAAAAAAAGAGAGTGTAGCCCAAGAAAGGAGAAAAAGACGAGATCGGCCCCCAAGGGGAGACCAATCCCAGAGGAAGGAAAGAAAACCCTCCCCAAAGAGAAGGGAGAACATCAAGGATCATCTCGACCCTCCGCCTCAGGAGCTTCAACCACGGTATGCACCAGCCCGACTCACCCCCCTAAATGCCACCATCTCTCAAGTCCTCCACGAGGTCTAAAATGAGAGATATGTCAAATGGCCGCCAAGGATAAAGTATGACCCCCAAAGGCGTGATCCCACCAAGTATTGCAATTTTGACAAGGACACTGGCCACAATACCAAGGACTGTATCCAACTGAAAAAGAAGATAGAATATCTAGTTCAATGGGGCCATTTGCGGCATTATATGGCAGGGAGGAAAGAGATTGAAATGAGCGAGTCGAGCAACAAGGCCACCCCAGCAACAGCACCAAAAGGCTCTAGGAGAGATAGGGTCATCTCGGGTGGCTTTGCAAGAGGAGACGAGTCAAGCTTGGCGAGAAGAGCCTACACCAAGAGGGCTAGGTTAGACGACTTCCTTGATATCCAAACAATACAAAAGGCCCCACGCAAAGACATGGAGATAACCTTCTCAGATGCCAACCTGGAAAAGTATTAGCTCTCCCATGATAACCCTTTGGTCTTTAAACCCATCATCGCTAACAAAACTATACACCACATTCTCATAGATAATGGCAGTTCAACTGATATCATTTTCCTCTCCGCCTTCAAGAAGCTTGGGTTAGATAGGTTGAGGCTCGAACCCGTGAGGACCTATTTCTTGGGTTTCTAGAGTGAAAGAGTCTTACCTGTGGGATCTATCCAGCAGGTCCTCACATTGGGAGAGCATCCTTGCTAGATTACCACCACAATCCATTTCCTGGTGGTAGATGCACATCCCGCCTACAACATCTTGCTCGGTAAGCCTTCCCTCAACTCCATCAGAGCTATGCCTTCGGTATATCACTTGATTATGAAGTTTTCAATAGAAAATGGAGTCGCAGTGGTGAGAGGCGACCAACGCATTGCCAGGGAATGCTATGTAGCGTCCATGAGATAGAAGAAGGTGGAATCAGTTCAATTAGAAGACCTTGATATGAGGGACCTAATAAAGACCCAACCTACATCATTAGAGCAGCTAGAGCCAGTGCAGGTTGACAAAGACCCCAGGCATGTGGTCTTTTTAGGCTCAACACTGCTCTAGGACATCAAAGAGAGACTTATTTCTCTGCTTGAAGGAGAACACTGATGCTTTTGCTTGGAAGTAGGAAGACATAGGGTAATAGTGCATCACCTCAGTGTGGATCCTAACCACAAGCCCGTTAAGCAGAAAAAGAAGGAGCTTTGCTCCAGAGAGATAGAAAATGATCAACGAAGAAGTGACTAAACTATTACGAGCTAAGGCCATTAGGGAGGTCGACTACTCGACCTGGCTAGCCAACGTGGCGTTGGTTAAAAAGGTCAACAAAAAGTAGTGTTTGTGCATTGACTTCATGGACCTAAGTCACACGTGCCCCAAGGATAGTTTCCCTCAACCTAGGATCGACCTTATAGTGGATGCCACTGCTGGTCTAAACATGACCTTGTCGATGGATGCACAAAAAAATCGTTATCTATAGTGACTCTCAGCTGGTAGTCAAGCAAGTGGAGGAAAAGTATGCGGCTCGAAAGAACAAGATGGATCTATACATGAGGAATGTGTGAAACCTGTTAAGAAGATTTGTGATCACCGAGCTCACTTAGATACCTCGAGAAGCAAATTGTCAAGCCAATGCACTAGTCAAGCTGGGTATTGTGGCCCAATAGGATTTTTCAGGAACGACGCCTGTGGAGGTCCTGCTCGACCCAAGCTTCTAACTCGACAAAGATTAGGTCATGCCAGTAGATGAGAACACATCGTGGATGGATTCTATCACTTCCTTTCTACAGGACATACACCTCCCACACGACAAAAAGGAGGCAGCTAAGATAAAGATCAAAGCAGAAAAATTCATCATGGTGCAAAGTAAACTCTATAAATGAGGCTTTTCTTTTTCCCTATTGAAATGTGTTACTAAGCTCGAGCCAGACTATATCCTAATGAAGATTCACGAGGGCATGTGTAGGAACCACATCGGAGTGTGAACTCTTGCTAGTAAAGCGCTTCGATAAGGATACTTCTGGCCCATGATGGCGAGAAATGCCAAAGAAATGGTAAAGAAGTGTTAGGCATATCAGATCCATGGGAACCTGTCGCACTGCCCTCCCGAGCAACTTAATCGGTGGTTATCCCTTAACTTTTATAGCAATGGGGGCTGGAAATTTTAGGGCCCTTCTTAGTTGGCATTAGACAGTGTAAGTTCGCAATAGTTGTTGTGGACTATTTTACCAAATGGGAAGAAGCCAAGGCATTAGTGAAGATAGCCGAGTAGAAAGTGAAGAATTTCGTTTGGAAATCAATAATTTGTCGTTTTGGCATCCCAAGAGCCGTGGTTTCAGATAATGGAAAGAAGTTCGATATTTGGGATTCACGGGTTTTTATGCAAAGTCAAAAATTAAGAATTATTTCTCAGCACCTGCGCACCAGCAGTCAAATGGGCAAAACCATCAAGTTGGCACTGAAAATAAGACTAGAAGCTTCTAAGGCCCAATGGGTTGACCACGTCCCAACGGTGTTGTGGGCTTATCGGACCACCGTACGAATGACAACCAATGAGACTCCCTTTAGTCTTATATATGGGACAGAGGCCATAGCCCTGGTAGAGGTTGGACTCCCCTCAGCTAGGGCTAAGCTCTTCGACCCCGAGCAGAATGACAGGTCTTTGCTCATCAACCTAGACCTGTTGGAAAAAAAAAAGAGATGAAGAGCTATAACGAATATTCTCCTACCAAAGGAACACCGCGCGATACTACAATCAGAGGGTCAAGAAAAGGAGTTTCAAGCCAGGCAACTTGGTTCTTAAGAAACTGATCCCTACAAGGAAATACCCACTCATGAAAAACTCGAGTACAACTGGGAAGGCCCATACATTGTGAAAAGAGGGGTCAAACTTGAAAACTATGAACTACAAACAAAAGAAGAGAATGACCTACAACACTCCTAGAATGCAAATCATTTGAAGTAGTATTACCAATAGGATCATGAACAACAAAACAATGTGAAAGTAGGAAAGCAATTGTAAATGCCTAGTTCTCAATCAATGAAATTTGAATTTCTAGCCTACAAACTTGCACAATGGATGATTCAAAGGGATTTTCAACTCCCCAAAGGCGCGAGCTCCTTAGTCACACAACCTCAACTATGCTTCTCAATCAAAGAGCTCGTCAGCTCAGCTTTTTAGCCCTCGAGGAGTTTTTCAACTCCCCAAGGTTGCAAGCTTCTCAGCCATGCGACCTCGACAATGCTTCTCAGTCTAAGAGCTTGTCAGCTCAGCTTTTCAGCCCTTAAGGATTTTTTTAACTCCCCAAAGTCGCGAACTCCTTAGTCGCGCGACCTCGACTAGGCTTCTTAGCCTAAGAGCTTGTCAGTTCAACTATTCATCCCTTAATGAGTTTTTCAACTCCCCAAGGCATCAAGCTCCTCAGCAACACGACCTCGATTAGGCTTCTCAGCCTAAGAGCTCATCAGCTCAGCTTTTTAGCCTTCAAGAAAATTTTCAACTCCCCAAAGCCACGAGCTCCTCAATTGCATGACCACCACTAGGCTTCTCAGCCTAATAGATTGTCAGCTCAACCTTTCAGGTCATGCTTGCATGACAGTCACCATATTAGAGACCTCGAAGAAAAAAGGCACACCACAATAATCATGATAGTAGCAGATAAGAAGCAAAAAAAAACTGCATCATATTCAACAGTATTTATAATTACAAGAAACTTAAAATGAAGTTCAAGGTTTTTTACTATTTTTCTTCAACTCTAGGACCTCCTCCCCCAGTCGCACATTCTCTGCCTGCAACTGAGCATCCTCAGCCTTCAGCTCATCCCTATCCTTTACGACATCAAAAAGCTGCCTCTTTAGCATCGTCTTCCCAAAGGCCATCTCCAGCTCGCCAGTTGTAAATCTTATCTCACTAAAAGAAGAGTCCGACAGCTTTGGCGAAGACGAATGTTGGACCTTCTTCTTCTTTCTTCTCGAAAAAGTAGTCGTGTCCTCTCCTAGGCCCATCGAAGAAGAGCTCACGTCGATGGCAAGGGAAGGGGAATCGGGACAACAACAGGGATGCTAATCCGATTGGGACCAATACCGAACTGGAAAAGATTCTGAGCTATAACCAAAGTAGAGAAGACAACCGCCTCAAGACGACAGAGTCAGTTGACCTTGATGATCTCTTTAGGGGTCAGCCCGAGACCATCTGCATTAGCATAAAAATCATTAGTCTCAAAATGAAAAATAATGGATAAGGGAGTCTTCCAGTCTTTAAAGAGCAAAATGTTTATTTACCTCTGTCTAGAATGCGACCCTAGGAGGGAGGAACTCGAGAACGCTTTGATCGTGCTTTGGTAGACTCCCAAGAATCTCCAGAAAAGAAAAAATGTTGCAACCATCCCTTAGAGGAGCCAAAAGCATTGAGAACCAACATAGGAACATGAAACCTCCAATAAATCGATAATAGTAGGGAGGGAAGTCAAAATCAAAGTCAAAGAAGTAAAGAAACTCAGAGATCGTGGGGAAACGATCATGGTCATGCATGCGCCAGAAAAATGAAGAAGCTCACAAGGGTGCCCCCTCCCCTCTGGTGAAAGACGTGAAGGGCAGAGCCAAAAAAAGGCAAGAATTTGTCTTATGGATGGATGGATGGGCAATGAAGTACCATCTCAAATGCACCTTCCAAAACACAAACCTCCCTTCAGATAAGGAGGTTGCAAGGTTCATCAGGGGTAGGAATCCGAATGGCCAAACAAGCTGGGAAGAGGTATCACCTCCTAATTTCCTCCGCTTCAGGTGCAGCGATTACAATAGGAAATAAAAACATGACATACTATGGGTTGTCAATCATAATTCGAGTGCGTTGCTTGAACAAGGAAGTAGAATAGGAAGCCATAAATTCATAAGATGAGATGAGCAACACCCAGGGAAAACATCAAAGAGGAATAGGAATACAAAGAGTAGAAGATTTTTGAACAAAGAGGGTGGGCTGCTTGTGGACGCAAAAGGGCAACCATTACATTTCTTCAATAAAAAGGATTTTTGTTAGGAGTTAATAAAGGTTGCCCAAGACGAAGTTAGGTGGAGTTAGGTGCGCACAAATAGCAACACATTTAATATCCTTTCTCCTAAATCCGTACACCTCAACCCGAGGTCGTACGCCCCGAGCACAGGGCTTGTTAGGGATGAAGGGCTTGGTCCCCCTTTCAGATACCTTATGGTGCATCTCGAGACAATTCAGCTTGAGGCTATACAGATCGAGCACATGAATGCAAACAATGAAGTGATAGCTCAAAACCTATGGTATAATTCGGCTCAAGATAGTAACACCTCGGGATATTGCGCCTTGGAATAGCATCAAGCCGCTAAATCAATTAGCATACCACAAAATGATGAAACAAAGTCTAGAAGCTCAAAAACCTAAAGAGGTTTTTTAAAGACCATACTCCAACAAGGTCAAGACCTTCTTGGAGCAGGGGACAAAGAGGGTACAAGACATATAAAACATCACCACCAACATCCAGAGAAAGCTGAAGTGGTTTTCATTCCAACAACAGAGGAAGGTCACACTTTACATTTCAAAAACTTACATGCAGCAAGTGCTGAAAAAAACACAACAAAAACAAAACAACAAAAAAGGATAAAAACAGAAAGTCTTAGGGCCTAGTGGATGGCGGAGCAGCATCACCTCCTCTAGAGGAGCCCTAGGAGGAGAATGGAATCAAGGCTGAGGCCGGGGAATTTCGCGAGGGCTTGCTCTTCAAAGTTGAATTACCCGTCCATGAAAGCTTTGGTGACCTCCATTTTCGCCTTCTTGATCTCCTTTTTCTATTTCTCGACCAACCACCACTTCGAGCTTAGGGAGTCCTCCATATCGACGATAGTTGCGCCAGATTCGGCCACATGAGCTGTCAACTCCATCTTCTCAGCCTGGGAATTGACCAGATCGACCAACTGATCACTCGGCTACTTTCGCAGAATGATCAGCTATCCCAATTAATCACTCAACTACTATCGCAAGGAGATCTCTGAAACAGTAGCGGCGATTAGCTGTCAAAAGACCTGGTCTTTCTACTTGAGAGCCACCTCCAGCTCAGTCTCCAGTGTAGAAGCTTGGTGTGCCTTGCCTTCCTCTTGGTGGCTTTCGCCTTCAGATGGTGGATCTCTCCGTCAAATGTACAAACATACGTCGTAGCCTAAAACCAAGTAAACTGATAAGTGATTGCATAACTAAGGCAGGAGAAGGCAAAGACAATAAGTCCCACCTCAATAAGTGCATGCAAGGTATCTCAGGCTCCCTAAAGGGTTGGTTAACAGAGCGACAGAGGTCGATCTAAAGGATCAACTCCATGACGGCTTGATTGCCTCAGGCCACATCATCTAAAAGGCTTATCCCAAGATTGCTGATCGTAACCAGCTCAGGATGTCTCGAAATGGACCCTCCCATATGCCTGGGGCAGAGACCCATATCTCCCACCTCAGGATTAATGGACACTGCCCCAGCCGTGGTTTTCCTAGCGTTGAGTGGAATCAGGGGTGGGGCAGGGGAGCTCGACAAAGGGCTATCCTTGAAAATCCTTGCCCTCTTTGTAGGAGACCTCGGAGCTTGTGTCAGCTTCTTCTGACCCACTTACTCTACAATCACGTCCCTCTTGCTCACTAGGTACGTAGGAACTGAAGAAACAAGACAATCAAAAGGAAAGGTTAAAAAGATTCACCAAAACGTGGTAGCCTAACCTTGCAGAGATGTCGGACACTTACGGCTTGAGACATCAGCCGCTTACGACTCGAGACATTAGCTACATTAGGACATATCAGCTCAGCATAAGAAATGGGCAATCGAGCTCGAGCCTAATAGACCCAAGATCGTGCTTCCCCAATCAAACTTGAATATTCACCTACCAAAAGGGAGAGGAAAAGACCAAATTAGAACCCAAGAAGCATGGGATGGATAACTCGGTAGAAGAAAACTCACCAAGGCGGGGAAACTCACCAAGATGAGCACACTGCCCGCAGATTGTGGAAACCCGAATTGATGAGATCGTCTACGGTGTGAATTCCCAACTTGTTCCAGATATGAAAAAATACCTCTTCCTCTAACCCTCTGGCTTAGGAGGAAGATCGAAAATGGGGGGTTTTTCCTCCTCTTCTCCCAACAAAATAGTAGAACCCAGATACCCATATAGGACAGAAAATGTTAAAAAATTTTGATAGGGTGGCATGAGCTTGCATCAATAAATGCTCCCATAGCATCGGGAATGCCAACAAGATTGCCCACCTTGTCAATAATAGCATGCAGGACAAAAGCTGAAAAAAAATAAAAAATTTCTCTTACAAAAGGAGGGAAAGAAATCTAAGGCCCAGCTGAAAGGAAGCCTTGAAAAAATAAACCCAACTACCCAGAATTAAATGGTAAGGATGACGCTCTGCAGCATGGACAATCACCCTAATTGGGAAGTCATAGCGGCTAGAAAGCACTCGAGCCTCCTCTATATCGATTTTGCTAGCCTCGACATCAAGGAAAACCTCCCGTTAGGTATCATAATGGGAAGCAGACATTTGCACCATGGCAAAAGTTAGGGAAAGTTGAAGGAAGAGAATCATGGGATAAAAGTAAAAAATTGCGAATAAAGAAGAAACACTCAAGCACAAGAGCCAAAAGCCTGTAGACGGGGCAAACTATTTAAGGGGATTCCAGGAGACATACATCACTTCAGAAGGATGCAATTAATGCATGTCCATCACATTGAATACGCTAGCCACGTGTTGAAAATGGGGAAGTGGGCACTGCTTTTGAGGGGACACCCACGCTAATACCAATACATGTGCTCAATTGAATAAAACCGTAAAACTTGGGATACACGAAAGGATGGGGAAAAGTCCAAAACTAACCCTAGCAAGCCATGGAAGCACGAGCAAGACTACTCAACTCGAAACTCACGCAGGGCCACTCAACTTCAAGCAGAGTCACATAACACAGTTGGCAGCTCGAGATACCATTACTACGACAGATGAGGTTGAATGCAACTCCAAAGAGCTAAGTCACCCACTGTAATCCTCAAAAGTTAGCCGCAAAAATGTAAAACAAAAAAAAAGAGGTAGGAAAAAGGGTAATAAGCAAGGAAGTACGCAAAACTCTTAAAGAAAAAGGGATACATAGAAAAGTTTTTAAATTCAAAAATTGAGTCTTAGTTACATAGGTTTTGGAAAATTGGCAATAACAACAAAAACCAGTTCACCATGGTGAACACCTAAACTAAGACTAAAGATCAAGTAGCAAGCCTCTCACCTCCTGTCAACAAGCTCAGCAGTGGCTTCTTTGGCAACATCTTTGGATTTTAATGCCTCAATCTCTGGCATAAAGGAGTCCAGCTCAAGGTTAGGATATGCCCTCTCCAATTGGTCCTGAAAGTTCATAAAGCCCTTCACAAAGGCATAATCGTTCACCTTAAGGAGCTCAACGATCTTCTTGTTCATGGACTTCAGCTGGATCTCCTTTGCCTTTAACTTTTCATCTTTAGCTTTCAGCATGACGACTCTCCTCTTTACAGAATCCTGCTAGCGAGTGTCCAAATTGCCATAGGCCCTCTTCAACTTAGCCACCTCAACAACTAGGACAACAATCTTCCTCTCAGCTAAACCCTTCCCCTCACTGGCAGCGTTAGTAGCATCTAATGCACTTCGCACTCTTTTGCAACTAGATCATCCTTGAACTGCTGCTCGACAAGCTTAAGCTTCTCCAATTCTGAGCGCAAGGGAGCCTAGTCGAGAGATTGGCCAGCCAGTTGGGACAAAATGCACCCATGATGAAACTCCATCATCTTGATGCACGCCAAAGATTAACAGCAGGGGAAATAATTAACATAAATGAGAGACGAAGGAATCTAGAGGTAATATTTAAAAAGGGAAATAAAAGAGCGTGGTACCTCGGTCAGACTCTAACTGGCATACCTATTTTTCTTCTTGAAGCTAACCCTCATAGTTTCCTTGGGGTTTGAAGTTGTGACCAACTTGGCTGGGGTGTCCATAGCAACGGTGGGATCGCACAAGAACCCACTACCTTGCGCAGCTATCTAAGGAAGATCTCGCTGGCTCTTTTTTCCCTCGATAGGTTATTAGAGGAAGAGCGGGGTCAGTCTTTGGAAGTTTGGCCCTTTTGGTCTGGGATTCACCCTAGGATGGCAACTTGGCAGGTTCGTCTCCCTCTACTCTACAATCACCCCCGATGTGTAGCCCGGGAGATAAGGAAGACAGAAAGTTACTCTCGTAAGAGATCAGACTGCTCCATGGTGGCATCAGTCGAGTTGATTCCTTTTGGAAATGGAGCTCAGAGGCCTTCACCAGCCTCCTCATTCTCTCATCTGTAAAGGCCGCAATGATAAAGTCATGATCCATCCATTCAGAAGACTCTGTTGGTAACGATTCAGCAACCAAAGTGGATAATGCCTCCATTAGAGGACCGATCTGGTATTTTACAAGATTCTCCTCGGTTACCAAAGCCAAAAAAGACTTAAGACCAAAGGTTTCTGCTAGAGCCACCCTACTAGCCTCCATAGAGTCAAAAGAAGGACAGAAACCTGAAAACAAACCAAAAGTCAGAATTAAAACCTAAGGAAATCCATAATCAATAGGCAAACATTTAGTTATTGCCCTTACGTGTGCTCCTTAGGACCCCCAAGACCGAGGAATGCAAGGAAGGTCGCCAGGCGCTCCCGATAACTCCGAGGAGTCGCCCCAGACGAAGAAGAATTTTGGCCTCCACCTTTTGTTGGAAGAAGGAAACCCATATCAAAATCTTTGCCTTCACCTTTTTGGTGAAATAGAAAAACCCTAAACTAGAGAAGACTTGAGCTAAAAAAGGTGGATAAATTCACAAATAATGGGAAGAGAGGTATTCCCACTCTTAAACCAATGAAAGAGAAAATCGACTAGTAAGCCCTAGTCGTTTAGAGAAACCCGAGCTAGACACACATTATAGAAGGTAAGGATGTCTCGAATTAACGGATGAACAGGGACTCTAAGACCAGCGCAGAATGTAGAAACGAAGAAACAGGTCACCCCAAGGACAGTGGAGTTACATCTCTCATCCTGCCCAGGAGAATGAAGTAGAATAGAATCCAAAAAGAGAACTCTTCCCTCAAAGCCTCTAGGTCATCTTCGTCGAGATGGCTCGAAGTCAACTTGGCACAACAAGTGAGGTCAGACAAGTCTCGTCAGACTTTTTCTTTTTGGGGGCAGAAGATGAAGCACCCTTGAACCTTTTCTTCCTAGTATGACTTGAGTAGACGGGGGAAACACCAAAGAAGGCTCAACGGAATGACCTGAAGTTGAAACCTTAGGGATCGGTCCTAGATCCCCCAAAGCCGACACCCTAGGACATAATTCAAACTTTTTCGTTAAAGCTAAGGGGAATTGGCCGCCCCCGAGTAGTGTGCTATCGTTATCAGGAATTTCTCCCCACTAAGGGGATAGGAGAGCCCCTCCTCAATATGATCACTAGAGGAAGAAGCTGAAACCTCATCAACACCCTTATCGCTCCCCTCCCCGAATGCAAAATCAGAAGGGGTCTCAAGAACCACTCTCCCCATTAGGGGCTCAAACTCTAAATCGAAATACAAGGGGGTAGATGTGAAGTGAAATTCGTCAAAAATAGGGGGACTAAACACCAGGATCTGAGCAAGGATAACCTCATTAAAAAAGAATAATCCATGAATCGTGAAAGAAAAGCAAAACTGTCGGAGTGATTTTGAAAATAGCTAAACCTCCAGATAATGAAACGAAATCCATAGCCCCATCAGGGAGGGTTAAAGAGATCTAGAATGAAGGGAAATAAGGCAGGAATGTACCTAACAAGGAGCTAAGGTTGATTCACAGAAGGATAAAAGGCCCAGATCTCGTAAAACCACCAGAAATTTGAAGCGGCCGCCTTAGAGTCCAAAAGAAGAGAAAAGCAGTGTGAAAAGATTGGAATTCAAAATACCAGAAAAAATGTGAGGTGATTCCCTTTTGTTGTATGCCTAGCATTTATTACCACGACGAGACATGTGAAGGAAATGTGCAGAAGAAACTGTACAGGAGGAGCCCTCCCTAAGCGACTCATGTCCTTTCCTATCACGTCTCTCCCATCAGAGTAAATATGGGAAAACTGAATACGCCACTAAGGTTGTTCTAGTAATGATGGGAAACTGTCACCTATGGAGGTAATCATTACGATCGAAAAGATGTTCTAACCCCAGGACAGGGTTGAAAGGTCATCCTTCTAACCTGGAGCGAAAGACAACTAATGATGATGTAATTAAGTTTGGGCCCCCTTTTTTTAGCCCAAAGCCTCCAACGGACTCATTAAAGATAATCCAAGCGGGCCTTTCTAGATGTCATCTTCCTTATCCAAGTTGGACCACAGCCCAGATCCATGAAAAATTGAGGATCATCCAGCCCAGATCAGGACCCAGATCGGCTCCAACAAGCTCGGTGATAAGCGTCTACTCAGGAGTTTGAGCTCGACACTAAGCAGATTTGAGATAACCCCAATCGTGCCACGTGAACAGGAATGTCTGACAAATCTAATGAATGACTATTCACCGATAGTGGAGAAACCTCATATATTCCATTCCAAGGGTGGTGGGCACAGAAAATGTCAAGTTGGCAAGTTTAACTATAGGACAAATGAGGAAGGGACCATAGAATCATTCAGAAAAGGAAAAAGCATTGTGGAAACCCTAATAAAAAGATTTATAAATAGAAAATGATAGTACTGTGAAAGGGAGAGATATAGCAAAAAAAAGAAAGGGATAGAATAAAGGGAGAATATCAGTATTAGCATAGGAAATAACCTGAAAAAGGCTCCTAGCCCAACCATCTATAACAAGAACCTTCTCTTCCAAGTAATATAGCCCTAAAAGGAGCAATAGTCTCTCTTACGGTGGATGTAGCTTTATTTCTTTGGATGAGGTAAACCACTCATATTTTTGTCTTTGCTGCAACTTTACCTCTTAACACATCCTCTCTCATAAGCACACACGAAGACACTTTGGGCCTTATCCCATTCTGTTCTATAGTTGGGTAGATAGATTTTGAGCACCATCACTTTTCATAATTGTTTGAAATTGCTATAATTTTTAAAAATTGATATGACTTAGCCTGAAATTGATTATTATTAACTTAATTGCTTATATAGAGAAACACATTTTCGATAATATTGTTAATAACGTTATCATACAATCCGTTCAAAGTATGAAAAATTGTCAGGGTCCATTATGCATGACTGTAATTAACCTCATTTTTTGGCAAAAGGTTGTAATTAACCTTATTTTATTGAATATTGTTTACATATACTATGTATATTGGCGTTTAACCCTTTTGTGTTTAATAAATCTTTAAATATGCAACACAATATAAAAAACACATGTATCACAATATTTTTATTGGTTGGAGAAAACAAATAAAATTTTGTAGGCTCAATGTGTCCACCCTAGAACAAATTTCTGACTCCACCCTTGATTTGTAGTTTATTTTTATTTTTGTTCTTACAAGTTACTATTACTTCTTGTAAACTTGTATCATTAATAAAAAAATCTTATGTATTTATATTGATTTGTCATCAAAAGAATCTATTTATAAATATGCCAGAAAAAAATTCTTTTTGAAAATAATAATTTCAAAAGTTTAGAGACCTAATAAGTACTTATTATAAGATAAAGAAGTCAAAATATTAGTATAGTTATATTAATTATACTTCAGCCTTTCAACCGTCTATAATTGTAGGATCGATTCCTAAAGCTATGAGATTTATCCTTTGAATATTTTTGGGCTTCAAAATAGTTATTTTTCATACATGTTAAGTATTAATTTATTTATTTGTTATTATTACAAATGCTAGATAGCAAATTCAAACAGGTGACCTTCACTCCCTCAAGGTGGGGTTAACCATCTTGAATAAACTTATAGGTCTGAACAAATCTGGCGAAAATTATATACATATATGCATGAATATGAGAAAAATACTGCAGACATTAATTAATGTCTCGAGTTCTGCTGGCACAATTTTACGCATTTAGTAATTTGTGAGCTTCAAACCTTACAAATTAAATTATAAACTTCTGTTATCATAATAATAAACAGACTTCAGGTTTGCAATTTATGTGCCCTTTTTCTAGCACAATAAAATTCTATGTACTTTAGGTACTGGAATTTTTTTTTTGTCATATTTTTCTGGAACATAATTTATTTTGAATCTTTATGAATTTTAGGTACTCAATTTATGTGCTTCAAATTCAAATATAATAGCAACTAAAAATAGGACAACAAAAACCCACATCATATTCTCTCATAACATGTATAGTGTTCATTAAAACTGATAAATTCATGTACCTAATTTTACCTTTCAAATATAGAATATTATTTGGTTGTGATTTAGTTGACTAGCTCTTATGTTAATAAAATGTTATAAAACTAACAAATTAATTTAAATGTAAATAATTAATTCAAAAATTAATATAGAAAACACTGGGAGAATATCAAAAAAAAATAGTGAGAAAAAGAGAGAGAGTTTCGATGTATCTATATTATGTTGCTTTCTATATCTTTTCATTCAATTCTTGAGACCACCTTTTATAGGCCTTTGAAGCAAAAGGGGACAAGCCTTTATACATTCATTTGGGTAGCGATGGGTAGGTGGGATAGGTATTTACATTTGCTAGATTAATGCATTATAGGGTCATCCAGTATTTGACTTACAACAATGTAACTGTTGTAACTATTATGGCCAAAAAGGGATTGCATGAGGGACTGAGATTAGGGATGTCAATAGGCCAAAGCGGGGGCGGGGGGTATAGTTTTCATCCTCGTACCCGCTTAAAAAATCTTTGTCCATCCCCGGTGCACCCCCGCTAACGGGTATAATTTTCATCCTCATTCCTGTCCGCAGGTAAATTTATAATCCCCATCCCCGTCCCCATCCCCGCTTCTCCCGTATCCGCCCAAGCCCAAGCCCAAGCATAAGTCCAAGCTCAAGCCTAAGTCTAAGCCCAAGTTCAAGTTCAAGTCAACATAATTTAAAATTCTAAAGATTAAAAATAGCTTAATTTTTTTTTTTTTTTGCTATGATCAAGAATAGAAGAGGTAACAATATAAAAAATGTGGCAAATGATAACTCTAACTGAAGATTTCTAAATCCAATAAACATCCTAATGTTTTAATAAATCCAATGCTCCAACAGCACTAAAGAAACACATCAGGAGCAACATTGACAACAAAACAACAGCACCTCTAACATAATCACAACAGCAAAACAGCCCCAAAGCAGCACTAGAAATAGCCTAGAAACAACCCCAGAAACACCACCAAAATGCACATTAAACTAACCCAGGGCTGCTGCTCTATTTCTTTTGTTTCTCTGTTTCCCTTCTACAATACATGGCAAAACCAAAGCTGCCAGATAGTCACACCCCTTTTAAATTAACCATCTTGTGTTCCCTCCAACCTTGTTACTACAAATCATTGCATTTTCACACATCTTATTCTATCCTTTGACCTGCCTCTAAAATTTAAATCTAAAATTGGGTAAGGAGAATCAAAACTATTCTTCAATCTAAATTCTAAAAGCAACAGGAGCACAAAGGAGGTCCCAGTTGAAAAAATGTGACAGTGACTCGATGCATCAAAAGATAAATACCTCACTATAAACAAGAAATGGTTCACAAGATGATATCAAAGAAGCACAAACATTGTAATTTTGAGTCACGAAACTAACCAGCAGAGAATCAAATCAAAGGGTTTTAATTAAGAGTTTATATATATATGTATACGGGGACGGGGGCGGGGGTAAGGGTAAGTTCATCCCCGCCTTCATCCCCGCACGGGTTTATACGAGTATCTCCGTATACGTTCACCGTCCAATACGAACAGTCCATCTCCAGTCCAAACGAGACGAGTTTGGACGAATACCCGTTTTCTCCCAGTTCACTGCCATCCCTAAATGAGATTGTGAGAGGATTTTTGTATGTGTGTGTGAGAGAGAGAGAAAAAAAAAACTATCCTTCAATCTTTGGATACAAGATTAATTTTGTCTCGTTGAAAAAAAGGGGTAATGTTTATATTCTAAATACAATTTTTTAGTGACAAATTAATTTGTAGATTGAGAACAACGCACTGAATAAGGGTTTAACTATTATCACTTATTAAAAAGTAAAAAGTAAAAAGTTTTCGTGTAGTTCTAAAAATATTTTTTATAATGCAGGGCATGAACAGTACACATTACTGTCATTTGCCTTATCACTTATATTTATTATAATGCATGAGAATTGAATTTTCAAAAACTTAGACCGTTGGTGACTAACTATTGAACATATGCAACGTTTTTCAAATCTCCAACCATTGTATCTTCCGGGAAAAGGTGCTTTTACTCCAACAGGATTTCTTTCCACATAAAAAGGTCAACAGAGGGAGCGAAAACGAAACTGGAAAAATCCAAAGACAAACACATAGAGTTTGATCATTGGTTTCAGTTAAGCCATTTACTCTTTCTAAATACACCAATTCTTTGTTACATCCCTTGAAAGTTAAAAAATTTTAAAAAATTACCTGTAACCTAATTCTTGGACAAGTATCAACACGAAAGTTTTTGGGTTAAATTATATGGTTAATTAAATCCATGCTAAGATTTTTTAAAATTAATAACCAATAAAATATTTTTAAAAAATAAAGATAAAATGAGAAGTTAGTTATAGATCATAATTTTCTTGTATTTCCTTATGTTTTTTACAAGAAAAAAAGGTGGTTAATTGTGAGAAAATTTAAGTGTGAAAGTAAATCATTTTTTCTATCATTTTCTATTTTATGCTAACCAAACACATAAAAATTTTAAAAACTTTCTCTCTCTTATATTTTCTACCATTTTCTCACTAAACAAACAACTCAATTTCTTTTCATTCCAGAATATTGTAATTTGTCACTTTGATATGTGATTCGGGAACAATCAAGAGTTATTCGAGACTTCTCTACACTTGCGAGTACACGCTTGTGGAGAAACGATAGTTAAATTCTGTAGGATATGATGTTATAACCGCACCGAGTTTCATACTCAGAGGGATCAAAATTTATTTTTTAGAACAGTGACTATACGCTTCTATCGATAAAATTTCTTATCTTATTTATTTTTTGTATTGTAGGATTTTGAGTTAAAATTTTTTACAACAAACAATAACACCTAAAGAAAATAAAACTTAGTTTTGCTTGTGTGTATTAGCACATTTTGACAAGATACTAATATCACCCTCTTAAGCAAAAATTATCCTAACACATTACAAATAAATTTTGCATCTGTCAAAATATCAACCAATTAGGATCAATATCAAATGGTATTTACGGCTGCCAACTTGGTAGGAATAGACATCTATGTAGGAAAATATATATTTTTTTCTTTCTATTGAGCTGCGCTCTCCAAAAAGCTAATACACAAAGGTTTGAGCCAGTGCCAATGGACAAGGATGCACTCGGTCCATTAGCTGGTTCATATTAACTATTTATTTTGGAGTCATTTTGGCATGACATTTAGAACCAATCTAATGCCAAAATTATGTCTTGTATCATCAAAATTGAAAAAAAAAATAGTAAGAGATTTCACCATTGTCATATGGGTTCACACAATAAAGTAAGAAAGGGGTTTCTATAATTGGATATGCGATTTGGGTCGACATTAGATTTTAGATCTATATATCGATGGACTCCATCTCAATAGATTGATTTAGGATTTTATTAGAATCCATCTCAATAGTCGAGATGTAATTGAACATGATAGATTCAAAGAGCCCTTTATTTTCTTCCCCCGTCTCCCTTTCTTCGCACCTCCTATCTCATTCTTTGTTCTCCTAGTCTCTCCTTTGTCTATATGTCATCGTTGATCCCATTATCACCCCTTTATCTCTGTTCTCTTTTCTCAATTACTCACAACTTTTCTCTCTCTCCCTCAACTTTGTTCTCTCTCCTATGTCTCTACGTCTTCTTTTAGCTCCCTATCACTCTCTACTTTATCAATTCCGTGTCTCACCTATTTCTTACGCTTATTTGTTAGTCCTTTAAATCTAATAGTCTTTGACAAAATTAGAATGCAAATGCTAATATCGTTTTTCTAACAAAAATAATGGGGGGTATTTTGGTCTTTTTGACCATTATATGGCTGAAGTGGGGAATCATACCTTTTGTTTTGCCAAGTTAGAGAAGATGATTGAATTCTCATAGAATTGAGGCTTTAAGTTACAATATCCAAAAGGGTGGGGGCTATTCCCACTCTACAAATCTCAATTCTCACCCCATTTAATTTCTCATTATCAAACTACTAAACCTACCTTATTCTACATATACCCTATAAATAGTTAAACTCACTCATTTTATGTACATCTCTTTAATAAAAGAAGTCATCGTAAGAAAAAAATAATGAAAGAAGATGATTAGTTTGAATGCATAAATATATATACAAAACAAGGAAAAAAAAAACCAAAAAACAAAACAAGTAAAAAAAATAAGCATGCCGAAAAAAAGAAAAAAAAAGAGCAAAACAAGAAAAAAACAGAAAGAAAGAAGCAAATTGAAACAAGAAGAAAAAAAAACGAAGCAAAGATTAAAGTAATAAGCAAAAGTACAAGACGTTAAACTAAATATGAAAAAAAAGCATCAAGTATAGACACAAAATCGAACAAGAAAAAAATAACAAACATAAATGTAAAACCTTAACAAGATAAAAAAGAATAAATAATTTGCAAGCATACATATATATGTAAATTTTAAATAAAAAATTATTAAACTTGATAGAGATATCAAGACATACAAAAAATAATGAAAATATATATATGAGCATCTCTAACCGTGATTCAAATTTAAGTCTAAATTTGAGTAAAAAAATTAATTTGGTATAAAGTACTCTAATGGGCAAATTCAAATATTTAATCAAAATTTTTAAAAAATTTATTTATTATCCCAAAACTCATTTATTTTTTGTCATTCAAATTATGATATTTGATAAAATAAATGAAACTTTCATATCTCTCCACAAATAAGTAATTCAAAAAAAAAAATGAATATGTATGTAACACTACATGGGAATAAAGAAACCACAACCAGAATTCTAAGATTTTTTTAATCTCTTATCATTTTTTATAAATCCAGAAAAAGAGAAAGAAAAAGAAAAAGAAAAAAAAATACCTATTTTGACATGTGCCTGGTCTGAAAAATACGAAAATATATGTTTTTAACAAAAATAGAAAATTGGAGAAATAAAATGACAAATTTTCTAAATTTGTGAGTAGCAAAGGTTTAAAATTTCAAGAAGAAATCAAAGAAAAATTTGATGAGTAAACTTAGGGTTTATATAGTATGAAAGATGAGTGAAATTAGAATTTTGAAAAATATAAAAAATCAAGAAGATGAAAGATGAAAAGAAAAAAAATGAAAGATGAAAAGAAAAAAACTTACTTACAAGCTTACAAATGATTTGTAAAAGGTTCGGTGATGCTTGATGATGGGAGCAACGTAGTAGAAAGAGGCAAAGAACAAGTCGTCAAAGAAGTGTAGTTTTGGATAGATTAAAAAATTACCGTTAGAAATTTGGTATAGAATTTAAGTTTATTTTAATTTGGGTCCAAAATAAGTTGTCTTAATTTAGTATATGTTTGAATTTAATGTTGGAGAAATTTTTTAGATTATTTTGACTTAAATTTAAATTTGAGTCTACATGTGAGTCAAGGTTGGAGATGTTCTAACAAACATATAATTAAATTGAGAAATAATACTTGATGGGTTAAGCCCAAGTAGTCCAATTTATGTATTAAAGCCCAACCCCGGTTGAGGAGCCCAACCTCATCGTGAACCCACCAAGTCCAAGACAGACTAAGACCGGCTAGACTTCTTGCTTAGCACGCCACCAAGAGGAGAGCACGGTTGGACTTCTTGCTTAGCACGTCTCCAAGAGGAGAGCACGGTTGGACTTCTTGCTTAGCACGTCACCAAGAGGAGAGCACAAGAAGCTTATCAACGGTCCAATCTTTGACCACGTTTCCTTCAAGAGTTCCCCAAACTCTTCCTTCCGTTGAGAATAAGTCGTGATCTCCACCGAAGATAATCTCTAAGCTGCGATAAAGAAGCTTTGAGGATATGTTATGATCTCCACAAGAATGATCTCTTATCTACTATAAAATGGCTCTAATCTGAGAGAGAAAGGGAGACACCCCACCAGAGGCATACAGAAGACGAACCGACTACCAGAGATTATTATTTTTCTTTGATTCTCCATTCTCTCTCTCAAAGCTTGTATCTCCATTCTCCATACCTTTGAATCAATAAAATACCCGGCAACTGAAGCCATTGAAGAGTGGACGTAGGTCGAATTGACCGAACCACTATAAATTGTGTCTTCTTTAATTTTCTCATTGATTTCATTGCATTTATTATCCATACTTGACAGGTGGTGTGCAAAACCATTTTTGTGCATCATCAGTTTGGCGCCGTCTGTGGGAAACGACAAAATTCTCACTCCTGAACATTACGTCCATTAACTAATGGCGATCACTACTCGATCCATGAACCAACACGAAGACAATCCTCCACGAGAGGAGGAGGTTGCCCCCCCGCCTATCAACCCTGTTCCGAATACTTTAGCCCCGAATCTCCAACAAATATTGGAGACCATGCAGCAACTGGTTGCTCAAAACCAACAGTTACTGCAACTCATACTTGCTGGACAAGGAGTAGCACCACACGGAGGTGCACAACATGGAGGACCCCAAGGTGGAGCACCACACGGAGGTGCACAACATGGAGGACCCCAAGGTGGAGCACCACATGGAGGTGCACAACATGGAGGGCCCCATGGAGGTGCACAACATAGAGCACCCCAAGGAGCTCCACATCCTGGACATCAAGAAGCACCACGCCCTGTTACTCCACGCCCGGGTGCCCCATTGGGCACCCCACTTCGGAAAGCCCAACATGAGGGAGCTGCACCTCCCCCTCCCCTTGCTTTCCAGGGAAAGGACCCTTATCTCCAGGAGGATGAGGGTGAAAACCAAAGCATGGGGCATGGAAGCCACTTCCATGATCATTCCAGAAGAGCCCCCAATCATTGGGACGAGAAGATAAAGGAGGTACAGAATCAACTCGGTGATGTCTTCAACGCCATGAAGGCACAAGGACCCGAGACTGTTGACCACCTGGTAAGGCGTACTGATACCCCTTTCAAATTCGATGTAGCAAACTACCCCCTCCCTCAGAAGTTCAAAATGCCATCTGTGGAGACCTTTGATGGAACAAAGGATCCACTGGACCACCTTGACACTTACAAGACCTTGATGCAATTGCACAACGTACCAGACGAAATCATGTGCAGGGCATTCCCAACCACATTAACAGGGTCTGCCCGACAGTGGTTTGCTAAGCTCTCCCCCGCCTCTATTACCTCTTTTGCCGAGCTTAGCAGATCATTCGTCTCACACTTCATAGGAGGGCGTCGCCACCAGAAGCCAGTTACGCACCTGCTTAGTATAAAGCAGGACCGCAAGGAGAGCCTGAGGAGTTATCTCACTCGTTTTAACGAGGAGGTACTCCAAGTTGATGAACCCAACGACAAGGTGACGATGACCGCCTTCTTGGGTGGCCTCCGTTCATCAAGTTTCCTTTTCTCGGTTCTGAAGCACCCACCGAAGAGCATGCCAGAACTATTCACAAAAGCTCAAAGATATATGAATGCTGAGGAAATCAACAAGTTTAGGCAAGGTGAATCATCTCACAGATCACCAGAAACTTGACCTGCCTCTGCACTGTTCTCAAACAGGCAGTCTATCTCCGGCTTAGCGGCTCTCTCACGGGTCGCTAAAAAACTTAGCCTCTGTACTGTTCTCAAACAGGCAGTCTATCTCCGATTTAGTGGCTCTCTCACGGGTCGCCAAAAAACTTGGCCTCTGCACTATTCTCAAATAGGCAGCCTATCTCCAGTTTAGCGGCTCTCTCACGGGTCGCCAAAAAACTTGGCCTCTGCACTGTTCTCAAACAGGCAGCCTATCTTCAGTTTAGCGATTCTCTCACGGATCGCCAAAAAACTTGGCCTCTGCACTGTTTTCAAACAGGCAGCCTATCTCCAGTTTAGCGGTTCTCTCATGGATCGGCAAAAAAAAAAAAAAAAAAAAAAAAACAAAACAAAATAAAACTTGGCCTCTGCACTGTTCTCAAACAGGCAGCCTATCTCCAGCTTAGCGGCTCTCTCACGGGTCACCAAAAAAGCTTGACCTCTGCACTGTTCTCAAACAGGAAGCTTATACCTCAAGCTTAAAGACTCCCTCATGGGTCGCCAAAAGCTAGGTCTCAAAAAGTGTAGCTCTCTCACGAGCAGTTCTCCAACTCTGTCTTTGCTCTCGCGCAAGCAGCCTACTTCTCTCTCTCTCCAGGTAATTATGTGAGATATTTTAATGTTTGAAATAACATTATTTTTGTCATCACAAGCAGGCTCTCCCGAGGTAGCCCCAGGGTCACCCAAGGCGCCCAGCACCTGGAGAAGGGCTTGATCATCAAGAGCAGCACCCAAAGCTTCCCTACTGCTTGCAATTTCTAGCCCAACGCCTGAAAGTGTGCCTGACTGCTGTTGCTCATCCAAACAAAGTTGCCCAGTAGCTTGAAGGGTGCTTGGCCTTTCAATATTACACAAAGAAGAATTTTTGGCGCAAAAATCAGCACCTAAGGCGCCCAAATCAGTACCTCGAATGAGAATCGGATTAGCCCGTGCTCCCAGGCCACTGCCTAGCTCTCCCTGACAAACCTTGGACTGATTTTCAGCGCCCCCCGATGGAAAAATGCTGCTGCCCAGCGTTCCAAAGCCGCCCAGCGCACCTGGGCTGTCCAGGACAGCAAGGCCAGTGCCCAGGCAGCTGCCCAGTGCGCCTGAGCTGTCCAGGATGTGAGGAGCAGAGCCTAGGAAAGCCGCCCAGGCCCCCAGCGCCTGCGCTGCCCAGCTGCGTGCGCGCCTGCGCGCCTGCGCGCCCAGCGCCCGCGCGCGCCTGCGCGCCTGCGCGCCCGCGCGCCCAGCGCCCGCGCGCCCAGCGCCTGCGCTGCCCAGCTGTGCGCCCAGCGCGCCTGCGCTGCCCAATCGCGTGCCCAGCTGTCTCCCTTTCTTCAACCTCCACCACTCCCTCTTCAAAATAAAATGGGAAAGATTTGAAGTTTAAAAAAAAAAAAAAAAAAAAAAAAAAAATGTAATCAATGCCTCCTTCTCCAAGTTTCCTTGGACATGGGGCATCGGGGGGCAAATGATGGGTTAAGCCCAAGTAGTCCAATTTATGTATTAAAGCCCAACCCCGGTTGAGGAGCCCAACCTCATCGTGAACCCACCAAGTCCAAGACAGACTAAGACCGGCTAGACTTCTTGCTTAGCACGCCACCAAGAGGAGAGCACGGTTGGACTTCTTGCTTAGCACGTCTCGAAGAGGAGAGCACGGTTGGACTTCTTGCTTAGCACGTCACCAAGAGGAGAGCACAAGAAGCTTATCAACGGTCCAATCTTTGACCACGTTTCCTTCAAGAGTTCCCCAAACTCTTCCTTCCGTTGAGAATAAGTCGTGATCTCCACCGAAGATAATCTCTAAGCTGCGATAAAGAAGCTTTGAGGATATGTTATGATCTCCACAAGAATGATCTCTTATCTACTATAAAATGGCTCTAATCTGAGAGAGAAAGGGAGACACCCCACCAGAGGCATACAGAAGACGAACCGACTACCAGAGATTATTATTTTTCTTTGATTCTCCATTCTCTCTCTCAAAGCTTGTATCTCCATTCTCCATACCTTTGAATCAATAAAATACCCGGCAACTGAAGCCATTGAAGAGTGGACGTAGGTCGAATTGACCGAACCACTATAAATTGTGTCTTCTTTAATTTTCTCATTGATTCCATTGCATTTATTATCCATACTTGACAGGTGGTGTGCAAAACCATTTTTGTGCATCATCAATACTAGTTTATATTTTACTGAAAAAAATTCATATCTAAAATGTAATTTTATAAGTGTATGAAATAAGATAGGTGATGAAACTTTAATTACAACAAAATATAAAGTGAATTTATTTATTAAAGAAGAGGTATATAACATTGGGCGAGTTTAATACTTTGATAACAAAAATTTAAATAAGGTGAAAATAACCGAATTCCGTGCCTTTGGGGTGTTGTATTCCATCGCCAAATCTGCCTATGAGCCTAAACGACCAGCATCTTTGAGCCACTTACTGTGTAAAACTAAGTCATTTGGTGATAAGTGCCGACTTCCTCTTCCTCTTCTTTATTCCGAGAGTCATTGATGATGATGACAACGGAAGGCGTGGCTCCAAAACTCGCTTTTGTCAACTTCCCCGACACCGGCCTCACCCGTCGGAGTTCTAGAATCTTCCAGGTCGGCCACCGCAGATTTTCCTCCTCTGTGATAACAGCCTCAGCTTCTTCAGTTATCAACCAACACGACGAGAAACTTGGACCGAGTTCGCTTGGACACATCAGTCGACCTCATTTCCCCATTCTCCACCAGGTATTCGAAACGAAGACCCAATTAATCTTGTGTTTCATTGCAAAGTTGCCTGTGAAAAATTAAATTACTGTTTCTTTGGTATTGGTGGGGACTGGGAGAGGACTTTGCGTTTCACCACAAGATTTGGATATAGTGTTAGGCACCTCATACGTATGGGCTGCCACCTGCACACCTATACATATGATTATTTTTTTAGATTTTTATTCTTTTCTTAGGTTTGGGATTTCTATCCTAAAATAGTTGTGTGGATAGAAATTATGAATAATTGGGTCAGATTAGGAGAAAATAAAATATTCATTACAACGGTGATAACATGGGTCAAGTGATGTGGTATCACCAACTAATAATACTAAAATAAATAAGCAAATGAACACACAAAAATTCATAACTAACCTACCATATAAAGAAATAATTCCTCACCCTTTTGCCATGTAAGCTCAAAAAGGGTTCATCTTTTTCATTTGGGGTTTTATTATTGGTTGGTGATGACATGGTATCACCATTGTATTCAATATTTACTCTCAGATTAGGAGTTTATCGGGCCAAGAGTTGTAATTGACAAGGAGTCTAGTTAGGAGGTCTAATCAATTTCTCATAAGATTCTTGGATCCTATCATCTGGTATCAGAGCAGTTCAATTCCTAGTATCATCATGGTTACTGTGAAAGAATTGATTGAACATGTTAAGCAAATGGAGTCATGGATGGATCGACTTGTGGATGGAGTTTAGGAAATCAGAGAAGAGACGCCATTCATGTGATTTAGGCATCCTTAGACCAACTGGCGATGGCCCCTCATGCAGACCGACAAGCCCCTTTTGCTCCAGTTGCACCGCAAATGGCGGATCAGCAACCAGTAAATTTGCAAGATGGACTGGTTTTACAAGGGCGGCCGATTCATATTGATTTTCCAAGATTTGATGGTGAAAATCCAGACGGTTTGATTTTTCAAGTTGAGCAATATCAACACCTCTATGGACTCACTGATGCACAAATGGTGCCATTGTCTTCCATTCACCTAACCGGAGTGGCTACGTCGTGGTATTGCTGGATGATTCGTTCAATAGGTGTCATGTCTTGGACACAATTCATTATGGCTTTGTGTTTATGTTTTGGTTCGCGAGAAGATATGGACCCCACAACTTCTTTGTCTAAGCTTCAGCAGACTAGTTCCGTGCGAGACCACTGAACGAAGTTTGAAATTTTGGCAAACCAGGTAAATGATTTACTTGAATCCTATTTGATTAGTTGTTTCATTTTGGGACTACGTGAAGACATCAAGGTTGGGGTCCGTCTTTTGCGTCCTTTGACTTTGTCAGAAGCCTTTGATTTGACCATTTGTCCAGAGAAGTCTGTTTGTGCTTTACAAGCCTACTCCATCAAGAAAACACAACAGAAATCAGGCCCTAATCGAAACCAGGTACAAACTACTTCAATTTCTCCTTACACGGCATCCACAAGCTTACCGCCCATCAAGCGTCTCACTAGTTTCGAATCAAAAGAGAGGTGAGAAAAGGGGCTATGCTTTAATTATGATGAACTTTTCAAGCCTGGCCATTGTTGCAAGCGTCCTCAACTGTTGTTCATGGAAGGAGATGATGCACCAAAACACGACCAGAAGGCAAATGAGGAAGACTCTTCCGGGCCGGAGATTTTCATTCATGCAATTTCAGGCACCAATCAGCTCAAAACATGCAAATTACGGGCTATTTAAAGCCTATTATAGTGTTGGTCAACTCTGGATCAATCCATAATTTTTTATAGCCTTCTTTATCTCAGCGTTGTGGTTATCTTGTGTACAACACCGCTCCGATTCACGTGACCATTGCCAACAGAGGTATTCTTCATAGTCATCGTAAGTGTAATAGAGTTGGCATAAATTTGCAAGGGTATTGCTTTAAATCTGATTTTTTCTTATTACTGGTGAGTGGATCTGATATTGTCCCGGGGGCTGCGTGGCTTCATTCCTTAGGCGCCATTACTTGGGACTCTTTTAAATTAATTATGAAGTTTATTTTGGATGGCCAAGAGTTCAAGTTAGTAGGTAATAGATCCTCAATCAACACTGTTGTTGACCAAGGCGAACCTCACAAGTAAACGCTTCAAATTGACTAAGTATTCTTGTTACAATTGGTGGCTGCAAACTTTTCTGTAACGTGGCAAGAGGTTTCTCCTGAAATCGGCCATATTCTTGACCATTTTATGGATGTGTTTGGTGACCCCAAGGGACTTCCTCCTACACACACTCAAAACCATCGTATTCCACTGATTCCAGGTTGTGTTCCAACCAATGCTCGACTGTACTATTATTCTTATTTTCAAAAGGATGAGATCGATAGATTGGTTAAGGAAATGTTGGTTGTTGGCTTGATTAGACCAATTGTTAGTCCTTATTCATCCCCAATGCTACTAATGCGGAAAAAAGATGGTTCTTGGGGGTTGTGCGTGGACTATTGCTCCGTTAATAGTATTATAGTGAAGGATCGCTTTCCCATTCTAGTTATTGATGAGCTTCTAGATGAGCTGCATGGTGCTGTGATTTTTTCTAAGTTGGATCTCCAATCCGGTTATCATCAAATTCGTATTCATGCACAAGATATTCCAAAGACTGCATTTTGCACTCATGATTGCCACTATGAATTTCTTGTCATGCCTTTTGGGCTTTCTAATGCACGAGCTTCCTTTCAAAGTTTGATGAATGATATATTTTGGCCTCACTTACGGAGTTTTTTTTGATGATATACTAGTCTATAGCAAATCTGTTCAAGATCATATTGAACATTTGTCATTAGTGTTATGATGCTTGCGCCAGAATCAACTATATGCTAAACAGACCAAGTGTTCTTTTTTCAAGTCATCCATGGACTATCTTGGCCATATTATTTCTGGAGAAGGGGTTTTGGTGGATCTTGAAAAAATTCGTTGCATGGTTGAGTGGCCTAAACACAAAATTCTTAAGGCTCTACGTTGGTTTTTGGGGCTCATAGGCTATTATAGAAAATTTGTGCAAAATTATGGTCAAATTGTGGCATCCTTAACTCACATGCTCAAAAAAGATTCTTTTGGATGGTCCTCAGATGCAAAAATTGCTTTTGAGAAATTAAAGCATACAATGACAACCACACCAGTGTTAGCGTTGCCTGATTTCTCTCAAAAATTTGTTCTAAAATGCGATGCTTCAGGTAGTGGAATTGGTGTCATTCTTATATAGCAAGGCCCAATCTTAGCCTTTGTTTGGGAAAAATTTAAATCTCTCGGTCTATGATAGAGAAATGATTGCCATAGTCTTTGTAGTGAACAAATGGCGACATATTTATTAGGTCGTCACTTCACAATTCTTTCTGATCATAAAAGCTTGAAATTTTTTATGGATCAACATGTTCATCGCTTGAGCAACAAAAGTGGGTTACCAAGCTATTAGGATATGATTATAAGATAGTGTTTCGAAAGAGAGTAAAAAATCAGGCAGCTGATGCTTTGTCTAGGCAACCTGAAGAATCTACCTTAACTGCTATTTCTTCCCCTATTTTTTCTGCTATCAGTGAGATCACTGCACAATGCTTACAACAAGGTGTGTCTACAGATTCGGGTTATTCTCTTCGTGATGGTGTTTTACGTTATAGAGAGCGTGTGGTGGTTCCTCCTTCTTCTCCTTGGTGTTTCAAAATTCTGTGGGAATTCTATGCTTCCCAAATTGGTTGTTATTGCGGGTTCTTACGGACTTATAAGCACATCCAACACAATTTTTATTGAAAAGGTCTCAAAAGGGCTGTTAAGAAGTTTGTTGCTGAGGGCGATGTTTGCCAATGGAATAAATCTATAAGTATCTCTCCACCTGGGTTGCAACAACCTCTACCAATTCTGGAGGAAGTGTGGACCGGTATTTCTATGGATTTCATTGATGGTTTACCTCCTTCATTTCACAAAACTTCTATTATAGTTGTAGTTGGTCGACTATCCAAATATGCCCACTTCTGTGCACTTGTGCATCCTTATTGAGCAACTATGGTGGCTGAAATTTTTGTTTGGGATATTGCACATTTACATGGGATGCCCAAATCCATTGTTAGTGATCAAGATCCTGTTTTCACAAGTCAATTTTGGGAAGCCTTTTTGGAATTGCGGGGCACTATTTTTTGTTGAAGTTCGGCTTACCATCCCCAATCAGATGGGCAGACTGAAGTGGTTAACTGGTCCGTTGAGGCTTATTTGCGTTGCTTTGCAAGCCAACAACCTTCCGGTTGGACAAAGTAATTACCAGGGGCTGAATGGTGGTATAACACTTCCTTTCAACCTTCATCGAAAATGACGCCTTTTCAAGCGTTTGTGGTCGGCCTCCATAGCACATTGCTTCATACCTTCCCCACACTACTGTTGTTCATTCTATAGATGTTGCTTTGCGCGATCGTGATAGTATACTGCGGCTACTCAAGGAAAATTTAATTGCTGCCTAGTCTCGCATGAAATATTTTACTGATCGTCATCGAACCGAACACTCTTTTTGTTTGGGAGATTGGGTTTTTCTCAGTCTTCATCCATATCGACAAATTTCCATGGGCCCCGCGGCCCATATAAGCTCTCACCTTGATTTTATGGACCTTTTTCGTGTTCTTTCACGCAGTGGAGAAGTCGCTTATAAACTGGATTTGCCGATAGAATGTCATATCCATCCAATTATTCACGTTTCTTGCCTCAAAAAGAAACTTGGAGAGATGGTGCAACCAGGTCCACAGCTCTTTCCCATTTCTGATAGTGGCGTTACTACTTGGTAGCCACTTCGCATTTTGGATCGTGGTTTGTTTAGGCGCAACAATAGGCCGGTTATATGCCCTTGTCCAGTGGACTGGATTTTCTGCTATTGATGTAACTTGGGAGGATTATTCAGAATTTGTTACTCATTTTCCAGCTTTTCCAACTTGAGGACAAGATGGGATTTTATGCTGGGGTGGATGTTGGGCACATCCTACGTAAGGGCTGCCACCTGCACACCTATACATATGATTATTTTTTTAGATTTTTATTCTTTTCTTAGGTTTGAGATTTCTATCTTAAAATAGTTGTGGGGATAGAAATTATGAATAATTGGGTCAGATTAGGAGTTTATTGAGCCAATAGTTGTAATTGGCAAGGAGTCTAGTTAGTAGGAGTCTAAATGAAGGTCTATTCTATTTATTTCATCCTGAAAATTGTTTTTGGACAGAAATTTTTTTAATAAAAGTTGGAGGACAATTCCCCTTGAAGTGAATCAATTTCTCACAGGATCTTTGGATCCTATCCTATAGATTTTGTGCAACATTTTTTTAATGTTTTGTAAAAATGGATTAGGATACTGCTAACCAGGAAAGAGGTAAGGTTTTTTCCTAAGGGGGCCAAATAGTGGCATAAACAGAGCTTTTTCAATAGGATGATTCAATGATTTATCTTTATTCTCAGATTTTTATATTTAGAATCTATCAAATTAAATTTTCACGCACTAAATGGTAGTCATGTTTAGTTTCACTTTTAAGAAATGCAATCCAGACCTGATAAATCAAATAAATGCAAACTAATTTCAGGACACTCCATAAAAAGATGAACACTTTTAGTTTAATTTCATCATATTATCACTTGAGTTCAGCTAAATTTCCCCATGCCTAGAGAAAGACATGATGATTTTATTTTACATCTCAATAATTGATTTGAACACATTATACCATTAAGTTATTAACCATTTAAGTTAGTGACATTTTTAAAGAATCATTGAATTTTGGTTTTCCATAAACTGTTACTTTTCTGGCAAAATAGTCCAGGGCCTATGTTGAATAGTTTATGGTATAATCTGTTTAAATCAATAGTCAAGGTGTAAGATGAAATCATGGCCATGATTTATGGATATAATGCATAATTTTAAAAACTTGATTGACAATGTAAAGTGAAACCTAGAACATAACTTTGAGCTTAAAGTAAAATTTTGAAATGAGGGTGCCAATTTAAAAGGTATAAAGAATAATTTTAAAACCCCTCCTTGGTTAAAGCATGGCTCCATCACTACCTGTACTGTATTAGACATCCTCAATTCAAGGTCATTCTTCACATATTGGGAAGGATGTATTTGAAAATAAAAGGTTCCACTTGGACATGGTGCATGCTTTATAGTATGGAGAATGAAAAGAATCTAGTACATGCATGTCTTTAATAAAGTTTTCCACTAGAAAGTTACTTCATTGGTTGCAAGAGGCATTAGGAGGTTAAGTAGCCAGACATTGAAAAACTATAGTACTTGATAGGTCATTCACAATCAGGATGGATCCGCAAAGTAGGTTTTAGGGACAAACCCTTAGTACAGGTTTTGGGGCAATTTTGAAAGCTGGAAAAAGTTGGGGGTGGGGCCAAACTGTTTATAATTGGAAATTTCAACTGACAAATTGTAAGTAATTTTTTAAACCTTATGAACCTGTAATCCTTCACCCCCCCTTCTTTCTCATTTGCTAAGGAGCTTTTAGGGTTTGGTGGGAAATGAAGCAGATGCTGAAGAATATCTTTGGGCTTGAAGGAACTTGTTGGAGATTCTATAAGGCAATGCAATAACGAGATTCGGGCATTATTTTTTTTTCCTTTTGGTTGATATTTATTTAATTTATGTGATAAGGGTACATCCTTCAGTTTTCTACTTGTCTGTAAAATCCAATCCATTGCCAAGTCATGTGTACATGAAAACGCACTACTCTATGTGATAAGGGTATATCCTTCAGTTTCTGCTTATCTGTAAAATCCAATCTATTGCCAAGTCATGTGTACATGAAAACACACAATTCAAGTCTTTTTTATGCTGTCTTATTTATATGTGTGCAATAAACTGCCAAAAAAGGTAGCATAACTGCACATTGTGATGTTGTACCGGCCTGAAAGAAGTAGACGAAGAAAGGGAAGGAAAGAAAAACATGTTTGGTTGATCTGAATTTCTCCAAAAACAGCCAATTTCTACTTTTGAAAGTTCTTGATATATCTAACTCATCAGTCCTCTTCCCCTCCCCTATGCCCACCCTCTGCAAAAAATAATGATAGGAGCATGTGGGGCCTTAACTTACATGCCAAAGGCAGTCAATTTCCAAGTGTAACAAATATTTGGGTATTATATTTTTTGGGTTTTTTTTTTTTTGCTTAATAGAAGTCTATTCCATGCATATTGTTGAAATATAACATTTTCTAAGTCTTAGCATGATTTTGCAGGAGGTAAATGGCTCAAAACTTGTATACTTAGACAATGCTGCAACCTCTCAGAAACCCATTGCTGTCTTGAAGGCTTTGCAGAAATATTATGAAGCCTACAATTCAAACGTCCATCGTGGCATTCATTTCTTGAGGTACTCAAATTTTATTTTTGTGGAAGGTCATTCAGTGTTTAGTTAATATGATATATCATTCTTGGTATCAAGGATCGAAATATTATTTCGGCCCATTGTTTCGGCCACATAAGAAACAAAAACATTTCGAACATGTTTTGGAAACGTTTCAAAAACATAATGGATAAAATAATTTAGAAATTTATTTTCAAAACTTTTCAACACATTTAAATATATCTAAATATATTGAAACACCTCAAAATATTCTAAAATATTGTTAAAAACATGCTAAAGCATCTCGAAACAATTCAAAACATTCCAAAATATCTCGAAGCCCAAGAATTTCGATTCAATTATTGATTTATTTTGATTGCCTTGGAAACGAAAATGTTTCGGTTTGAAACGATATTTTGATTATTTCTTGGTATCATTTCATTGTTATTGATACTTTTATAATGAATTTTGTTAGATCAGTATTTTCATGGCTGTTGGGATTGTTTCAATAATTGGTGTTGCTAGTATTATTATTAGCTAAGAAGCATAGATACGGATACAGGACACGAATACGACACAACATTTTTCAAAAAGTAGGACACGGACACATTAGGGATACGATATAGATTGTTATGTTTTATATATAAAATCATATAATCTATCACAATTATAGTGATAATGATAGTACTTCATGATAAGTAAATATTATGACTAGTCATCTAGTTTAAATTTTTAGATTAACATCATAATAGTTAATAATTATCAATGTTTTGTGGACGTGTACTAAACATATATAATTTAAACGATTGTTCTCATTTTCTCAATTGCTCTTTTCTAAATCTTTAATGTATCATTTTTTTTGTTATTATATTTTAAGTATAACTTTAACATGTTTAGTATTGGTAATTATATGCTATAAGATATTTAGTAGCCTAATTTTTAAGTTTTGTTACTAGTAGGTCAATAATTGTTTATTGTTTAGTAGTAGAACCGAACTAAAGAAGTGTCAGACATGGTTCGAAATTTAAATTTTATCATTTAATTATGGACACAAAAAAAATAGTATTGGACACGTCCGGAGAGTGTTAGTGTCCAACATGAATACGCCACCGGTCTGTGCTTCATAGATTATTGGCCTAATATTTCTGTGTTGCTACTGCCCTCTCTAGTCACTAATGTTGTTTTTCTTTTTATTGTTTATAACGTTTAACTTTAAAGAGGCATCAGTGGAATTTCATAGACATTTAGAGTAGTAATGTCTCTTAAAGTTGTACACTGAATATACTATTTGTAATGGGAAGGGATTTTTGGTTGTATATTTGATTATGTCCAAGTAATCTTACCATTGTTTTGAATTTAGTGCAAAAGCAACGGATGAGTATGGATCTGCAAGGATAAAAGTGGCTTCTTTCATCAATGCATCTGATTCTAGAGAGATTGTTTTTACCAGAAATGCTACTGAAGCTATTAACCTAGTAGCTTTCTCTTGGGGACTTTCAAATCTAAAACCTGGAGATGAGGTATGCTTCTCTTGTACTTCACCCAATTATAATTTTTTCCTCTATGTTAGGATCTCAAGCTCTATAGTTTCTTAGGTTAGCTTTCGTCATTTGTATGATAGCAGATTTAACCTGATTCCTCGTGTATATTGATTGTTAATCATTTGATTTCTTGTATATTAGCAGTTGTATTTGTGATCTTTCTTGTTGGGGAATTGCATATAGACAAATGCAATTATTTTGTTTCTAGCCATAGAGATACCATTTGCTTGCTACCAGCCATGTGACACATAATAAATAGGTGACTCCCTGGAATTGTGCAATCCTTGCAACTATTTGGTCATTTGACGGGTCACTTGAAAGGAAAAGAACCCTAAATTTTTGAAGACCGATGTGAGTTAGTAGGAGACTTATGAGATGACATTCACTTTTTGACATCATTTCTGCTTTTTGCATCATATTATTCAATGATGGTTGTATCAAGGATTGAAAATTCGTTTCTATCAAACGATCAAAACAAATCAGTGATTAGATATCAAATTTTTTTGGAGGTGTTTCTGAATGTTTTGAGTTGTTTCGATGTGTTATATGAATTTTTTTTTCTTTTTTCATCCTGTTTTCGAAATATTTTTGAAATTTTATTTCTATTTCAGAGTTGGCCAGAATCATGTATCGAAACAAAATTTTGATCCATGAGTTGTACTTGCTTGCTAATATTTATTGGGAAAATATGAAAACTTCATTTGCTTTCGTAGTCCCATCTTTTGGTCACTTGTACTCCTTCACATATTTTTGGGAGACCACCTGACCCTTACCTTAGGGCTTCCATTTGAAAGTTGAGCTAAAGCGGCATATCTGCTTGGAACTTCCATTTTGAACAGTTGACCATTTTTTGCAGGTAATACTTACAATTGCCGAACATCATAGTGCTATTGTTCCTTGGCAATTTGTAGCCCAGAAGACTGGTGTGATCCTAAAGTTTGTGAGCTTGACTGAAAATGAAGTTCCTCATACTGAGCAGTTAAGGGAGATGCTTTCAACCAAGACAAAATTACTGGTTGTTCATCATGTCTCAAACATGCTTGGTAGACCTACCCTTCTCTCTTGGATAGTTTTTGTATCAACCATTCCCCATGCCTTTTTATCATACCATGTCTGGCACGTCAGGAGGAATGTGATGCCAGGCAATTCTTTAGTAGTGTTAATGTTAACATAGATTAGTCATGGTTTGAAGTACCTTATAGTAACAAGTATTAGTTATTAATGTTAAATTAGGAGGTGAATTTCAAAATGCACTTATATTGTATCCTAAATTCCTAATAAGTGAAGGTAATTGTCTCGGCATCATTTCCAACATAGCTGACACAAAGTTGTTTGTAGCAGGCTTTGTTTTGTTGAGTTGAGTTGAGTTGTATTTTTGCTGCCCCCAAATAAGGTATCCCAAGTATTGGAAGGTATTATATTTTAAAACAAATGCATTTCCAATATTAGACGGTTTCAGTCAATAAATGATGATGCATACTGTCTAAGAACAATTTGTATAAGCAAAATTCTGATAATTGGAGGTTTTGAGAATTCGTTTCCTTAAAAAAGCATTTTCTTCTTGGATAAGTAAGCTGGGTAATTAATACAAATGATAAAAGAAACGCATATTGGGAAGGGCAGACATGATGTTTAATTCCTAAATAGAGCCATCTTAGAATTTAATACAAAATGTCTGATCTGTTTTTTTTTTGTTAATAGACACTGCAGTGGCGGGAGCCTCCTGCATTGGGCTGCCTTTTTTTTTAATAAATTATCCAAACTTGTATAAACTATGACTTATAAATATGACAGTACACGTACGGAAACTACTTTGGTGTTATCTTATTGTCATATAATTTTATGGGGCCAACTAGGATGGAACCAACATTACTATTTCCAATTGTTGGCCTAGGTTCCTTGGAATCTAGCGGACGGTGCAACTCGGGCGGGTTGAAAGGTCAACCTAGACTCATCCTAAGTTACGATACCCCAACTTGAGCTCGATCTTCAACTCGAGTATTGCCCACTTTTTGATTGTTGAACTTGGATTGAGCTCAGATTACAAAATTCGGATTTATTTCTATCCAATACTTGAGTTGCATTTCATATTCCAGTTTGGATTGAATTCGGGTTAAGAATCAGGTTAAAGTAGAAACACAAAAACACAACACACAGCACAGACCACACACACACACACGCACACACACAGAACAGAACACCACAATCCACTGCCACACACTTTGCCAAACTCAAAGAAGAAAGAAGAAGAGATAGAGTAGGTGGCATGCGTGAGAAAAGAAGGGAGAGGGGAGGATGGAATAGGTGAAGTAGATGTTAAAAGATTGAGAGATGACAAATCAAAGAGAGTATGGAGATTTGCTCAAAAAGGTTTTCTGTCATTCCCTGAGGAAGGCCTTCTTGTAATATTGCGTATTCATCTTAAAACCTTGGAAGCATGATGCACATGGAAGGATCATGTATCTAATGCTTGGTTTCTAGAAATATAAGCTGAAGAATAGTTAGCATGTAAGACTATGAATGCATGTATCTCTCATATTTATATAAGCATATGCCAAAGTGTTATGCACATATATCATGAAGGTGCTGCATGTGCAGCATTGCAGATGGATGCATACACTGTTTTTGATATTTTTGATGTATAATTATATTTATTTATTTATCTTTTTAATAATAATAGTCATTTATTTTTCCTTGTTCTTCTTGTGGCTTCGGTCCTTCCAATTGAAGAGCTTGTGCTCTGGGCACATGATGTGGGGGCAAAAGTACTGGTGGATGCTTGTCAAAGTGTTCCACACATGTTGGTTGATGTGCAGAACCTCAATGCTGATTTTCTTGTTGCTTCTTCTCACAAGGTACCTTTCTACGATGTATCTAATGTCTCATCCTTACAGGGTAGTATTTAAAGTAAAGATATAAACATGATTCAGATGTGTGGGCCTACAGGCGTTGGATTCTTGTATGGTAAGAGTGAGCTCTTGTCGATCATGCCTCCTTTCTTAGGTAAGGCTTGTTCATTTAATGTACCTCAAACCATAGACTAATTGGTCTGTCCATTCTTCTGTGTATGGCGTGTGATGTTGACTGAAACATTGGGTTTGGTCAGCACAAGGTTCTGAAATTAGTTAATATTCGTGCCCAAATTCATAGGTGGTGGTGAAATGATTTCTGACGTATTTTTGGACCATTCTACTTATGCTGAACCTCCATCCAGGTTAGTCACTTCTTTCCAGCTTGGTTAAATTTAACCTTTATAATAATCAGGGAGGGAAGCACCAAATGATTTACTCCCGGTCTTTTTTGCATTAGGTGTGTGCGCCTGTAACTAGCTGGGAAACTTGGATAATGTTGAATCCTGCTTGGAAGTTTGATTGAAATAGGAGATTGGTATGGAGACATAGGATAAGAGTAGGACTAGGATAACAGAAAAACAGATGATAAGCAGTTTTTATCATAGAGGGAAACATGTTTAGAATTTGAAGGGGACACCTATTAAAACTTTGAAAATGTGACTCAGCTAGCTAAGGCATGGAGACATAGGATAAGAACTGTTTTCCCATTTGACCATTTTAATTATATGCAGCATTCCCTTGACTTATACAATTTTCTTTATTGAATTTCTTATTTTTTGTTTCCAAAAATTTTGCATGTCATTCTGCTTTGCAGTGGTGTCCTCAATATTCTATGCCAAAGATGATTCTGTTTTGCCCTTTTCCTCATTTGAGATCGTGAAGAAAATATACACACTCACACCCCATCCCAAAAGGATTCAGTTACATCCTTTCCATGAGGTGGACCCCACATGTACATGGATGGCCTGTGCCCTATAGACTATGATGATATTGTAGTTCCATTCCATACCTGTTGATGCAACTCATTTGACTACACCAAATCCTGATCCTTTTTGCAGTATTAAATGAGTATAGTAAGGGATTCATGTCCTTTCGCAGTTGTAAGATATTGAATTCATACCATTAGAGTGACTTATGAATAGGTAGCACACCTGAAAGATGAAACTGGTTTTTTTTGTTTTGGGGGGTGGGGGATGGGGAGATAATGGCCAATGAGTATACTTTCATACGTAATACAAAGTTACAAACTAGTATTACTCAATCAACAACTATAATGGTATCTGTACCTTACACCACAACACACCACTTATATGTCATAATCTCATAAATGAATCAATGTATACCAACAATCTAGGTCGTGAATCATACTCTCTTTGGGTCTTGCAAACCTGGATCATGAAATGCCTTTCGTTTGTTTGAGTGGAAATGAACCAAAATTTCGATCCTTGCCTCCTGCTTATTGTATATATCTTTCTTGCTATCACTTTTTATTTGTCATTTTAAAGATACACCCTATTCCCTCATTTGAAGTTCTAAATAGGGCATATACCAAAAGAAACAAAAGCACAAGCCAAAGCAGAGTGAGTTTTAAGTATGGTGAATTGCTGCTGTTTTCTGTCCAGAGTAGAGGCCTCGCCCATATGGTGATTTGCGGCTAGTTTCATCTCAATCATTGCTGCTTGATCCACAGTCTTATGGTACAAGTATACCCTCCCTAACCACTACTGCCTCAACTATACCTACTAAACAATACCTTTCACCATAATTGCCCTTCTTTTTCTTCTATGATCTTTGTCTTGACATTGGTTCCACGATTCTCGAAATAAGTAAATGATACAAAAGCATACTGAATAAAGTTTCATAACTTGTGCTTGAGTTCTAATTTTCTAATGATATGAAATGTGTTGTCATAAATCTTTGAAGTTGTCAAGGTATGTAGGAAGCTTACATGTCATTACTTTCCATAGCATAAATTCGGTACCTGCTATAGCCGCTGATGGACTATCTGGTTGTGAATTGTGATTATACATAAGTGGACCATTCTTTTGGGTCTAGTCCATGATTCGAAATGATCCATTTGTTTTCTGTAGGATTGTTGTTGGTGTGAATACTTGCAATGATTGGCCAAAAGACACCATGAGAAAAACATCACTAATGCTTGACTAAAAAATGCCATGAGGAAAGGAATAAGGATACAAAACAATACATCACTTGGAAAAAGGCACAAAGTTTTACTGAAGAAGATATATTTATTGTTGCGTGTTACTCACTTATAAGCTCATATGCTTGTAGTCATAAATGAGAAAAACTTTTATGATTCTTGCTCTTTCTGCCTTTAGCTGTAAAACGTTGTGTTGTTTTGTTGACTTTACTGCAATAATCATATGAGATTCCCAGTTTCATGACATTTCAAATCCATTCTGCAATTTTACTGGACCAACAGACTCCTATTAAATGACGAAGTCTACTTGCTGTAGCTCCACCACTTGGAACCTCAGGTTATCGTTCAGGCAATGAGGTACCATTCTAAATTACATGTTTGTTGTTCAATTCCACACATAAACTTGTGCTCAACACTTTGACTTACCTCTTATACTCATGTAACTCTCTTGCCTAGATAAAAGACATTAGCACTTGTGAATGTGTTTGATCTTCTTATGTCTGGTGAAGAGGCTGTTGAAATATTCTCTGTTTTCAACTTTCTTGTCAAAACTTTGCAGTCCATCTGACTTGGTATGCTGCCCTCTGTATCTGAGATTTCACGAACACTTAAATCTATTCCCACTGGTGTTTTCCCTTCTGTAATATGTTCTAGAATGGATACCACCTGCAGCGATGAATTATGTTAAGGTAAAAAGGGAAAAAAGAATAAAAAAAAGTCACGTACGACATTCATGATATTGCATAAACAAGGTATAAATTTTTTGTAAAAACTTCCATGTTAGGCCATGAGAGATTCTTAGAAGCATGTAAGTGCACCTCTTTATTCCCTGCAGAAGACTGTTTGTTGTTCTTAATGTGTGATTAGAAAAGGGTTACATGATATTGAAGATTATATTTTGGTTCTATCAGGGAATTCTTTATCTGTGTGATAAAGGGGTGCTAGAATGGAATTCCTAGATGTTAGTATTTGAAACTCGGATTGACAGATTGTGAATAAAATAATTCATTGTGCTTATGAGACTATGGAAAAATTTAGAAGTTGCAGGTTGCTTATATATCCCCAACAGAGCTTGGTTTGCATAAACACATCTACATATACGTGCGTGCTTGTATTTTCGTTCTCCTGTGACACAGGCAATTTACTGCATACCCTTTGCTTTAGCTTTGGGAGTTTTTGTTTCCTTTTACTATTTATAACAGGATAAATAACTCTTTGACCTGCTCAACTATGCCTCTTACTCACATTACCCTCCTAACTGCTATGTTTCTCTTTTCTCTCAATTATGGTTATTTGTTTCACATTGTCCCTATTGTAGATGTCAGTTGCAAATCAATTTATTATTTTTCGATTTATCGCAGAAAGTTAATGACACGTGGATATTTTCTGTCCAAAAAAAGAACAGAAATTTGATTATGAGATAATGTAAAACCCCTTCAAGTAGTTGAGGGGAGTAGAGGATGTGATGTGAAATCCGGGCCATGGTGTACATATACAAAATGTAATTTCCCTTTAGCCTAGTTCCACTCGCGTCACAAAAAAAGTTTCAACAATAGTCTTAGTTCTTTTAAGAAATTTCTGCCTAATCACATTTTTAGTTCATATTAAAAAGTTTTCATTGAAACAGTATCTGTGGCTGTCCTTAATAAAGTCAAAATTACCCTGATGCATGTGTACATATTTATCTGCCTGGATATGACTAAATGCTTATGTCTCATATTATACTGTTGATTCTGTAGTTCCTTTTGAGAAACATGCCACATGAACATTGCTTACCTTATCCATGGATAATCGTTTTTGGGGATCCTTGCTAAGACATTTCTCTGCTACTTGAACCATCCAAATGAGTGGTTGGTCATCATGGGACTTTGCAATTTTGGGGTCGATCACGTCGTGGTACTGTCTTTCTTTCAAAAGTGGTCTTGCCTGTAGAAACACGATATGAGTTTAGATGTAAGCTCCCTGGTGACTGCAGCAATGCTCATCATTGCACTGTTAGTTTGTAAACCCATTTTAGTTTTTGGTATATTTTGTGGGTTACTTTTTTAACAGGTATTACTTTTTGTCCCTAGTATTATGGTTTCTAGTGTCTTTTAGTAGATATCAAGGTCTCAAAAGGGTTGTATGAGTAATGTTAGTGTCACCAAAAGTCTACTGAATCTTGTAGACCAAATCTATCACTATCACAAAGGTGGCTGGCATTAACATCTGATGGTAATGTGTGTGCCACATCATTTAGTAAGCAAGCTTTGGTATAAACAATTGATAAGAGAAATATTTTTTGCTTGTATGTGTGAGGATCTGTAGCTGGAAAAATTGGTGCAGTGTGTGTGGTGTACCTGAAGATGGTTTTTCTGTCTGTTTTCGGATGGAAATTTCAGATAAGATGACAGTGCTACACATATGTAAAGTTATCTTTATAGCCGTTTCGTTAGTGATAACTACCAGTAGCTTTCTTTAATAAGCAAAAGGGAATTGGTGGTGTTGGTGTTGGTGTTACCCATCCCAGGAGGCTTTTCTCCTCAAGTCTCATATCTGTTGTACTCCGACCACTGATCAGTTCTAGTAGGACCACACCTAATGAGTAAACATCAGTCTTCGTTGATGCTTTCCCATTCTCTGTGTATTCTGGTGCTAGATAGCCAAAAGTCCCTATGATCCTGTTATCCAAGGATTCCTCCGGGTGATTTTGGGTTGTTGAGCTTCCAAAACCTCCAAGCTGATATATCAAAGTTAGTATATTTTCTTCCCCAGGACTCGAAAAAAGCAAAGAAATAGCAGAAGTAGTTGAGAAAGACAAAATAAGAAGAAATTAGGATCATTACCAGTGGTTCATGGTCATGAGTCAGAAAAATATTTCTTGGTTGTAGATCTCTGTGGATAATGTTGTTCTCATGCAGGTGGTTTAAGCCTTTGGATGTCCCCTGTGCAATTTTTATTCTTTGTTCCCAAGTTAGAGGTCTGCTCCTCTGCTCTGCATCTCATCACCAAATTTTGTGAGTTCTTTTCCAATGGTTGAAATTTGTGGGTTTTTGTATATTAATATTCATTTTTTCATTTTGTCAGGCATAGACTGGGCCAGGCTAACAAAAAATAACCTGGAGGCGAGTCCGCCCCAAACAGAAGTTTGATCTAGATTATATAGACCAGACCTGACCCCGCCATTGTCCTAGTCTTGTCCAGCCCAGTCCACGGCCTATGTTTTTAGTTTTTACATTATTTTATTTTTTGATGCTTAGTGTTTTTTAATTTTACCCATAGAAAATGTATTAAATAACTAAAATTTGTCAGGTCTTTTGAATGCATAGGCCACGACTCCAGCCAGCTCAACCTAGAACAGTGTCAGGCCAAATTTTTTTGCCCAGGTTCTGAAATTAGGTCAAATAGTATTAGCCCAAATCCAAAAAGATATAAATGTTTATGGTTGGGTCTGGCCAATCCATGGGCCAATGTTCTGGCCCAGACTTGACCTGAAACAGTGTCACTACAAATTTTTTTCCCAGTCTTGAAATTAGAATGTTCTCTCCCAAACCCTGAAATTTTCCAGGCTAGAGTGCTCGTGCTCCACGGCGCTCAACCCATGCCCTCTCCTTATTCTTCACAAGTTAATGAAATCAACTCAATTTTGTTGGAAGGGGGATTTGTGCTCTTACTTGCTAGATGTTGGTCCAGTGAACCATTGCACACATACTCATAGACAAGCAACCTGTGGCTTTCTTCTGAACAGGAACCCAACAGCATGACCACATTCTTATGTCTGGCTTTTCCAAGTGTTTGGACTTCTTTCCTAAATTTCTTCTCTTCTTGAAAACTTAAATCTTTTTGTTGCTTAACAGCAACTGTCAAAGTACTTTCTAGTTGACCTCTGAAGACAGCCCCATTTTCTCCTTTCCAAATCAAGTTTTCCTGAGAGAATCCGTTTGTAGCAGCTTGGAGGTCTGCATAAGAGAACTCTGTTGCCCATCCAATCTTTGGGGGCCTACTCTTACAGATTGTGCAGAGTGAATTATCCAACTCGTCTTCAAATTGCAATGGGAATGAGCCCATCAAATCTTCTCTACTTCTGCCTGGCATTTGGTTTGGATCTTTACTCATTCCATGAGCTTCAATTGGACTCATCTCTTTTATATTAGCGCTGGGATATAGATCTGCCACTCTCACTGTTTCTTTCATTGTTTTTGTTCTGTTTTCCTTTAGGTCGTGATGAAGACTGCAGATTCCATCAGTTGAACTTGCAGATTCCGTGCTTCCCAGGCTTGAAATCGACGCTGTAGTATCAACAATAGGTGTTTTCTTGGCTTAGGCTTTGCATAATCATGTAAGTTTTCACAGTTGTTTGTCAAAATTTTCTCCTTGAACTTCCTACCAGTGTTCATAGATTTGCTTAAACATTTATAGTCTATGCATCTATTTTCAAGGGAAACTCCAACAAACAGAAGCAATAAATAACCAAGTTCTTCTTTCTAATTGCACATGTCAAAAGAAATTAAAGAAGGGACTCATTAACTAATAAACAGTTGATGTGCCATAATGCTATAGCATTCCTGATAATTAAGTTGTGTTCTTTGTTTTCTCTCTGAATGATTTTAATGGAAAGAGTGATAAGTCTGCTAATTTTTTTTGCAGCATATTTAGATGAACTTGGTGCTGGAACTGGTATTTGATGCTTACTTGTGGGGCAAAGTTCTATACTGAAAAGATCTTCAGCCTCCAGTGATCCTGGTAACATTTCTTCATATGGTACTTGGTTGGAACGACTTCTTTCCTTGGAAAACCTGTTGGTTTCTATTGCTTTTGGTCTTCTTAATTCTTCTATGTTGTTATCACGCTTCATCCTTGATATTCCACATGAGAGCTTCTCTAGGAAGTACCTCTTATCTTTCTTCATTTGCCTGTACCAAAATTGCAATTAGACATAAAATCGGGGCACCTACTTTGTTTCCTTAACATTATTCACCCATGCTTTTAATTTTGTGCCTTCTAATAAGTAATAATAGGATCAGTCTGTTCCCCACTAATTATGTTTGATCATTTTGTTATAAGAGAATTATGTTTGATCAATTTTATAGGAAGATAACTTCAAACAATAAGCATAAGGTGCAGTATATTAGAAGGCATAAATGCTTAAGCAAACTGCAGACACAGGGCTGACAAAGTGGAAACTAAAACTGTATGAATCCATTAGTGAAAGTTTATTTTTAATTTACAAATCAATACCAAAAATTTTAGACAAAATTAGAACAGGTTAACAAGTCCACTAAATGACATAGGAAATGGAGTAATGGGAACTATTCTTTTAGAGGCTTGACCTGACTTGACCACTATATTAAGTTTTTATGACCAAAATACCAAATATATATAATTAACACTTAAAGGGAAATTATTTTGTTTGTTTAAATCATATGAGTAAAATGTTTTGACCCAAATAATAAACAAATAACTTAGCTTATTTTGTCATATGATATATTCTTTTCTTTTCTAATCTGCTCTTGATATTTCTTAAACAGTGTAAACACAAAGTAAATTTACCTATACCTTAACTTGAGAAAATATTGGACTGAGGGACTTAATTTTCATTCTCAAAGCTTATGCTACCCAAATTTGTAAGGTCAAAATGCTGCTTCACTTTTACCTATTAAGACATTGACCACATCTTGCAACCTATTGCGATATTTGTGCGTATCAAATTATATTCGGTTAAATGACAGGTTGGAAAATTTGGTGAATATTATACTTGTGAACTCTCCTTCAGATATTGGTAGCTTATATGTTGTTCCAAATTTCAATTTGTGTGCATTTGTAAATTATGGGTCTGAAGTGATGTCCTAAGTATATCTCATGGTTTTTAAGAGTTTTTCTTAGACATGATTTACATAATCATATGTTGTAATCACCAGATATACGCAAGTTGCATGCAGTTCACTCTTTGAGATGCAATAAATCATGGGATAGAGAAATGTGTTTGGTTATTTAACTAATGAATGTAAAATTTCCCATGTTGATAAACCATAAAGGTAACAATGCTTTTTCTTGTCACAGGCTAACATGTTTGTAATGCAGTGCATCAGAAAACATATATGAATCTTATGGTTAGCTTATTAGCTAGTTTCAGTTTCCAATTTCTAATAGTCACTAACCTTATCCCAATTTCATAACATTCTTTAGCATTTCTGACTAGCAAAATGTTCAAGCAACCAATAGAAGAAAACCAAAGCAAAACCTGCCTGTGCCACCACATTATTTTTCATGACTACTCTCTCCATACTAATGCCAACTTCTGTATAATGGCTGAATTGATTGTCTGACCTGTCTAATATCACCCATGTTGCCCTCAGTTTCTTGGCTGCTTCTAGAGCGACCACCTTTGGTGAAGGTCCCGCATCCACTTCAATGTTGAACTTAATCTGCAGTGATCATGCACTAAAGTGCTATTAAATTTGCACGATACTCTATTGTTACTGCCTTTTCTATTGTTCGAATGAGTCTGTTCCTGTACTTTTGTGCTTTAATAATTCATTTAATTAGCTCGTTATTTCATTTGACAGGTTCATACATAGATACCTTCAGTTATATTTTATGTAAAAGTGGCCATGACGTAATGGGCAGTCATTGGTTAATGTTAGAATGACTTTACTCATTTAGATGTTATGCTGAATATATCCTTACGATGATTACAGGTTATGTAACAATAAGCAATCTAGCATAGCAAAACGTGAAAATAAAAAAACACCCAACCCTGTTGGTAGAAAGAAAAATGACAATTCCTCTTTTGGCTCTGGTCTTCTTTCTTTTCATGTGGTTCAAGAGAGATTCAACCACTGGTTTTGCTAAGGACCACAGGGGTTCTACCAATGATGAAGGAATAGCCACACCTCTCACATACACATGGTAAATCTCTCCTAAATTCAGGGCAATGGTCAAACGAGAAGTATCGTCAATTGGACTAGACCCAACAAATGCATGTTCTAGTCGTGTCCATGTCTGTGTCCGTGTCCGTGTCCTACTTTTTTGAAGTTTTTATGTTAGTGTGTCCGTCTCATACTTTTTGGTATCTCGTGGCCATGTCTGTGTTTCATAAGACACCAAAGGCCTTCGATGTTCCTCCCAATACCCCTTGATCAAAAACATGGATACCCAATAATTGAAAAGTGATTCTGATCAAACATTTCCTCTCTCTGAAATAGAGCTTAGTTTCTCCATAATAGTTTATTAGTAGAAGGCTTAGGTTGTGATTTGATCTAATAGAGTCAGAATACCTTTATATCTAAAAGAAACAATGCTCGATGAAATGATCCAGATTCCACAGTATTATGTGGGCACAAAGAGAGTTACTTAGCAAAGTTGTATGTTCAGTGTTTTTATGGAGGAACCAGTGTTATCAAAATTAGACCTGGTGAACTGGACTCTAAATCGTTCAATTGTACTATTAGATCGTCTACGTAATTGAACCGTAAGAACTTACCGATTTTTGAATAAATTGGCAAAATCGAGCAGTTTGAAGAACCTGGGCAGTTCAAAGCTGAGTAGTATAAAAAATCCCAATTTGGGCAAAATTTAACCTAAATCATCTAATCTCATCTCTCCTCTCACATACCAACCAAGATGGACGCCAGCAGCCACTCGATTCTTCCTCTCCTCTGACCCCTCTCTCTCTTCTGTTCAGTTAGATCACTGAAGAGCTGAAGATCCTTCACTCTTCCATGTCCATTAGCCAATTAGGACTCCTCTGCGGTGTTTCATGTGTGAGTTCCTATGGTTTTGTGGTCCCAAGTTCAATAATAGGGGCTTTATGTTTGTTGGCTTCATGAGAGGTCGTTAGTGACAGCGGTAGGTAAAGAAAGGGGAAAGGGATTAGAAAAAGGGGAAAAATAAAATGAAGATGGGGGAGTGGAGAAAAAAGTGGAAGAGAAGAAGAGGCACTATAAGTGATTAGGGAGTAGGTGATAGTGACGGTAATAGGTGATTAGGGAGTAAATTGTGGTCTTTTATAAATATCATATTTTTTTAGCTTATTTATTATGTTTATATATATATATTTATTTATTTATTAAACCACTGGTTTGACTAATTGATTCAACGGTTGAACTAGTGACGCATAAACTCGATCCCCATAACGGTTTGATGTCTGGTCCGTTTTCGAAAGAAATAGAAAGAGACTTAAAAAAATAGTGACGGAGTGATGGGAAACCTTAATCTATATGTTGCTAGAGTATATAAGCACTAGTTAAAGCTTTTTTCTCTCATCAACATTGTAGAAGTTGCTCTAAATTTGAGACATTATGCATGGATACACACACACAAAAAACCTAATCCTGTTCAGTGATTTCAATTGGTTTCAATTGGTTTTCTGCTCTATTTTTTTGTTCAACTTTGTGCAAATTCTTGGAGGCTTGGTAAAATGGGGCATATGAATGTGTGGCGAGAGAAATTTGGTCATTAAGAAAGTCAAATTCTAGGGAAACAAATCAAGCCCATGCCAACGTCACATTTCTGGCGTGGTGCATAATTTCTGTCGAGTGGTATGGAAACTTAATAGTTTTACTATTCTTCAAAAACACAAGGAGGTCGCTTATATTTCTAAAACACTATGGGGGTGTTTCTAGACCAAACACAAGTAGGGGTATCCATGGGCCGGGCTGAGCCTGTAAAATTTTTTTCGGACCGAGCCTGGTTAGTGTAAGCCCAAATCCTTACCCAAGTGAGTTATCGGCCGGGCCGGACCGAGCTGGGCTTTGGGTAGGGGTAAGCTACCCTTAGCCCAACCCATGAGCCTATTGGGCGGGCCAGCTTGTGGGCTTTTTTATATATATCTTTATTTAAAAATAATGAATATTTTTGTAACTTAATATTTGTATAAATTATATTTTTGAATCAAAAGTAAAGTCAAAATGGATAAAAATAAAATAATGGACTACATCCAATAGAATGAGTAAATCCCAACTAGGTTGACACCTACTAATTTATCTGTCATTTGCATTACTCTACCATTTAAAACTTATATGCTTAAGACATGGAAAAGAAAATAATACATTATTTATAAGATCTAAATTTTTAAAACTTCAAATTTTGATTTTGGGAGACTTATTTTAAAGTTTCAAATTTAATGGTTTAAAAGTATAACTTTTTTTCAAAAGAAGGGTGGGTGGGATGGGCTTGACGGGCGGGCTCTTGGGCCTGGCTTCGGGCTATGTAATTGGTTTGGGGGCGAACCCAAGCCCTCTTTTTAAGGATATTGGGCTCAGGTGAGTCAACTATCGGGCTTCAGGCCTATTTTTTTCGGGCCGGATAACGTGACCCATGGATAATCCGGCCCATGGACACCCCTAAACACAAGGGTATGAGACATAATTACCCATGATAAAAGAAATAATAAGTATGTATGCATAAATTTGTGGCCTAAGTGGAGGAATACAGAATTTTTTTTTTTTTTTGTTGGGCCCTAAAATAAGCGTCTTAATATTTTGTAACAATTCAAGTAAAGTTTTGTAGCTTGGTTTTTTTACTTAATTCTCATTTGAATGCTTAATTCATTTATTTTGTGTTGGCAACTTGAATACTACTCCATGTTTGCAGCCTCGGTGCATTTTGCCTCAACTATGTTACTAATGAAAGTAAACAGGGAATATAATGGCAAGTTTTCTATCTAATAGAACCTTCTGCGTTTCATATATCTTTGAAATCTGAGTAAGCTCCTCATTGTTTTGGTACTCTTCTTTTATCCTTGCCACCTCGTCATCAACAATTTTCCGGTTTGGTCCGAATATTGAACTATCCACTCTGCTTCTATACCCCACTGAAATGAAGGGAAAACAGAAAAATCACAAAGAAGTCAATAAACAATATAAGGATGCAAAAGTTCGAGTGTTTTTTCTTTCAGTTGACTATAGCAACAGATTATTCTGCTTTCTTGTTCGTAAATATGTACATTAGAAATCCTGTTGTTTGTCATTTCTTCAGCATCATTCTTATTTCTTCCTTTAAAAATTGAAAGTAATATAAAGCTTACACATTTTCCCAGCTCTCACGAAAGATAACGTACTAGGATTATTAACCTGGTGAAGAATTGAAATGAGGGTAAGCATATCCCCAGGCTTCAAGGATAAGCCATGCCGGATCCATTTTATGGCAATCAAGCAAACTTCTCTTGATGCATCCTGGATTACCACCACCCTTTGAGTCTCCATGAACAATCCCTGGCTGTTTGAAACACTTGCTTCTTGAATTACCACAAACAGTTGCACATATGAAAGCTAAATCAAAGCCAGTATGAAAATTCAGATTAAAGGATTATGTAAGTTTTGACACAGTTGTTGCAAATAATAAATGTTGCAAATAATAAAATTTTGAGTTGTAATACCAAGATGTTTGACAAGCTTTAGCAAATATTTCTTGTTTATTTCTCGGAAACTGCTTTTTTTTTCCTGAGTCCTGAGGTTATGGAATGAGCATGCATGAATTTTGAAGTAAGAATATATGCAGGGTATGAAAAGCTGAGAATTGCTGCAGACCAACAAAGAGCCAAGTTCCTGTCTTTTAAAGAATCAGTGAGAAAGGGTAAGTCTTTAATGGGAATCTTGCAATAATATGTGGTTGGTGAATCCAGGAAAACGTCTCTCTAGTTAGTTCAAGTGCATATTCGAATATGCGAAGGGGCATTTTTTCCTGTGTTGTTCTTGCTGAACAAGAAGTTGGTTCTTAGGTATTAGCTTATTGTTAAATATTGTTAAGACCAAAGTACAGCATCATAGTCATTGTCTACTCTTGGCTGTGTGTTTTTGGCAGAGAGGACAGATGGGGTTTTCAGATGAAAACAATGCTTTCTTCCTCAGTACAATTGTTTTCAGTTACAAGTTTGTTGAGTTTGTGGGAAGGGAAGGATCCAGCAGATGTTTTTGGAGAAGCTGCCTCTGTGGCTTAGGATTGCAACATGATTTGTTACTGATTTCTACGGTATATGGAAAGACTAATATTACTTGGACCAAATTTACCGACCGAAGAAAACTAACAATATATATTATGATGATTAAGTTGTGAGAGAACTAACAAACTCTATAAGGAAAAAAAGAAGCGGCATAATTTAAAAATTAATGTTACATTTGATTGATGCAATTTCAATTAAACATGTTTATCTTGTTAAATTTGAATTATTCATGTCTAATTCGTTTATTATTCATGTTAATATATTATCGTTTTTGAATTTATGATGAGAATTAATTCAATTCTAATTTACTAATTTTGTATCAATTTCGTATTAACATGTGTATTACTGAGATAATCACGTTTTGAGTTTTATACCGTTCCCACTCAAACAGAGTTGGACAAACCCACACCTTTCGTAGTGCACGAGGCCAGCTGTGCAAGATGCATTCGATACGAAACGTTCCAATATCACTCTATATGGAGCTATGAACAATGGTTATATTATATGCCTTCCCAGAGGATGGAATATCTAACTATATAATAAATTAGTGGGTTGAATTTTTATCCCTTATATATTTTTTTCCTAAAAATCATTACATTACCCAATTCTATTACATGTTCAGTCATTTGATATTTAATTAATTTGTAATTTAACACAACTTTTACTGTATACATTATTCATACACGATAGTGTATACATGTTGAAAATTTTTATCTGAGTAATGCATTGAGAAAATTTTGATTTATTTTTAAGAAAATAATATGTAGAATTAATTTTAAATGATGTAAACAAATAAATTAATTTTAAATTTGGTATAGTGGGATCAATTTTTTAAAAATTAGAATCTTATATTTTATTGTGCTTTCAAGTACGGGTTATAACTAGTATATTTATATAATAAAGTACAATATAATTCAAATTTAAAAAGATAAAAAAAATGATTTTTACTTTTAGTGGTTGATATCTCTTTAAATTTTACTTTAAAACTAATTCGACGACTAATATTAACATCTTAAATTTAATAAGAAAAATATGTCTCTAAATGTGTGCTTAAGTAATTTTTTAAAAATGTTTCTAGAACTTATAATTTTACATAAATACTTTAAACAAAAATAGTGTTTGGAATCGTCTCACCACCATCACTACCACCCCCCCATCGCCCCACCACCATCATCACTACCATCGCCATTATCGTCACCCTAATGCCACAACTACCCCCACCAGCACTAGCACCCCCACCGCCCAACCAACACCCCCACCACCATCAACATTATCACCACTGCTGTCACCCCACCACCACATCTGCCACCACCACCATCACCCCCCCCCCACCACCACTGTTGCTACCCCGCAATCACCGCCCAACCACCACCACTGCTGTCCCACCATCACTCCTACTACCCTCACCTCCCCACAATCACCACCGTCACTGCCACCACCCCACCAATACTGTCGCTGCCACCTAACCACCATCACCATCGCCACCCCTTCCCCTCCACCACCTTTGCCATAACCACCATTGCCACTCACCGCCAATTACTATCACCGTCGTCTACCGCCACCACTCACCACTATCATCATTTTATTCTTATATTTATTATCATACCATTGTCGCCCATCGTCAGCGCCCACCACCACCCACTACTGCAATCCATCATTACCCATCGTCACCCACCATCGTCTTCAGCCACTATCACCTACCCCCACCACACCTAGTATCATTACTACCATCGTCATTTGTCACCACCCATCACACTACCACTCAGAAACACCCGTTATTGCCCACCATCATCATCGTCAATGCCCACCACCGTTGTAGCCCCACCACCACTGTCGTCAGCCATGGTTGCCATTAGCACCATCGTCATCCAAAATCCACCACCACCATCATTGTTGTCACCCACGGCTGCCACCACTACCACAACCATCATTGTCTCCCATCACCACCATTGCCGCTCACCACTGCTCACCCTACTACAATTGGTACTTAAATTCTTTTCTCTACCGCCCGCTCCATGCACGAATTCACATGCTCATTTTACTAAATTCATGCCTTGACTTGGTTATGTAATTACTCGTTATTATTCAAATTTTCATTTGGCTAGTGCTTGTTCATGCCAAATGATATGTATCAAATTAGAATGTTATTTATAATTTATGATAGTCATTTTGGGACCTTATAATTAAACGTATATTTAAAAAATAAATAATTTGTCAAAGGGTTTTGCGTAGAGTTTAATATTTTAAATGATTTTTTATTAACTTTTATGAGTGAATGTGTGTCTGTGTGCATATAATATGACGCTCTTCAATCGTGCTCACTCTAAGTGTTTTTTTTTTTAAAAAAAAATTTAGCCATTTTTGCACTCCCGTCTCCACTCCTATATGTGATCTGGTCGTGCTGTACATAATTAGACCAACCTGTGATTTGCCCCAACATTAAAAAAAGGGAGGAAAACTTTGTGCATTTCTCACTTGAAAATGTGTCACCACATTGCAATACTAAAATGTTGAATCAAGAATCATTAACTCAAATCATCATTTAATTAAGAGTTAAAAAGTAATGCTATGCTGACAAATTTTGGGACTAAATTTAGAGTCCAAATGACATAACAACTGACTTGAATTTTTTTATTAGGTGATATGTCATTTGGACCCCAAAATAAAAAGTCCAAATAATATGCTATCATATCATTTGGACTCTAAATTTGGTCAGCATTTTAATAAATTCAAGAATAAAAAATTATAAATGGTCCTTAAACATTGTAATCTATTTTAAAATGGTCCATGAACTTTCATTTATTTCAATTTGATCACCGAACTATTTACTTTGTTTCAATCACATCTTTCCGTCTGTTTATATCGTTAAACCAAACAGACGGGCAATCACATGCCTTTCAGTTGACTGTCACTTGCGTTGTTTTGACACCTAACTTCCGTTCCATTCCACCTTCATGCTGCAGTACATAAGGACTCTGTTCAGCCATGAAAAATAAAGCATCGACTGGGCATGAAAAAGAAGGGGAATTAGAGTAAAAACAAAGGAGAAAAATGAGAGAAAACATGGATATTTATTGTGATTGCGGGTGAAGGGCAGTTCTGAAGACCTCTTGGATCGATCAAAACCTAGGAAAGAGGTTTCTTACCAATCACATTACTATGCTGAATTTCATCTGCTAAACTGTTTAAATTCTTCGTAGTTATTTACACAGAACCATTGAAAGCTATAGAAGGTTGGTAATTTCTTCGCCTGGTTTGACTCCCCTATGTTTTTTAACCGCACGTCAAATAATCACAATACTACTGAAAAAAGCTAGGGTGTATAGGTATTTCCTTGATGATTGTACAGGTTGTATGCACTTATAGCCATGATGAAGTTGGAATAAGTAGCACATATTAGCCAACTTGGCTTGGGTGTGAAAGCCACTTCGATGTTACATGCTTGTTTTTCCATGCCCAGTTAGTGTGCTCACCAAATGTCTTGATATGAAATGTGTCCTCATATTGTTTTTTTTTTTTTTTATGCAAAAGTTAATCATTTACAAGGTGGCTTGCATGTGACCCTTACCCTTTGCTTATCATTTTAACAAACCTCATATCCTTTCCCTTCCAAATGACATAATTTCTTACAGCTTCAGCATCCCTAACTTGAACACAGGCTTTCACATGTCTTTTTTCTGGTCTAAATTATGAAAATTTAGGTTTTTTACTCTTCACTTCATCATCAACAGAAGATGAATTGCCCAAGCACCAAAAGATCATCTAATGTGCATAATCTGATAGCACATCAGCTTCATCTGATGGTGCAGACACATGTGAGTGATTAGTATTTGTGGCTTGCTTTACAATATTTTCACTTAGGCCACCCCAAATAAGACCTCATCAGCCATTGCATCATCATTATCATAAACCTCGTCCTCACTTGATGTTTCTATGTGATCATTTTTTACATCCATATCATTTTCAGTGTTAACCCCCATCTTCTATCTTCAGTCATTGTCCTATAATGTTCCAAGTATAATTCGATCACTCTATTTTTTGGAACCCATGATAACATCGACAACAGATCACTACCACTCTTAAAAATCCCAACCCATCGTCAATATCCAATCCAGACACCTTATAATTATAAGCAGCAACTTCATCACAACCTATTTCTTTCACCATATCACTTATCTAATGGATAAACATCTTATCGGGGTCACAACGATCGATATATCTAGTGTTCCCACTTGTGTACACCCAAGGAGGTTTGCACTCGAATTTGCCATCATAATGCATTTCTATACTAAAAAAAATTAGAGTTACTACCTGCATAAAAATATTGAAAAATGTTTCACATTGCATAATAAAATAACAATAACATATTATTTTAAGGATTAATCTAAATAAAAAATAGAGCACTGAATAATAAAGAAATATCCAAATCCTTTTTATTTTTTATATGTTTTTATCTGTGCATTTTCTTAGTATTTGATCTATCGGTAAAATCAACAGCCAAACAGAGGTTGAACAGGTGGACAGTTTACCTGTGCTTCTACAAATACAAATTGATCATTATATGCTAGGTAGTGCACATGATATTCGTGTACATATAGAAATAAGGAAAAAGACAAGAAAGTGAAAAGAGATTAAAATAGATAATTCTCAGTGGTTAAATGTGGTAGAAGAAAAGTCATATAAATACTTAAAGTGGTAGAGGAAAAGTTACGCCTGATTAAATTGAAAAAAAAAATGATATAACATTAAATTTGTAATTAACTACTAATAATTATCAAGAAACACCAGTCATGCTGTTAAGACAAACTATTCGAGCTGGTACGCTTCAAAAACAAACGAGAACGATTTAAATCGATGGGATCTTGCTAGTATTGAACATTTCTCTTTTGTATCAATTTTGACTTGGATGATACTAATACTCTGTTTGGTAAGAAAGATAAAAAATTGAAAGAATGAAAAATAGGAGGGATACATTTTCTATCCTTCAAGAAAAGAAAGTAGGAATGATACACTTTCTTTCTTTTGTGTTTAGTTTGACGGATGACAAAATAAAAAAGACTAAATTTTTTTTTTTCTGGCTAAAATTAGGAGTTACAATCAAGTCGTGTCGTGTCAAATTCGTGTTGATTCATTACGGGTTTGTGTCGAACATTAGTTACACATAACACAACAAGGGGTAGGAAGTTCAGTTAGGAAGTAAATTCATCCTGCTTTAGTCGGAATTAATCTTACTTTTATGTAATTCATATCTGCTCCACTGTCAATTAAAACAATAGTTTCTACAGTAAATTCAGAATTTATAACTAATATGATTTTAACATACCATTTTTAATAAGTTACTTTTTCTAATACATTTAAGTATTCATTATTTGAAGAGTTTGATGGTCTTTCTTTAAATCTTGAACTATACTATATAAGACTTCCTTTATATGGAGTGGGTTATCACTCGTGTCACTTTCAGTTCTATTAAGGACTTCCTTTAAAGAAAACGGTTGAGACAGATTATGTCTCTTTTCTTCTGGATTTATCTCTAAATATTGTTCAATAACTTTTCTTTTAAAATCTGGATCTTGAATTTTATCTATGAGATCAAGAAAAAATGTTTGTGACTAAGTCAAAGTATTTATACTTAATTTTTTCATAGCTAAAATAGTTTTTTTATAGTAGCATCTAGATGCAACATGTCCAATTTTTTCACACTTAGAGCATTTAATAGACATTTTGTCCATTCTTTAAATAAATTAGTGGGTTTGGTAAGTTGTCTTTCGTTATTGACTTCGTCTTTATCATTCTTCCTTTTATGGAAAAGCTGGTTTGAATTTTCTTGTAGAGATGCAATAGTTAAAACTTTATCTTGTAGTCTATCATTAATTAATTTATTGATTTGTTGAGTTTCAGGTTTATATGTTTGAGAAATGTTATTTAATTTTTTCTTGAGTTTATTTATAAACTCGACTTCTTCAATATCTGGAAAGTAAAATTTTTTTGTTTCATTTAACTGCTTAGTATCAGATGGAATATAATAGTTCAAAAACCAATTAACAAAAGGAATTATCATTTTTTCCCTTTTTATATAAAGGTAAAACATTTCTTTATAATTTTAAAGTTCTTATGAATTCATTATTTTAAAATACCAATTTCTAAATTCTTTATATTTAGGAAGATAAAAATTTTTATTACAGGTTTATTTTATCAACTGTAATTCTCTTGGGTGTAAATCCATAAAAACTATAGTTGGAATCCGATTTCGGATGGGGTTGGATCAAAATCTTCCTCCCTACAAAAAGATTTATTATCTGGTCGATATATACCATGTGGAATATTATGTCTTGAAATTTTAATTCCTTCAATTATGGATTTTTTTGTCTTTTCTTCAATTTTAAATCGAGGAAGTAGATCTTCTAAAAGAGGTATAATAGCCTGATGAAGTTTCTGATTTATCATAAGATTTAAATAATTTCTAGAATTAGTTCTAACAAATTTTATCATAACATCACCCGAAAATGATTGGGTGATCTGGGTTATTTTTTCATTTATCTCAGGTTTTATAAGAACCACAGACTCCAATTGTCAGGTTTCTAAAAACTGGATTTCTGACCATTTAATAGTTTTAGGGCCTTTAATTTTATTTTTAACCGTGTTTGTTTCAATTAAAGTTGTTTAACCTTTAAGGTTGAGAAGTTTAGCTTCAGGACATAAAGTATTCATGACTTTATAATATACTCTATAAGCAAACACAATTATATCTGTGTCATTTTTATAATTGTAGAGTTTTAATATTGCATGTTAAAACATCTAAAATATTCTTATCTGTTAAAGATACAGAAAGATTAGGAAAACAGTTAAAATAAACAGGACCAATACTTAAGCTAGATTACATAACTCCCATTAAAGATTGATCAAAATTAAGACATCTAACATCTCTTAGTGCTAACATAAAAGAGACATTTAATCCTTGAAGAGTTGAAGGTTTTAAAGCAACTTGAACTAATCCAATATACAGAAATTTATAATTATTATCTTGAGCCTTTAAGACTTCTCTTTCAGTTAACAGTTGTAAAATATCTCTATTTTGATCAAAAGGAATAGTCCTTTCAATCGTTTTGATAGTTAAACACGATTTAAAATCAAAAGTGTCAATATTATATATTTTCTTAGTAGGGTACTGGGGTATATCTTAGTTCTGTAATTTATTTCAATATCAGAGAATTATATTTCTTTCATATTTTTAACATAATCATTTTTATGATTAAATTTAAATTTAGATAGGTTTAAAGCCATAGTGGTATCTGAAAGGTTGCTCTGTTGACTTATATGTTTCACTATTACTTTCTTCTAGTTGCTACTGTAATTCGTCTTTTAATTCTGCTACAGTACTGCTATTGTAACTTTTGCTACAATAACCCTAGTATAATAATCTTCTTAGCATTCTATTGTTGACAAAATGTTGGTATAATGATTTTTCCCAACATCCTACTTTTGCAATCAACTTTATCGACGCTCGAAGGGAATACAAACGGTCTAACACTCCAATCTCACGGAAAACGGCCTAACACCATCCCTAATACGCAACATTGAAGGCAAAACCATAGGAAGCAACAAGAATCATCATCATAATAAAATTTTAACAAACAATAAAAGCACAAAACAACATTATTATAACAAGATTAAATTCACAATTTTCTAGTAACAATAGTCTACTAGAATTAAATCACAATTACATAAGCAACAAAAATTAGTAATAGATCTGCATGTAAATCAACAGAATATATTTAAGCTACCATACTTCTATGGCTCTAATATCAACAAGGGGAAGGATCGGTCTACAGGCACGAAATTTAAGCGAAAGCTTTTATTTAATGCAAACTTTATGTACAAGACACACTTACAGTAATAGTAGTATAAGGTAGAAGATGGAGGTTTTTACAAGAGAGAAAGATTCACAGAGGGTGCAAGAAAGGAAGAAAGAAGTAGGCGAAGGCAGTGTAGGGGGTTGTCTGGGGGGTGGTGCTCCATAGGTCGAGCCTACACCCCTTTATATAGAAGTCGGACATGAAATCCAAATTTCAAAACTATCTTATACTATTTACAACTTTATATTGTTCACAACTTTAATAATTTGCAATGACGTCATTGCATACGTCATAAATACTGTACATTATTCACAGTCTTTATAGTGACGTCAGGGCGTGCATCACTTCTTCTGGGTTGACTTTATTTGAGAAATCAATTTTATCTGATCATTTCCTGTAAAGTAAATTACACAGCATATTATCGCTGTCATCATGAAGGTTTATCTTCATATCATCATTTAGCAAATCTTCATTAATAGTAATGTCATCTTTAAGATGGGTATATCTCTGAGAATCTATAAATTTGTCATCAGAATTAATAGAAGTGGGAGATTTTATATCTTCTTCCTTAATTTTATCTTTCCCTTTGCCTTTTACGGCATCTGAAAGAGTATTAACGATTCCATCTTCTCGATTATACCCTTTCCAAATGTAGACATAACCTGAAGACGGAATTCCTCCATAATTGCTGTTTTAAGCTACTCAGGATTTAAATGAGATTTTTCTTTTTTAATTAGTTCTTTAAGAACTTCAATGTAATACCGGGGGTAGAGATAAGAAAAAAAATGAAATAACAATAATAATAATAAAAATAAAAGTGAATAAGTTGAATTTGAGAAGTTTTAGACATTTGTTTTGTTTGGGGTCTATCCTTATGAGCTTATGGATATGCTTTGAAAATCAATGGAGATAATTTAGTATAATTATAGAGACCTACTAGGATTATTATATATGTGGTTTAAATAGGGTATTATTGTTGGATATGTCAAACTCTTCGTATATATATAAATATATTTAGTTTTGTAGGGTTTTTATTGGTGAGAAGGCTTGTGGAGGAGTCTGTCTTGTGAATAAAGAAGAAAAAAATAACGTGAAAGAGAGAGAAAAGAAAATAAGAAGAAGACAAGTGGATTAAGTCCCTTAAAGGTGAGTTTATTATTTATTTTATGAGTTTTATAGTTTATTCAATCGCATGATATTAGGTTGATGATAATGATAATGCGTAATATATATATATATATATATATAATAAGTTTCATGGTAATTCTTTTATTATTATTGAAATTATAAGATTGAATTTAGATTTGTAGTTGGGTAATCAATAGGTTGAAAAAAAAAAGAAAAGGCATTGGAATTGTTGTGGCAGAAAACCTAGGATGTCTGTAGGTAGAAGAAAACCCAATGAAGAAATTACAGAAACATCATCTTTAGTTTTGAAGAGTTTTACTTTGACCCCTTATATTCTTCTAAACTTAATTTTAACCCCTATTTTATTTGGTAAGTTAGAATAATATAATTTTTAAAAAATTTATGGGTGGTGCTTTGAGTTATAAATGTCTTTTCATTTGTAAAATTATTTGTGAAAATGAGTGGTGCTTTGAGTTATAAATGTCTTTTCATTTATAAAGTTATTTGCGATCATGAGATCATTGTTTTAAAGATTATGTGAGAGGGGTCTAGGCACAATTTGTTATACTTATATGTATCAATATTTATTTCTATATATAAACTGCGGGATTTATTTTCACACCTTATTAGAGGTGATTGTTATTCATGGGTCATTGTTCTCATCTAATCATTTAACATTTTTCAGGTAAGGACTAGGGGGAGGAATAAGTCCTCAGATAGACAAGAGATTAGAGGACTTGAAGATTTATTTTATTATAGGTCTTTAAGAATAAACATATTTTATAGTTTTGAGACAAATATTTAATTATTTTGGGAACAATATTGCTTATGTTTAGAGTAGTGAATCTTATGATTTAATTATTGGTTTACATGGATTTAGTAATGATGTTGGTGATGTTTAGTTTATTCCTCTGGTATTCATTAGATCGGTGGAATGGATCACGTAATTATTTGTCGTCCGCAGTATTTTGCATTTATTATGCATAAGGTTGGTTGGTTAAGGCCTTGGTGGCCGGTCCGTCGCCCACCCTATGTGATCCAGGGTGGGGGTGTGACATGGATCACGTAATTCTTTGTCTTTCGTTGTATTTTGTATTTATTATGTACAAGGTTGGTTGGTCAAGACCTTAGTGGCCGGTCCGCCACCCACCTTATGTGATCTGGGGTGAGGGTGTGACAAGAGTGGTATTAGAGCATAAGTTTATGAATTACCAGAAGATTAAGCTGGATCTGAATGGTTGTGTTGACTTTAATCAGTTTTAGTTTGAGGGATGTAGAATGATGTTACTAGTAAATAGACTGATTTTTGTAGGGATTAAGACAAGTTAATTTGCTGGGTATTTTGTATAAACAAGATATAGTTGCAAAATGGGATGGTAAGGGTGTTGTAAGAAATGTGAGTGACACTAATGAAATTTTAGAGTCTATACATTCTTCCGTGTCTCCTGGAGTAGCAGTGTTATTGGGTGTGGAACCCAAAACACTTGAGTATGATTTTGATCGTGACAACTCCTATAGGTGATTTTGAGTGAGGGGATATCGCATACCCAAGGTGTAGGGTCCATATTGGAGAACAACAGTTACCAGTTTATTGAGTATTTTTAGACCTTAGGGATTTTGAAATGATATTAATTATAGACTAGTTAGTCACACAATATATGACAGTTGATTGTTTTGAAAAGAGAATCATGCAAATTTAGTTTTGAGGGAACATGATTTATTTAATCCCTAGTATTAACTCTGCGAATGCAAGCTTGAAAATGGGGTGAGAAAATATTTTCAGCGAACTATTGCTAGTATCATTGTTGCACATAACGAGGGAGTGTCTCTTGAGGAGATACCAATAGAAAGAAAATTTTCAAATATATTTTGAAAGAAGTTGTCTATGTTACCATTGGAGATAGATAAAGTTTACATTTTTAGTAGCCCTGAAGTACTATACTTATATTTATTACTACATATCGGATGGTTCTCGCTAAACTAGTAGAATGAGAATTCAATTGAAAATATATTAGACCGCAGATTTATTCAACTTAGCAATTTGTTGTGGGGGTGCTCATGTTGTGTTTGTAACAAAAATGATTAGATTGTAAAATGGTACGTAGGTTATTAGTAAGATTGATCTTAAATTGAGTTATCTTTACTTAAAAGAGAGAAATGATAATGTTCTGAAAACAATAGGTGCAATTGGGATAGTTATATTGTATTTTTGGTGAAGTTATTGAGATTGACAAATGCTACATTTGTTTTGATGGATTGACTAAATTGAGTATATCAACTTTATCTAGATTCATATATTGCTGTATTCATTGGTGTTACATCTGTGTATTCTTGTAGTAAAGAAGGAATTAACCTACTCATGATTTGGGTTAGATGTAATTGTTTTTGCTTTGAAGTTATGGAGGAAGACATGTAAGATTTATTTCGATTATCAAAGATTGAAAGATTTATTTACTAAGAGGGAGTTTAATTTGAGAAAAATGAGATGGATGGAAAGATTAGGGACCACGATTATTCTATTATTATCATGTAGACAAAGCTATTATAATAGTCGATACACAGAACAAGAAATCATTAAGAAGTTGTGTTGTATTCAGTGTACTCAAATGAATAATTTTGTTGATTTGAAATTGACAGGGGCACATGTGATATTGATGGATACATAGGTATTATTAGCTCAATTGCAAATTAGACTTTTATTAGTAGATCGTATCAGTTAGCTATTAAAAAAAAAAGAGTAGGGGCTCACATGTACTGTGAAACCCGAGAAAAATTTTAACTTTTTCTGAAAAAAAAAATGGCAAAATGGTAATTTGCCATTATAGTGTGGGTTAAAAAAATTGGTATTTTATAGATCTCGGATGATGAAACGGACCTCACCGTTGGATTCGTCTCACGAAATCTAGTTACCCAGACAAATTTCGTCAAATTCTGAGATAATCAGATTTTTCACGTTTTTCGAGATGACGGGTGTTCGATGACCCCTAAAAACGAAATTTTTATAAAAATTTAAAAATTTAAAAAATATTTTAAATAAAGTTCATATAAAATATTTTGAGCTTAAATCGGTACGAAATTTAATCGTTTCGGGATGAAAACGGACCCGGACAAAGGACGACACTTGGCGCGACGAGGGCCAAGTGTTTAGAAAGTATAAAAGTGGAAAAATATCTAAAAAATCAGATATTTTCTCTTCATTTGGCCGGCTGGATCAGACCCAAGAGCAAAGAAGAAAAAAATATAATTCTTCAAGCTTTCTTTCGCCGATTCTTGGAGTTCCATCGGTCGGAATTCGTCAGGCCAAGAATTAAAGTCGATCTACGCGACGAGAGCTACGCGTGGGTACCAAAAACAAAGATTTTCACCGAAAATTCAAAGGGAGGATTTTAGAGAAATCTAAGTTTTTGACTTCAATCTTGTTCTTGAGGCTTCCTACAAATTCTTTACGCTTCAAGAGGTAGGGTTCCTCCTACTCGGACCTATTTCTAACCTAAGGTGTCCATGGGTTCATGTGGGCTGTTTTGGGTATTTCTAATATTTTTCCATTATGATTGGTGTTATGTAAATGGGTAGGATCAATTCTAGTGTGAATTGGTAGTTAGAAAGTTCTACTTTGTGATTTCTTGAATGTTTAGATAATTGGTTATATAAAAATCATATATTCTGATTTTTATTTTGTTTGAATGATCCATATAAAATCTTGGCTTGATTTTGGTATATGGAAGTATTTATGTAATCCCTTGGAAATTGGGATCATGTGGGCATGCTTTGTGTTTTATATTATGCCTTGTGAATTAAATGTAATATTAGCATGTATTATGTGTTATCATGTTGATGGAGTGTTGATATATGCTCTTGGATATATTGAAGTTGAAATGGTTATGTGATTATATGCAAATGATATTAATTGTCATGGTATACAATGATATTTAAAAATTGTCATTTCACATGCATTGCAATATGGACATGGAATTAACATCACATTCATGGGCTACATGCATGAGTGTGGGTGTAGGGTTGCATGGGGTGATCAACACCAACATTGGTACTTGATGGTAGGCTAGAGAAAGTGGGATGGAACGTCCTACGGAGTCGCATGGTGACATGCATAAGAAAACTTGTGTCGGGTATAGCAAGTAGGGCTAGACACTCTCTCGGGTGAAAAACCCGACCACTTGGTTCATACACTTACCGGCGGTGAAATTCCAGAAAAGTATAACGGCGTACGGAGCTGGAGGTGCGATTCCTGAATCCGATACCCCATAAAGGCACATGATTTTGAAATATAAATTATTCATTTGATGGGAAACATCCAAGAATGAATTAGTTTTATGACATATGGTTGATTTCAAAATGATCTTTGGATGTGTTTCATCAAAGACGTTTGTTTTACATGTAAGTGTCGCATTGTGTTGTGGTAGTCGGTGTGGGCTCGGGATAGCATGCATGGGTGAGTTTCATCTCATTACTTGGCATGACATCATGATTTTCCAACATTGTATTATATGTTATTGTTGGAGGGAATACTTGTTGTGAAATGTTGCATTTATACATTGCATATGCATTTTAGGTGATGAGTAGCCTCTGTAGGGATTATTCTACTGGGCATTAGCTCACCCTATACGGGAAACATTTCAGGTGTGGGTCATGCACCAATGGACGGCTCACAATCAGGGTCACATGGTTGAAGAAAAGCCGACTTGTAGCTTCCAATCCATTTTTTTTTTTTGTAAAAGTAGATTTGTAATTAAATTTTAGCATGTAATGTGTAAAGGAATTGTAATAGAGTATATATGGACTGTTTTAATATAACCTTACATATTTTGATATAAATATGATGATTGGACCCGGTGTGGTCAAGTTTTATGTATAAAATAGACCCTGTGTGGTTATGGTATTATATGAGACCTCGGATGGGTCATGTAAATGTTGATTGCACAGATTGTGTTTTGGGGTAGAGCTTCCCGTACAAAGGAGACTCTGCCCGGATTTCGTTAAATTATGGATCCCAGTAAATGAGACACAACGGTACGATATCGAGTTATACGGTATCCACGGGCATTTCGTGGGTTGATGGGAAATTAACGGACCCCATGAATTTGGGGTGTCACATGTACAAAGGATCAGAAATGAGGTGTAACATTGTAGCATGATCGATTCTATATTTTGAAGAAATGTCATGTTATATTTTGATAGTTGATGAAAATTATTATGCATTCAGGGACTACACATTTTTTTTAGAGATTGAGAAGTTATTATTGGTGAAATAGAATGAAAAGAGAAATTGCTAAGTTTGTAGTTAAATGTGTAATTTTTTTTTATATAGGAATAAAGACTGAATATAAATATTCTACAAGTTTATTATGATTGTTTTAATCTTTGAGTAGAGATGGAAGAATGTTAATATGAATTTTGTATACATACTTTCAAGATATAGATTTGGGTATGAATTTATTTTGGGTTATTGTAGATTAATTGACGAAGTTATTTGGTAAAGATGTTTCATTTTCACAACATATTTTGTGTTATTATGCTCAGGACGTACGTATATCTGATTTTCCTTGTATATTGGTGGGAGCAGTCTACTGAACTTAAGGAAACTCTTAATTATGTTGAGGAGTCAATAAATTTTGGGTAACAAGATGATTCAATTAGTCAAGGTATTGTAGAAGAGTCACTCAGGCGAGAAAGCTATTTGTGAAGTAGATAAAATGATGATAATTGAATATCCTCATTTGTTCTCACAAGATATATAAATTTCGAGAACGAAATTCTTTTAAGGAGGAGAGCATGTAATACCCGGGGTAAAAATAAGAAAAAAAAATGAAATAACAATAATAATAATAAAAATTAAATGAATAAGTTGGATTTGAGAAGTTTTAGACTTTCGTTTTGTTTGGGGTCTATCTTTATGAGCTTATGGATATGCTTTGAAAATCAATGGAGATAATTTAGTATAATTATAGAGACCTACTAGGATTATTATATATGTGGTTTAAATAGGGTAGTATTGTTGGATATGTCAAACTTTTCGTGTATATATATAAATATATTTAGCTTTGTAGGGTTTTTGTTGGTGAGAAGGCTTGTGGAGGAGTCAGTCTTGTGAACAAAGAAGAAAAAAATAACGTGAAAGAGAGAAAGAGAGAGAAAAGAAAGAAGGAAGAAGAAGACAAGTGGATTAGATCCCTTAAATGTGAGTTTATTATTTATTTTATGATTTTTATAGTTTATTTAATCACATGATATTAGGTTGATGATAATGATAATGCGTAATATATATATACACATATACATAATAAGTTTTATAGTAATCGTTTATTATTATTGAAATTATTAGATTGAATTTAGATTTGTAGTTGGGTAATCAATAGGTTGAAAAAAAAAAGAAAAATAAAAAGAAAAAGAAAAGGGATTGGAATTGTTGTGGCAGATAACCTGGGATGTCCGTAGGTAGAAGAAGACCTAATGCAGAAATTACAGAAACAACCACTTTAGTCTCGAAGAGTTTTACTTTGACCCTTTATATTCTTCTAAACTTAATTTTAACCCCTATTTTACTTGGTAAGTTAGAAAAATATAATTTTTAAAAAATTTATGGCAGCCCCGAAAATAGAAAATTCATTTTTCAAAGAAATTATACTTTGGCCCCAAAAGTTTCAAAAATTATGATTTAACCCCAAAACTTTAGAAAATTTTTCCAAATAGCCCAAAATATTTTCATACCTTATTACCTCATATTAGAAAGGATATTTATATGTAAAAGATATATTAAGTATATATTAATAGGTGAAAAATATAAAAATTAAATATAGAATCGCGAAACGAAGAAGTTAGGAAAAAGAATTGACTATTATATGTTATTTTGGATTAAGTGCTGATTACATTGAGATTGATAAAGAGTGCTTTGAATTAGATTTTAGAATTCAAGGTGAGTAGTTACTACTTCTTTTGAGAGAATTTTCTATATTAAATGTGTGGATGCGTGCGTGTGGATTTTTCATATATACGATATATGTGTTGATGTTTAGGATTGTAATTAAATGTTTGAAATTGTGAATTGTTATATATGTGAATTTTGGAAAACTTGTGAGATGATTTTATATCATTGCTTTGGTGATGAAAGAGAAATTTTGTGTGCGTTCGGACTAAAACTACAGTTTAGGTGTGCGTGAAAATCATGTTTATCAGACGGGGACTGCATTACCAAGTTTGAGTGGTAACGAGATTGTATACCGGCGTGGTCGGTATAAGGATGTGCACATAGGGATCAATCATTAGGCTAATGATGACAAGAGATGGGGCCAGTTACCAAGCTAGTGGTAACAAGAGATAGGGTCAGTTATCAGACTAGTGGTAACAAGAGACAGGGCCAGTCATCAGGCTAGTGATGCCAAGAGACGGGGCTAGTTACCAGACTAGTGGTAACAAATATGATTTGACAAATGTATTTGATACTGAATATGTGTGTGAGTGTTTTGGGATATAAAATGTCTTTTCATTTGTAAAATTATTTGTGAAAATGAGTGGTGCTTTGAATTATATATATCTTTTCATTTATAAAGTTATTTGTGATCATGAGATCATTTTTTAAAATATTATGTGAGAGGGATTGAGGTACAATTTGTTGTACTTATATGTATCAAAATTTATTTTTGTATATAATTTACAGGATTTATTTTCACAATTCATTAGAGGTGGTTGCTATTCACGGGTCATTGTGCTCATCCAATCATTTAACATTTTTCAGGTGAGGACCAGATAGAGGAATAAGTCACAAGATAGATAAGAGATTAGAGAACTTGAAGATTTATTTTACTGTAGAATAAACGTCTTTTATAGTTTTAAGACAAATGTTTAATTGTTTTTGGAACAATATTGCTTATGTTTAGAGTAGTGAATCTTACGATTTAATTATTATTTTACATAGATTTAGTAATGATGTTGGTGATGTTTAGTTTATTCTTATGGTATTCTTTAGGTCGGTGGAATGGATCACATAATTATTTGTCTTCCGTTGTATTTTGCATTTATTATGCACAAGGTTGGTTGGTTAAGGCATTGGTGGCTGGTCCGCCGCCCACCCTATGTGATCCAGGGTGAGGGTGTGACATGGATCACGTAATTATTTGTCCTCTGCTGTATTTTAAATTTATTATGCACAAGGTTGGTTAGTTAAGACCTTGGTGGCCGGTCCGCCGCCCACCCTTTGTATTCTGGAGTGGGGGTGTGACATTCAACAAGATTGAAATTAGTCCCAATATTTATGCTGGTAGTGGGAACAAGGGCTGTAGAAATTGAAGCTTTATCAGTCGAAGCTTTATCTTCTTCTTTATTTATGTCTTTAAGACATTCCAAAATAATTTTACATTTAGAGTCAATGGAATAATTATTTCAGTAACTAACTTAGTAGTCCCTAATAAGATTGGGATCATAAATATCATAAGGATATATTCTTTTAATAAAATTAGAAAAAAATGTAAAGTTGAGCTCCATATATGGAGACAAAGTCAAAGATCTAGAAAGTATAAAGAGAGATTTATCTCTCGACAAAATTTCTTTATTGTCAACTTTATCTGACAGGGATGTTTCAACAACTTTAAGTTGTTTTGACAAATTATCATCAATATCACCTTTATGTGATAATCTCTTTATAGTGAATGGAGGATAATAAGTATTTTTATATGTATTAAAATAATATGCATCCTTATATGGATTAAAATAATAGGCACTTTTATATGCATAATTTTTTTTTGATATTCATCAGAATAGTATGCATTTTTATATGCAAAGATTTGGGTTCTAACCGTTATACCACCAAGTTTATTTATCATATCTTGACAAATTCCTTTAGGGACAATATTCTCATAGTATTCTAGGTCTTTATTTTTAGAAAATAAGAATGTTTGATCCATTGTCGTAAATCTACCAGCAATATAGTATGAATCAGTCATCCAGTTAACATACTCATAATGAAGAGTTATTATACTACTATAAACAAGTAGAGTATGTGACTATGTATAGTTTATTTTAGGTTTAGCCACAAAAGTTTTTTTAATAGATTTGTTAGATCTAACGACAATATAACTGTCATTATCTTTATTATCACTTTTATGTGAGGATGAAGATCCTTCACTTTTATGTGAAGATGAAGGTTTATCTTTAAAAAGTTGATTATTAACAGCTTTAAGCTTTTGAGATTCAGTTAAAGGGGGGTAATAAGCATTGACCTGGACTCTTCCACAAGGTCGTCCTCTACCGTGGCCTCGGCCACGGGTACTACTCTGGTCTCGATTCATAAAAACCCTGCAAAAATTCCCTAGTTAAAAAATCAAGAAGAGAATTTAATTCTCCTTTAACATATTCAATTTTAAAATAAAAAACATATAGGATAGCCTACCATCATGCAAAGATCTGTTTAAATGCAATATTCTTTACATCTTGTTCAAGAATATTTTTGGCAGAGCTACAATCAATTCTTAGTAAAAAATTTTGATTTAGTAAGTCACCTTGAAATTTACTAACACATTTAACAATAGATAAACTTTCTTTTTTAATAGTAGAATAATTTAATTGAGTAGATCCCCATTTTCTTGAAGTAAATCGAACAAATGATTCTTTAGTGGAATTGGGATCCTTTTGTTTAAGAATACCTCTATATCCTTTATCTGAAGCATCAGTTTCAAGAATTTTAAACCATGTTGGATTAATCAAAGAAAAACATGGTAAATATTTGGCTTTAAGCTTAATCTTTTTTACTAATTCAGTATGAAGCTCTATCCAGAAATACGGATTCTTCTTAAGTCTAGAATATAAAATAGAAGTATCTTGCGCAAGATTTTGATAAAAGTCTGTTAAATAATTTAAGCTTCCCAAAAATCTTTGTAATTACCTTTTATCTATCCGAAATTTTGGATGCAAATTCAATACTCCTTTCAGTTGGGACTATTTTCCCTTGTTCAATATAATAAGCTAAGAATCTTACTTTTAATTGAAATAGTTTCATTTTAATAGCAGAAAGAACAAGTCCATTGTTTTTGACAATTTGAACAAATTTATTCAAATGTTTAAGATGTTGATCAATAGAATCAGAAAAGATTAGTATGTCATCAATACAAACAATGCAAAATGCATAATAGGGATTAAAAATATCTTTTATTATATTCTGAAATTCAGATGGAGCATTTTTAAGTCCAAATGACATAACATTCCACTCATAATGTCCAAAAGGTACTGTGAAAATAGTTTTATAAATGTCTTCCTCAGCAATTTCGATTTGCCAATAACCTAATTTTAAGTCAAGTTTAGAAAATTTTTTAGCATTATACAATCGAGATAATAAATTCTTTTTATTAGGGATTGATGTATAATCCATTGCAATATCTTATTTAAAGGTTTTTAATTTATAACAAGTCTAGGAACGCCTTGCTCATTTTCAGCAGCGTTATTAACATAGAAAGCCGCACAACTCCAAGGCGAATAACTTTTTCGAATTAAAGATTTTTCTAATAAAGAGTCAATTTGTTTCTTACAAAGTTTTAAGTAATTTTTATTCATAGTAATTTTTATTCATTTGGGTTGGCCTAGCCTTAGTTGGAATTAATCCTGCTTTTATGCAATTCATATCTGTTTTAAGTAATTTTGATATCAATTAAAGCAATTAAAGCAATAATTTTGATAGTAAATTTAGAATTTATAACTAATATGATTTTAACATACCATTTCTGATAAGTAATTTTTTCTAATAAATTTAAGTATTCATTATTTGAAGAGTTTGATGGTGATGTTTTGTCATCCTTAATGTCACTTTCTTTAAATGACAATTTTTTTGAAGCTAAGAGTCTAGCCTTTATGAATTGTTTTATATTATGAACTTCTTTCGTTAAATCTTGAACCGTAGTAGCTAAGACTTCCTTTATATAGAGTGGGTTATCACCGATGTCACTTTCAGTTCTATTAAGGACTTCCTTTAAGGAATACGGTTGAGACAAATTAGATCTCTTTTCTTCTGAATTTATCTCTAAATATTATTCAATAGTTTTTCTTTTAGAATCTGGATCTTGAATTTTATCTATGAGATCAAGAATAAATGTTTGTGCCTTAGTCAAAGTATTTATACTTAGTCCATTCATAACTAAAATAGCTTTATAATAATCATTTTCTACTTTACAATGTGAAAAATAAACTATCTTGTTTGGGATTTTTAATATCTGAGGATGAGTTACTAATTTCATTAATATTAGGATCTTCATCAGAGAATGAATTAGTAGAAGAGTCTTCTATTTCACTTTTTGAGTTTAAAATAATTTTAAATATTTTCTCTTTAAGGTCTTCATCATTAATTAATTCATTAATCTGTTGTTTAGTTGAAATTTGGAAGCAATATGACCTTCCTTTTCACACTTAAAACATTTAAGAAGAGGCTTCTTATCTTTAGATTTTTTAGTGGGTTCATTAATCTTTTCTTGTTCCTTAATATAACTCTTTTTATAGAATTTTCTACATTTTTTTATAAGGTTTATTGTAAGGTTTATTGTAAGGTTTTCTTTTACTAGAAACCTTATCTTTTGGAATATCTAGATTATAAGCGAACTGATTACAAAATTCTCCAAGTTCTTTTATGTCAGTTAATCTTTGTCTCTTAAGTTGAGCTTTAAGATTTAAATCATTACAGAGAGCTAATCCTTCCAAAATATATTAAGAAATTAGTTCCCCATAAGTATAATTTTCATAAGGGATTTTAAATCCTCCATATTTTTGCTTTAAGCGAATTTTAATTTTTTCAGCAAATAAGCTGGGCAATCCTGATATAAATTTTTCATTCCAAAATTCCTTATTAGTATCTGGACGTAATAAAACTTTAGCCAAAAATACATTCTTATACCACCTAAAATGTGTTAAGGTGGGACACCTTAAATTCATTAAAAATTCTTTACTTTTATCAGTATTTTGAAAATTGGATCCAACAAAGTGTTTTAATATGGTTTGTACTAAGGTGTATACAACATCTTCTTGACTAATTATACTTCCATTTTCTGCTATTATTATCTTGTGATAAATCAGAAACTTCATCAGACTATTATACCCCTTCTAGAAGATTTACTTCCTCGATCCAAAATCGAAAAAGAGATAAAGAACCCATAATTGAAGGAATTAAAATTTCAAGAAATAATATTTCACATGGTGTATATTGACCAGATAATGAATCTTCCTGTAGAGAGGAAGACTTTGATCCAACCCCATTCTAAATCGGATTCCAACTATAGTTTCTATTAAAAAAAAAACTATAGTTTCTATGAATTTACACCCAAGAGAATTATAGTTGATAAAAAAACTTGTAATAAAGAATTTTATCTTCCTAAATATGAAGAATTTAGAAATTGGTATTTTAAAACAATGAGTTCAGAAGAACTTCAAAATTATAAAGAAATGTTTTACTTTTATATAAAAAGGGAAAAAATGATAATTATTTTTGTTAATTGCTTTTTGAACTATTATGTTCCATTTGATACTAAGCAGTCAAATGAAATAAAAAATTACTTTCCAGATATTGAAGAAGTCGAGTTTATAAATGAACTCAAGAAAAAATAAAATAACATTTCTCAAACATATAAACCTGAAGCTCAACAAATCAATAAATTAATTGATGATAGACTATAAGATAAAGTTTTAACTATTGCATCTCTAGAAAAAAATTCAAACCAACTTTTCCATAAAAGGAAGAATGATAAAGACGAAGTCAATAACGAAAGACAGCTTACCAAACCCACTAATTTATTTAAAGAAAAAGGACAAAAATTTTATCAAATGTTTTAAGTGTGAAAAAATTGGACATGTTGCATCTACATGCTACTATAAAAAAGCTATTCTAGCTATGAAAAAATTAAGTATAAATACTTTGACTAAATCACAAACATTTATTTTTGATCTCATAGATAAATTCAAGATCCAGATTTTAAAAGAAAAGCTATTGAACAACATTTAGAGATAAATCCAGAAGAAAAGAGATCTAATATGTCTCAACCGTATTCCTTAAAGGAAGTCCTTAATAGAACTAAAAGTGACAACTCACTCCATATAAAGGAAGTCTTACCTACTATGGTTCAAGATTTAAAGAAAGAAGTTCATAATGTAAAAGAAGACATAAAAGTCATAAAGGTTAGACTCTTAACTTTAGAAAAATTGCCACTTAAAGAAAGTGATATAAAGGATGACAAAGTATCACCATCAAACTCTTCAAATAATGAATACTTAAATGTATTAGAAATGATATGTTAAAATCATATTAGTTATAAATTCTAAATTTACTGTCGAAACTATTGCTTTAATTGACACTGGAGCAGATATGAATTGCGTAAAAGCAGGATTAATTTTGACTAAATATTTTGAGAAAATTACTCAGTCATTAAGTACTGCTGATGGTTCAAAATTAAATATAAATTTTAAACTCTCTAATATTTTTATATGTAACCAAGGAATTTGTAATCCTACCACTTTTATGCTTATTGCTAATTTAAATCAATTGGTATTTTGGGAACACCATTCTTATATTTAATCAAACCTATAGAAAGAATTGATTCTAAAGGAATTTTAACTATCATAAATGGTCAACAGATATTATTTGAGTTTATAACTCCACCTCAAATAAAGTTGATAAATCACATAAAAGAAAATTTGATTTATAAAAAAAACCAAATAAATTTCTCATCAACTTCTAAAATATTGGGAAGTGGTGTTTATTTTGCAAGAAAAGTCCAAGAAGTTCCAAAAATGAGTCATAGCCCAGATTCATTTTCTTTGAACTTTATTGCCAAAACTCTAGAACTTCTTGACTGTATTTGTGATTATGCAGGTGAAGATATTTTTAGCTTTACCTCTACCTGGCGTAATAATTATTGTAAGGTTTCACTTTAGTGTTTCTATTGCAATGCTATAGAAGATCAACTAGTTGATCATGCACCAATTTTTTTGTTAAGAATTGCAAGAGTCCAAAAGGAATCTTTAAAATTTCATCTTATACTTGAATATAATGACTGATATTATGATTGAAAATATAAGCAATAGATAGAGAATATTGTCCTGAAGGATTTTGTCAAGATATAATAAACAAACTTGGTGGTATAACGGTTAAAACTCAAGTCTTTGCATATAAAAATGCATACTACTCTGATGAATATCAAAATGCTTTTTATGCATATAGAAGTGTCTATTATTTTAATCCATATAAGGATGCTTATGATTTTAATGCATATAAAAATGCTTATTATCCTCCACTCACTATAAAGAGATTATCACATAAAGGTGATATTGATGATGATCCGTTAAAACAACTTAAAGTTGTTGAAACATCACTGTCAGATAAAGTTGACAATAAAGAAATGTTGTCCAGAGATAAATCTCTCTTTACTTCCTAGATCTTTGACTTTGTCTCCATATATGGAGCTTAATTTTACATTTTTTTAACTTTATTTAAAGGATATATTCTTATGATATTTATGATCCCAAGCTTATCAGGGACTACCAAGTTAGTTACTCGAATAATTACCCCATTGACTCTAAATGTCAGATTATTGCGGAATGTCTTAAAGACATAGATAAAGAAGAAGATAAAGCTTTAATTGATAAAGCTTCAACTTCTACAGCTATTTTTCCCACTACTAGTATAAATACTGGGACTAATTTCAATCATGTTGAAGTTCTTAAAGAACTAATTAAAAAAGAAAAACCTCATTTAAATCCTGAGCAGCTTAAAGTAGCAATTATGGAGGAGTACAATAAAAAGTGTACAGTATTTATGACGTATGCAATGACATCATTGTAAATTATTAAAGTTGTAAATAGTACAGGGTAGTTTTGAAATCCGAATTTCATGTCTGACTTTTATATAAAGGGGTGTAGGGCTGACCTGTGGAGCACTGCCCCCCAGACAACCCCCTACACCGCTTTCACCTACTCCTTCCTTCCTTTCTCGCACCCTTTGTGAACCCTCCTCTTTACAAACCTTCATCTTCCACCTCCCACCACTACTACTGTAAGTGTGTCTTGTACGTAAAGTTTGCATTAAATAAAAGTTTTCGCTTATATTTTGCGCTTGTAGACCGATCCTCTCCCTTGTTGGTATCAGAGCCATAGACGTATGGTAGCTTAAATATTTTCTGTTGATTTATATGAAGATTTATTACTAACTCTTGTTGCTTATGTAATTGTGATTTAATTATGTTAGACTACTATTACTAGGAAATTGTGAATTTAATCTTGTTATAATAATGCTACTTTGGGATTTTATTGTTTGTTAAAATTTTGTTATGATGATGATTCTTTGTAGTTTCCTATGGTTTTGCCTTCAACGTAGAGTATTAGGGATGGTGTTAGTCCGTTTTCTGTAAGATAGGAGTGTTAGGCCGTTTGTATTCCCTTTGAGCGTCGATAGAGTTGATTGCAAAAATAGGATGTTGAAAAAAATCATTATAGCAAGATTTTGCCAACAATAGGATGCTGAGAAGATTATTATACCATGATTATTGTAGCAAAAGTCACAGTAACATTACTGTACCAGAATTAAAAGATGAATTACAGTAGTAACTAGAAGAAGGTAATTGTGCAACATATAAGTTAACAGAACACCCTTTGAGATACCGCTATGACTTTAAATCTATTTAAATTTAAATTTAATTATAAAGATGATTATGTTAAAAAAAATGGAAGAAATAGAATTCTCTGATACTTAAAATAAATTGTAGAACTAGGATATACCCAGTACCCCACTAAGAAAATCTATAATATAGGCACTTTTGATTTTACATCGAGTTTAACTATCAAAACGATTGAAAGCACTATTCTTTTTTATTAGAATGAAGATATTTTATAACTTTTAATTGAAAGAGAAGTCTTAAAGGCTCAAAATAATAATTATAAATTTCTGCATATTGAATTAGTTCAAGTTGCTTTAAAACCTTTAACTCTTCAAGGATTAAATGTCTCTTTTATGTTAGCACTAAGAGATGCTAGATGTCTTAATTTTGATCAATCTTTAATGGGAGTTATGAAATCCAGCTTAAGTATTGGTCTTGTTTATTTTAACTATTTTCCTAATCTTTCTGTATTTTTAACATATAAGAATATTTTAGATGTTTTAACATGCAATATTAAAACTTATGGTTACAATTATAAAGATGACACAAATATAATTGTGTTTGCTTATAGAGTATATTATAAAATTATGAATATTTTATGTCCTGAAGCTAAACTTCTCAACCTTAAAGGTTAAACAACTTTAATTGAAACAAACAAAATTAAAAATTTGAGATGTGGTCGAGATGCGGTGTTGGGGGTTGTCTGGAGGGCGGTGATCCACAAGTCGGGCCTGCACCCCTTTATATAGAAGTCGGGCATGAAATCTAGATTTCAAAACTATCATATACTATTCACAACTTTATACTGTTCACAAATTTAATAATTTGCAATGACGTCATTGTATACGTCATAAATACTGTACACTATTCATAGTCTTTATTGTAATGTCAGGGCGTGCATCGCCTCTTCATATAGTGACATCAGGGCCTGGTGGAAGAGCCCAAGTCAATGCTTATACATATTTTACCATTGTATTTTTATATGAAATTAATGTATACATAATATATGTATATATAAAAAGATAGACAAATAAGATACATCTTAACACAAATAATTAACTTTTCATCCACTTTTCTTCCGATTTTGGAATGATTGATTTTGGTGAGTTGGAAGGAAAATTAATTCATCCACTTTTTCATCCTTCTTATTTTTCTTCCTTACCAAACATGATGTTTTATTTATTGCTCCAACTTTTCATCTTTTCATTTTTCTATCATCTCAAACAGAGCATAATACACATTGCTCGTAGTATTTCAATTGACTCAAAGGTGCCAACCATTGACTTGGATTCAATTCAACGGTTCATATTGTGGCTTGCAGTTAGAGGACCCCTTAAGGTTAGTTGGCATAATTGTATTATATATAGGCCTGTCAAAATCCGACACGACACGATTAATTGACACAAATTAACTGGGTTTGAATGAGACTTTAACGGGTTCGGGTGATAAACGGATTAACCCGTTAAACATGTTTAATACGGGTTGTGTTCGGATGAGACCTGCCAACCCATTTATCACCCGTTTACTCGTTTAAAAAATTAATATAATAAAAAATTAATAATTATTTTAAAAAATTTAGTCAAAAATGTTGGAGGCTGCGATGGTGCTTGGTTTGAGCATGGTCTGAATTTCAGACCCCTTGCATTGTTGGAGGCTGCAGTGGTGCTTAGTCAAAATGTTCGAGGCTACAATGAGCTTGGTCTAAGCATTGTTGGAGGCTGCGGTGGTGCTAGGGTGAACACAGTGATGATATTCTTGGTCTGAGCATGGTCTGAGTTTCAGGTAGTGGATGGTATTCTTGATGTTACAAAGTCTTATTGTGGATCTGCACAGTGAACACAGTGAAAGCTTTTAGCTTGAATACCACATCAACAAATTTAAATGAAGGAGACCTTCCATGCCTATAAAAGGCTGCAATCCTTTTCTTTAGTCATTCAACCTTCTCACTTGCTTTTGCAAGTGGTAGCCAACTGAAAATCTTTTAATTGAGGGAGTTTAATTGTTGTGTGTAACTAATGGAGTTTAAAATTTTAATAGAATAGTTTTTTGGTGTGGGTTAAAATTTTAATAAAATTAAACATGTTAAACGAGTCGTGTCGTGTTACCCGTTTATTAAATAGTTTGTGTTCGTTTTTAAGTTTTTTACCCGTTTATTAAATGTGTTGTATACAGGTTTATATATTTTTTACCCGTCACCCTTTTAACCCTATATGTAATCGTTTAACCCGACATGTTTGACACCCCTAATTACAGACTTCTAGTTGGGATTTTTTGCAATTCAACTGCTGAGACAATATTATAAATGCAATTCCCTGATTCAACACTATTTGTAAGTATGTTGTTAAATCAATTTTTGATTTGAATCCGAACGCATATTCGATTAATTGGATACAAATTGATTCTTTCACCGGTTCTCCATGTTTGAAACCTTATCGTTCCTAACCTTTTGAGAGTCTTCCTAACTAACATTTCAACTGGACTTCGACTAAAAGGGTTGCCTTGATTCTTATTGTACTCGGTCTCAAGTAATTAAACAAGGAAAAAAAAGAATACAAATCTCTTGAATTATTTTGAGCGAAGAACAACAATTCCTAAAAAAAAACCTCGTTTACAATATGATCCATATTACACACACACACATTAAACTAAGTTAAAATCTATCAACATCATGGAGCATGAGTTTTTTTTTTTTGAACAATATGGAGCATGAGTTAAGCATATAATTTATTGCTCTTTCTTTTGATTGAGCATCGATACTTATCGTGTCTCATTGGAGGTGTGCAAAACAACATAGCCACTGCTCTTCGGGGCAGCGAGGTTCCAGCTTCAAAGGAGCATCATTGCATAATCCAATACTAATTCCTCTGTCCGACCTTCAAAATCTGAGATTAGAGCAGAAAGACTCTGGGTGTTACCCAAAATTCAAACGACTTGATCCAACAATCAATGGACTCTGAAACAAGAAGTAACCAGACCAAAATGGTTCACATATAACCACCAAGTCTATCCTAAAACTATAAGGAAATAGAGATAGTAAATCAATCTATGTTACCTCATGATGCACAAAATGAGTTTATGCATCACCTATCAAGTATTTAATGCAGTAATTAAGAAGGACATTCAGCACAGAAATTAAGTGGTTCGGTCAGGGTAACCTACTCCACTATGAAGGGCTACGGTGGCCTGATTGTTTTATTGTTCAAGGAGTGTAGAGTGCTTAGATGTGAGTGACATGTGAGAGATATCCCCTTGTGTAGGTGAGACTTATAATTTATAGGGTCCTCCTAACAGATTGAGGCATCTTTCTGTATCAGGGGAGGTAGTTCGGTGGTGCTAGTGCCCTTCTTGTCCAAAAGAGACAATTTCGTGAAGGTGGTAACGTGCGTGTCCCAAGTAGATCCCTTCGTATGTTAGTTGTGGACTGATTCTTTCGTGATAACGCAGCAGACCTGACTACCTTAAGATGGCGTGACAGACTTGACCAAATCTCCTCCAACCAGTGGTGGGCTTGGCCCATATGTTTGAGATAGGCATAGTCTATGATTCTGGGCTGTGTCTATATTTTTGCACTGAGCCTCTGAGCTGGGCTGGTTTGTAATTCTAGACTGGGCTTCTGAGTTGGGCCTGGTTTAGGCCAACCCCGTTATTTGCCCTCATACCTCGAGCCTAATGGAATTTGGGGGAGAGGGCATCAGTACGAAATCTTGTCCTTGTCCTCTTTTGGCAGCTGAATTTTGATAAGGGAAAAGTAGACACAACAGGGCTGTAAAGGAGGAGTTGTGGGTGGCTCGAGAGAGTTGCACCCCATGAGACCGAGTTTCTAAAGACTGAGGCTATTTGCGTGAAAGTAGAGGCAGAGTTAGACGAGCTTTTGGTGACTCGCGATAGAACCATTAAACTGGAGATTGAGTCTGCTTGCGTGAGAGAAAAGACAAAGGTAGGCTAAGTTTCTACAACTCGCTAGAGAGCTGCTAAGCTGGAGACTGAGGCTACTTGCGTGAGAGTAGATGTAGAGTAAGGCCTAGCTTTTAGTGACTTCCGAGAGAGCCGCTAAGTTAGAAATTGAGGCTACTTGCGTGAGAGCAGATACATAGTTAAGAAGCTTCTAAAGACTTGTGAGAAAGCCGTTAAGCTGCAAACTGAGGGTGATTGCATGAGAGTAAAGGCAGAGGTAGGCCAAGTTTTTGGCAACTTGCAAGAAAGCCACTAAACTAGAGACTGATGCAACTTGCGAGAGAGCAAAGGCCAAGCTTTTAGCGACTCGCAAGAAAACCACTAAACTAGAGATTGAGACTACTTGCGTGAAAGTAGAGGCCGAGCTTCTAGCGACTTGCGAGAGAGCCGTTAAGCTGAACACTAAGGTTGCTTGCATGAGAGCAAAGGTAGAGTTGGGTCAAATTTTGGTGGCTCACTCTCCTAAGAGATAAATAGGAGTAAGGAGATGGTAATGAGGGTAGCCAGAAGCGAAGGCACTAGATGCGATAGAAAGGGTGACGCCGGGCGTCAGAAGCATTACTGGACGAGCTGGGCACGCGATACAGGTGTGGGCGGCATCACAATGGGAGACACACCCAGGCGAGCGAGCAGGCAACAAGGTGGGGGCTACGAGGCGCATTGGCTGGGGAGTGGACACTGGGTGTGTGGGCGCACGGGCGCAAGTGCTGGGTGTTCGAACACTGGTGTTAGGTGCCATGGGTGAGGGCACTGGCATTGGACGCTGCGGGATAGGGCTCTATGCATTGGGCATCGCAGACAAAGGTGACGGGTGCAACTGATGAGGGCCAGGACGAGGCCAGCGCTGGCGCTAGGTGATGTGGGCGAAGGCGCTGGCTGTTGGCACTGTGCGCCTAGCTGGTGGTTGGTGCTGAGTGCTGGTAGAGCATTAGAAAAGCTTGAAAAAATGACAAAACTTTGAATGACCGTAACTTGGCCCTCAGTTGTCCATTCGAGGGGAATTTGTTTTTAATCCATATTTTTTTTTGAGATCTACTATAATTAAATAGCCTGCGACATTTTGGTCACCGAATTTCCCTAAAAAATGTTTGTTTTTCACTAAATTTGATTTTCAACCATAAATTAGTTAAGAAGTAGAATTTTCACGTGTCTCGCCTGACTCTAGCGACATCCTCAACATTCTTGTATTTTCTGGGCTTTTGATAGTAATTATAGTATGTTCTTTGACAGATACTTCAAAACTGAGCGCAGACCTTTTGTGAAGGCCGCTATAATGACTTTGTCATTTGGTTCTTCAATCTGGAGTACTTCCTCGTTAAAACGGGTGATAACTTCTTATGCTTTTCATCTCGGTCCTATTTGATGCTGAGGAGGTGGGTGGTAGGTATCTGTGTCGGCATCCCTTAATGAAGTGTGAGACAAAAGACTTACTTAGTTCAACGAAAAAGTCAATGGAAGTCGGGGTAAGCTTGGCATACCATTGAAGAGTAGATCCCTTTAAGGGTGGTAGGGAAAGCCTTGCACATGAATTCGTCTAGTATGTTGTACAGCTACATCACAAATTTATAAGTGTCAAGATGGTCCAGTGAATCTTTAGAGTCATCAAAAGTTTCCACAATTGGCATCTTGAACTTTGGGGGAAAAGGGTAGTTGGCCACATCAGCAACAAAGGGCGTGCCAATATGCCTCATTTCAGGTCCTCACGTTTTCATGGCATTAAAGACATCGTCGAGTTGGTTTTGCACTTCTTTGATTTTTTCATCCTAGTGGTTGAGGGGCCATTTTGAATGGTCATTGTAGTGGCTCTCGTAGTCCACGTACTAGCTTTTTCTCTCATCTTTTTGGAAATAAGGGTCATCAGCGTGGAAGGATGGAGTCGGCTCGCAAGGAGGGGGAGCCAAGGCGCCCTGGCGCTGAGGAGGGGCGTATTAGCATTGCAAGGGGTGCCTTGGCACACTGGACAAGGCAAGGCGCGTTGGCGCGCTGGTCAAGCCATCTGTGGCACTGTCCCTCTTGGCTGCTAGGGCACGACTCCAGGGTCCCTAGCGAACATCAATTGGAATATTTGTTGGTTTTAATTCATCAACAACTGCATAGTCTCAAATGTAATTTTTAATAGTTCGGGGACGAGATTTGCTGGTTGGGACATGACCTCCTCCTGATGTTGTTTATCATTTTTTTTTGTTGATTCATGGATTTAGTCGTAATGGTCATAAGAAGAAGAAATATAGTAGAGTGAAAATTAAATTATTCCCATAGACGACACCAAACTGATAACACACAAAATATGTTTATGTACCACCTGTTAAGTATTTAATACAGTAATTAAGAAAAAGACTCAACACAAGCACACACAAATTAAGTGATTTCGCCAGAGTGACCTACTCCACTATGAAGGACTACGGTGATTTGAGTGTTTTATTATTTAAGGAGTATAGGATACTTAGAAGTGAGTAATATGTGAGAGATGCCCACGTTGTGTAAGTGAGACTTACAATTTATAAGCGTCTCCTAACAAATTGAGACATTTTTCTCGTAACATGTGAAATAATTTGGTGGAGGTGGCACCTTTCTCATAACAGGCAAGACAATTCTATAGAGGTGGTGACGTGCACGTCCCAAGGAGATCTCTTAGCATGCCAATTGTTGACTGAGCATTTTCATGATGGCACGACTAACCTTTCTCCCTAAAGATGCGTGGGTGACCTAACATAGCTTCCTCCATCAAGTGGTGTGCTTGACCCGTGTGTTTGAGGTGAGTCTAGTTTGCGATTCTGGATCTGGTCTTTATTTCTACATTGGGCCTCTAATCTGAGCCTAATATGTAATTCTGGACTGGACTTCTAAGCTGGGTCTGGGCCAGGCCCGTCAAGAAATATAGATTATTTTTTGGCAGAATATATTATACATCTGGACAAAGGTTATCCAATCTCAGTTCAACGAAAACCTATTCAGTCGGCAACCAAACAACCTCACTGATATAAATGTTTAAACTTCAACAATTGGACAATGTTGTTGGCATTATAAGAACCACTAATTTCTAGTACCCCTTTGCCTTTCTGCAACTTTACTATCATTCTCTTCCTGCTTCAGTGCAAGGCTGAGGATATAAAGGTGTAGTAAGAAACAAGAAACAATGATTACAGTTTCTAAGTAACTCTGAAAACTTTCGGGACATCAATAACTCAGCATAACTTTCATGACACAAATCAAAAACTAACAAAGGATTTTAAGGACCAAAGTAGAAGTACTTTAAGAGCAACCACAACCATTCAGACAAATTGAATAAGCCGATTTAAGCCAATTTCTGAGACCAATTCCATCCACCTGCATATGTACAAGTGTTATTTAAGATCATGAGTTACTTACAAAACCATGCAACAAAGAAAAGAAAGCTGAGTTCCAGCAAAACACAACCTTAATAATCAAATGGCCATCCATCGTGAGCCATACCAATCTGTTCATAAGTGCCTGTTGAGATATTTCCTTCTGGGTGTTGATAAGTGGTTCGGTTTGATGACCACAAAGGCGACGATAATGGATTTCTCCCATAGGTGTTTGTTGAGCTACTTCCTCCTGGGTACTCACTGTTGCTACCGCTGCTGCTTCCAGTCCCAGTGCTTGACCTCCCATCACTGGGAACACTACTTGGACCTAGTAGAGGCAGCCCAAGGCGGCAAAGGGGGCACGAGTTGGTCCTAACCAACCAACGAATGATGCAAGCAGAATGGTATATGTGATGACATGGCATCTGCCTTGATGCAGAGCCCAACTCAAATTCATTTGTACAAACTGGGCAAGCTAAATTGGTCTTAAGATGCTTCTGTGTGATTGTAACAGTAGGCATAGCATCAATTGCAGACCAAGGTGCTGGGGGTGGACTCTGCCAATCGTTCATAGTCAGCTGTTCAATCAAATCATGCAGTCATGGTCCTGCAAAAAAGATACCAAAGTCAGCTTACGGCATCCCAATTCCCCGACTACCATTGAAAAAGAACTCGAATGCATCATTCTCAGACATCCTGACAGGAGTTTGTCCATGGAATATGGACTTGAGCCAAGAACCATAGTGTGTTAAGGGGCCAGACCAAGTCTCGCCCTTATGTCATAGTTGGGGTTTCTTCCCATCGTCTGTCTCATAACAGCTGCAAAAGCATCCATAATCCCAAACCTGGGGTTGGAGAAAGGTTCAATAAATCCAAAATCAGAACCACTTCCCAGATGAAATCCTACCCTTTGCCTAGTACCCACCACCTCATTGAGTTCTTGTACAAAGCCTCCATTGAAATATGCACAAACCAAATCACTACATCGAGCCAAACTGGCTGCATGCATTGGTAGCACCATTGCATGTCTCTGCCACTTGACATCCTGTCTTGCTTATAAGTTATAATTTTCTTAAACCAGACCCTATATCTCATGGCCAAACACCTGAATTACTCTAAGGCCCAGAGTTCAAAGACTACTAAATCGACAGAAATACCTGGTTCAAAAACTTCAAAGAACGAAAAGCCCAAATTACAAGCTCAAGGTAATAACGCCGATTAGATGATTGCTGAATTCAAAAGTCACAAAATTTCCAACAATGAATTTTCAGCTCTTATATCGAAAACCTACTTTAATACCGCCACACCCACAATAATCTGCATCACAGAGAACACATTCTAAACTGAAAATGAAAGTACTTTGAGGACAGTGGGCAGCTGCAGAAACTCTTCAATAAATGAATGGATCAAAAATGAAAAAATATCTAGTGCAAATCTATCAACCTATCATTACAACCGCATCCCTAAATAATATACACTTGATTTAAACCTTAAAACAACACACACCAACTAAAATCAAGCTTTCAGGATTTTTAAGCAAAAAGAGAGTCGAGTATAAAACCAAAGATGCCACGAGAATATTTGTCCAACAAGCTTCCAAATCCTTAAACAATTGAAATGGACATGAGAAGAAAAAAAAAAGAAGATAAATGCGTTTTTTTTTAAAAACATGGCAAAAACTCTCAAGAAAGGGGCATCAATTTTAAGAGTGCATTATAATTTATAAACATGAATTTGAAGTGAGGAAAAAGTAATCACTAGCCAGCAAGAAAATCACAATGTACAACCTGGTAACTAAGACAAATTGATATGAACACACACGTGCAACAACATTGAAACTATAATCCAATAATTGGAGCATAAGCTCTTGAGTTAAGAAGACAGAAACATCAAACGCAAAAGAATCTACCCGAATAGCATCAAATCATTTTCTTTTGTCAAACGATAGGTCTATAACCAGTCCACATCTCCCCACCACGGTTCAAAGTTGCATTTTAGGAGCATGTCTAGATTAGCCAAACATAGAAATGTCTTGGAAGCACTTCCGAAACGCAATGAAAATGTTGTGTCTTTATAGAAACAATGGAAAATATCTGGAAAAGTTATTATTTTAAAGGCCTAATGTGATTTTTTGTTTGGTTCTTCAACAATCAAAATATATCCAGTTTATCAACAAGCTTACTAGTATTTATTACCTAAAACTGTCATGAAACATTGAGCATTCATTCATGGCATAATGGAAACATATGATTGTGAAGGTAAGAATTCTGTCATAAATCTCACTTAAATGCCCAACAGAGAATATCTTGGTCATGATAAGAAGTTTCAAATAGTGGACTGAGTATTTCTCATTCTATGCATACACTTCCATTTTGTAGTTTGCATCATCTACAAGTTATAGCTGTAAGCAGATAGTACTTGTCACCAGTAAGGTTTCAAAAATTGCCATAGAGAGGCCAGAAGCATATACCTCTACGATCCGCTAAGGCCAATGATATCTCAACTCTCAAGTCATATCCAAGATGTACGGTATCGTACTGATTCCCCATTATTTGACATCATGCTTTAAATAGTTTGTAATGCCAGAAACACATTTTTATTGGCAGTGCCTACACCCAACTTCTGGTTCTAAAATAAACAAGGTAATTCGGTTTAAATACAATTTGAAGCCATTCCATTTAAATACAATTTGAAGCCATTCCATGTTGCACCATCAAGTTTTTATACAGCTCCAGGGCAAAAACAAGAAGTTAATCTCCAATGGAGGAGCAGAGCAAATCATTTTTGAATTTGAAATTACAGTTCCATAAGGTAGAAGCAAAATCACTATCCAATCCACCGAACATAAGTGTCAGGAATCAGGGCATACCTTTCTTGTCGAACGATCAGATCCAACACCTCTAGTTGATCTTCAAATTCAATACGCAAAATGATTTGGGTAGATAAACTCCAAAACCCCATAACATTGGGATGAATTCCCTACTTTTTTTCATTGAGATAGGAGTTCAAATTTAGACAAACTTCAATTTAGAGTGAGACTCTTAAATGGGTTCATGTCAGTTTACTCGCTTGTTCCACAAAAACAAACCACAAGGGAATAGTCTCAACCATTTCGATGAAAACAAGACACGTTTCAGGTTTCACCTGAAAATCTGCATCTACAAAAGTATATACTAACATTTCGTTCCTTATCCAACAAAAAACGAAAACTTTCCGCCGAAAAGAAACAGAAACTTGTTCCATGCTCCTCCAACTCTCGATTAACCGGAATTAACCTGAGTAACATCCTTTTTAGCATGCAATCGAACCGCAGTTCCACTGAATTATAAAAAATTCGAACACACAAAACTAAATCGGTATATGCGTCCCGTGCGCATAATATAATCACAGATCAAGTATAATATAATAGAAATTAAACGGAATTCAGACTTAGTTGAAAACCCAGAAGAGAATAAGCTTGAATAAGTGATGAATCAAAGAAATCGGGAATCGAAAATGCGGTGAACTTACCACCGGCGTAGAGATCCATGTGTTGGCGATGGACTCTGCCCAGAGAGAGAGAGAGAGAGAGAGAGTGAGAGAGAGAGAGGGGAGAAAATTTTGACTATAATGGGAGAGAAACTTTTGTCTGACGACTACACACCAGGTGGACCGATCCACGTGGTGTGCGTTCCCAGTCATGTAGTGTGCCCAATTGTTTTGCGTCGGAGTGTAATGCTCCGTTTGTCGGGACAATGGAAAGGCATAAGGATACATTTTTTATCTTGACGAAAAATAAAAATAATATAATTTTTTTCTTTTATATTTGATTGGATAAATGAAAAATAAAAATAATTATTATTTTTTTTTAATTTTTTTTATACTTGTTAAAATTAGAGGTGATAATCGAATCGTGTCGTGTTAAATTCGTATTGAATTATAAAATTATGAACATTTTATATTTTTTGTTCGCGTGTAAAGTCATTTTCAAGTCGTGTCGAGTTATAAGCAAGTTTGTGTCGAGTTATAATCAAGTTTGTGTCATAAAATTCATATCGAGTTCGAATAGTGTATCGTGTTAAGTCGAAAATTTTCACGCCTAATTAAGATGAAAAAAATATTTTTTTAATTTTAACTTTTTATTTTTAAATTTTTTAATATATATTTTATCATTGTATTTTTATATGAAATTAATGTACACATAATATATAGACAAATAAGATACATCTCAACACAAATAATTAATTTTTCATCTACTTTTCGTCCGATTTGGGGGGGATTAATTTTAATGAGTTGGAAAGAAAGTTAATTCATTCACTTTTTCATCATTTCTATTTTCCTTCCTTACTAAACATGATGTTTTATTTATTTCTCCAATTTTTCATCTATCCAACTTTCCATCATACCTAACAGAGCATAAGTTGAAAATTTCAACATTTTTTTTTCTATTGAAAAAAGGGATAGGCTACAACATGAGAGTCATCCGTAAAATTATGGGGGTTTTGGTCGCGCTTGTTTTTCTTTTTGAAAATGAATCTAATTGAGTTAGCATAATAGTCAATCATCAAGTCCTAATGAAAATTTAAAGACTTAAACTTCTAATCTCAGAGTGAAAAGTTTGATCGATACTTCATTGGACCACCCTATTAAGTGGTGTAGCACACAAGTTTCAAGATAAGAAAATAACAGAAATTTTGATATTTAATTGTCCAACCTAACCCAATAAATGAGCAATTATTATTGGGATGAAATGTAAGAATTTGGTTGGGATATTTAATATAAGAGTAACGCTATATGACTTTAAAAAGTAGAGTTGATAAGAGTAGCATTACTCTTAATATAAAGCAATATTATTGAGATCTAAAATTTAAATTTAATTTGCTAAGATATAAATTTGACATAAATAGCATTACAATAACAACAAATATTGGGTTTTTTTTATTAGCAACCATGAGTTTGACAAAAATTCATCTTTTAGGGAGGCAAAAAATACCTCAAATTTATATATATTTTTAAAAGTAAATTTAGACAATAAAACTCGAATGGATGAAGAAAATTACACATACCAGTTTTTATAATTTATTTCTCTCTATGTGATAGATGGAAAAAAGAGAAAAAAAAAATTACAATAAGAATAGAGTCAGCACAATGGCTAAGCAATTGAAATTACCATATAATGCCCTTCAATATTGTAGGTCCCAAAATAAAATTTTAGATTCAGATTTAATTAATAAATTAGGTTTGTTAAATTTAAATTGAGTTATGTTGAGAATTATTTTTATGTTCTCAATGACGTAATAAAGTACCACTCTAGTGTCTATTATTGAGACTGAACTTTATTATTTATATATTTTTTATTACCAGTGATTGCACTAATATAAAATATAATAATTTTTAGTCTTATAATTAAATTAGATTTGTCATTATATCATCTTTTAAAATTTAAACAAGTCAGTTATATTATCTATTTAAAAAATTATGTTAAAGAAGTTTGAATATAAAAATCCAATTAATACTTTTGCATTTTAAGAGGCATGAAATAATTATTAAATAATTATATATTTAAATAATTATGAATATTATGAATTGGTAATATCTTGTATTAATAATGGCATGATATAGAGTTTGAGAGAGACTGGGGTAGTTGGGTAGGGCTGTTAATCACTCGAGTTTGGCTTGAGCTCGACTTGTTTAGATTCAGTTTGTTTTCTAAACAAGCTCAAATTTAAACAAGTTTTTAAGTTCGTTTAGAAAATAAACTCTACAAGTTCGGTTCAAATTCGACAAACTCAACTCGTTTATGTGCAAATATTCAGGCTTGACTTATTTTTGGCTCGTTTAGGCTCGATTTATTTCCTGAACGAGCCAAACTTAAACAATTTTTTAGGCTCGATTAAAAAAATAAGTTTTTCAAGTTTGGCTTGAACTCGGCTCGGACTTGTTCAACTAACAGTCCTATAATTTGGAAGTCGTTGTTGACAACAAATTCTAATAATCCTAACAGGTAATTTAAATGGTAATAAATACGAGCTGTAAATTTAGATGTCCTAAGCTTTAATTTTAGTAATTTTTTTAGTGTCAGACCATGAGAGATTTATTTTTCATAAAACCCTAATATCAACGCGAATAATCTATTTTTGACCAAATCGAAAAAGGTGATTAATTGACTATTTTATGTTACAGTTAAGAATTTCAAAAACTACCTAAAGCCATTAGTACAAACCTCAGAAAAAGCATTCCCTAGTCGACTTGAAGATATTGCAATGATGAATTAGTAGGATCAAACATAAAACAATTCACCCATACTTTAGTGACATACAGCATGGAACAACAGAACACAAAACAATGCACCAATTCAGTATTGCACAATTTTATTCCACAACACTAAAACTACAAAGCCCAAAAAAAATATCAACACTTAATTTGCTTCTCAATTTGAAAGTTAACAAATTGAGTGGGTTTTCTTGGAAGAAATGATGTGTGCCCTTGGATTTAATCCATTCAGGATTTATCTAATTATGCAGTGTGTTAAGTCTGTGTTATACTCCTTGATTTTAAATAGGGATCAAATGGGCTATTTTTTACTTGAAAGGGGTATCCGTCAAGGAGACCCCTTATCATCTTACCTTTTTCTCATTGTTGCAAAAAGATTGTCAACATTATTAAAGGATGTTGAAAGTAAAAATTTGATTTCTGGTATTACGGTTGGAAGAGATTGTCCTACAATATCTCACATCTTCTTTGCAAATGCCAGCTTTTTTTTTAAGGCCTCGATACCGAAAGCACTAGCTGTCAAAGATTTGTTTTATTTATATAAAGTAGCTTCGGGACAAGAAGTTAACAATGACAAATCAGCCATGGTATGCAGCAGAAATGTCCCAGATGTCAGAGCTGAAGAAGTAAGATTGATACTAGAAGTTCCAAGAGTCCAACAACATGAGAAATATCTTGGTTTGCCATCGGTTGTAGCAAATCCAAGAAAGAGGTATTTGCAAGTATAAGAGAACGAGTATGGAAGAAGTTGCAAGAGTGGAAGAAGCAATTATTGTCTAAGGTACGGAACGAAATCCTCATTAAAACAGTAGCCCAGTCTATCCCGACCTATGCAATGGGGTGTTTCAAATTCCCAGATTATCTTTGCAACGAGCTCGAATCCTTGGCATCTAATTTTTGGTGGGGAAAAAAAGATGGGAAAAAGAAAATTCACTGGGTGAAGTGGGCAAAAATGTGTAAAAGCAAACTTAAAGTTGGTATGGGTTTCCGCGACTTGAGAACTTTCAATTTGGTGATGCTAGCCAAACATGCTTGGTGAATTCACCATGAAACCAATTCCCTTCTTCATAAAGTGTTGAAAGCCAAATATTTTCCAAATGATTCGTTTATGACTGCTAAGCTCAGATATAGGCCCTCATCTTGGAAAAGCATTTTCGAAGCCAGGAGAGTTTTAGAAGCTGGATCTAAAAGGAGGATTGGTGATGGGTCCAAAATCAAGGTTTGGCAAGATTGGTGGATTCGTACTCCAATGACTTTTAAGATTGTTACTCTTAAGAATACTCTGCATGATGAGGCCACATTCAATGATCTTATTGATTCAACAACTCATCAGTGGAAGGAAAGTTTGATCAATGAAGTTTTTCTAAGTCACAAAGCGGAGATGATCAGGCGAATACTCTTGGGTTCCTCATTCATGGAAGATAAGCTCATATGGAATTACGATTCGAAGGGCAAATTTTCTTTCTGAAGTGCATATCATATTGCATTTGATCAAAATCTGGCTCGCTTAACGAATCCTGAAGTAGCCCATTCATCATCAAGTTTTGAACATAACAATTGGAAATTCATTTGAAATTAGAAGTTACCAAATAAAATTAAAATATTTGCTTGGAGAATGGCGACTAATACTCTCCCTATTAATGAAAATCGTATGCAAAGGACGATCTGGACAGACAACATATGTTGTGTTTGTGGAAATAAATCTGAAACTATGCTGCATATGGTGAAAAAATGTGCTTGGGCCAGCGAGTCATGGGAATCCAATCCACTAAACTAACTGATGCAGCATCCAACAAGTCAAATCTATAGCTGGTTGTGGGAAATGTCACAACAGATGAATCTACATCAATTCTCCCTATTCTTGGTCCATTTTCGATTAATTTGGACGAATAAAAATGAATTGCTCTTTCAGAATTTGAATAAGGACCTTGTGTCAATAAGTTATATGTCAGTTGATTATATTGCACAGTACAAACAAGTAGTGGACTCCAGCACCTTGGCACCAGCAACAGTGGACGCAATCTCTCTGTGGTTCCCCCAAGTATATACTCTTTAAAGGTTAATTTTGATAGGGTCGTGTTCAAGGCAGAATGAGCAATTGGAGTAGGCATGGTAATAAGAGATGAACTAGGTACCTTTGTTGTTGGCTTGTCTAGGAAAGTCCTCTCCCCCTATATGGCATAAACGGCAGAAATTTTAGCTTCTAGGGAGGTTGTACACTTTGCTGTGCAACAAGGCTGTGATGGAATTGTCTTAGAAGGGGATTCAATTTGTGACACCCCTAAATCCAGGGGTCTCATTGACCACCGTCAACCTACGGAAATATCCGTGAGTGCCGCATAATCCGACATCACGTAATAGTATCCCTTTACTTGGGATTTTCACTCACACGTGTAACCCATGTTCTTTCAATTATTTAATCCAACCAAGGTTCAATATACCCCAATACATCTCATTTTAATGTCCATGTGTATCTTTGGAAACAAGGAACCAAAGTCCAAGGGCATAGTACTTTAGTTTTAAAATTTGAAAAATTTGGAAAAGCGTACCGGTACGCCGTACCTGTATGCTCTGTCTTCTGGACCATAGGGTACCGGTACATAGTACCGGTACACTCTATCCAGTTTTGTCTGTTTCACCTATTTTTCATGTTCAATCCTTTCCAAACCTTTTCAAATCCATTTCAAACATGTATAACGATATTTTCTACATTATACATGATTCATACAAGTCTATTACAACTCACTTCATACAATTTACATGCCAAAATGGAATTAAACCAAAAGTTTTACATAAAACTTGGTTCAAGAGCCACAACCCGACTCTTCTTCACCTTAGAGGCCCCATATGTGTGTCATCCACCGGAATATGCCCCATACTTGAAATGTTTTCCCGTATAGGGTGAACCAATGCCCAGTAGAATACTTCCTATAAGGGCTACTCCCCACCTAAGTGCATATGAATATATACATGCAACAACACTCAACCAATATCCATTTCAATGCAAGAATATTCAATTCATGTTGGAATCTATCATGTCATGTCATGAAATGAGATGAGACTCACTCATGCACATCAACTCAAGCCTTCACCGGCTCTCACCACACTATGCAATGCAAGTGTACCATATTTATCACTGATGAAATACATCCAATGATCATTTTTAAAACACCCATCATATATTCATAAAACCACTTCATTCATGGATATTTTTCATCAAATGAAATCTTTATATAATAAAACTATGTGTCTTTGTTTAGGTAGCGGACTTTTGGTGTCGCACCACCGGCTCCACAAATCAATACACTTTTTTGGACTTGCACCGTAGAAAGTGCATAAAACCAATAGCCGGCCTCGCACCCGAGGACGTGTCTAGCCCTTTTTGTTATACCTGACACAAGTTTTTCATGTCATGCAACCGTGCGACTTTGTTGGATCTTGGTCCAACGGTACCAAGCCCACTTATCACCCACTTACTTGGTGTTTGATATCAACCATGCACTCACACCCATGAAATGCGATGTGTTCTTGTGCATATGCGATGTAATGAATATCGTGAGCCAAATTAAACACATATCATGTCCCATATGTAATGGATGTCATATGGACAAATTAAACCACACATCTCAACATGTGTCATGACAATTTATATTATAGGCATATAAATTCCATAAATCAATACAATGTCAATATCTCAATGAGCACATATTAATATTTCTTTTCAACACATTTTCTAAGCATGTTATATATCACTATGTCATAACAACTTGATTCACACATGACAAACACCTTTAAGGCAACAATTCATGTTATCACACAAGAGTTTCTACCTCATTCACAAAGCATAATATATGACATATATCATGCCTAAAATATCAAATTCCAAGGAAAGCACACAAGTAATTTCCTACCCCAACATAATGAGGAATTGGTTTTAGGCCAAATTCCATGCCCATTTCCACTTTTTCACAACCATGGTTAATGACATAGGTTATTCTATACCCTTACTCCATTCCAAATACACCATAGGTAAGAAAATGAACCAAAGTAGGAGAAACCTTACCTCTTGAAGCGTATAAGAAAGAGTAGAAGCCTCAAGACACTCTTCTAGCCCCCAAAATATTGATTTCTCCAAAATTCTCCTCTCGGATCTTCAGTGAAACTCTTCGTTCTTGATATATATGTATAGCCCTCGCCGCGTAGATGAAGTTTAGTTCTTGGTCCAAGCGATTCCGACCGACGGAACACCTTAGATCGTAGAAGAAAGGTAGAAAAATGAATTTTTTCCTCTTCTCTCTCTTTTCTCCCTTTAACACCTGAAGCAGCTGGTCAAATGGGTGTGAAAAATATCTGATTTTTCAGATATTAACCCCTATTTATACTTTTAATTGTGTGGTCCACATTGTCCGGCTCGTTTATCACTTTCGGGTCCGTTTTTAACCTGAAACGACTTAATTAAATCTCGATTTCAGTTTAAATAAATTTTATTTGAACTTGTATTCAATTATAATAAAATTTTATAATTTTCATTTTTGAGGACGTTTAAAAGTTCATTCGTCACTCAATTTATCTCGAAAAACGTGTAAAATTCGACTATCTTGAAATTTGACAAAATTTGACGTGATAACTCAATTTCGTGATATAAATCTAATGGTGAAGTCCGTTGCTTCATCTGAGTTCTATAAAAATATGTATTTTAATCTCGCATAATAGTGACAAATTACTATTTTGCCCTTTGTCTAAAAAAGTTCAAATTTCCCCAAGTTTCACACAATTAATGTGATGAAGATACTCACAATGTCAAAAGTGAATTTGATCTCTTGGGCTCTGTTTTAGCGGATATTAGGATTAGTCTACTTACTTTTTGCTATTATTCTGTATCCACGGTTAGAAGAAAAGGAAATAAGATAGCTCATAAGCTAGCTAGACATGCTATTACTGTTGATGGTGTGGTTGTATGGGAGGAGGAGGCATCAACTTTCATAGTGCCCCTCCTCCTCTTGAATACTCTTATTTAATCAAATTTCTACCATTTCAATAATAAAAAAAAAAGCTCATGACTTGGTCAATGCGTATACAGAGAGAGAGAGAGAGAGAGAGAGAGAGAGAGAGAGAACAAGAATACACGTTTCATGCTTCATATAAAACTTTTTTATAGCCTCAAATCCAAAAAAACACATTATGTAGCTAAGAGCATCTCCAACCTACTAACTATCCACCAATTTTTAGCTATTTTGGTGAGGTTGACTCCAAAAACCAGCTCCAACCTAGTTAGCTATCCTCCTCGCCAAAACCTAGGAGGCCTTCATGCTCGCCAGATCTGGAGAGGCCAGTTTACTCGCCACTTCTTGTTGTTGAACAACTCAAACTGAACTGTCAAGTATACCTCTATCTCCCCTCTATTTTGCCGAAACCCAGCTCCTTTTCCCATCTATTTTGCTGTCAAAACCCACCCCCACCCCCATCTCTATTGATTTTTGTTGTTGATTGGTATTGATTTTTGGTTAAATAGGTGGTTAAATTGCTATTAATTTTTGTTTAAATATGTGACTTTTGAATTGTACTAGCAATGCATCATGTGCTTTGCACGTGAAAGTTTTCGTTAAAACATTTGATAAAATACATAAAAATTTAATTATATAGCTAAATTAAATATTATTTTATATTTATCATACTTAAATTATTTGTATTGTGGATAAAGAAAAAAAATACATATATCAATTTTTTAGCATCAGAAATGATAATGTATCAATAAAATTGTCGATATTTATTGCTACTGGAATTTTGGAAAAAAAGAATAATAGTTTTATATATCCTGTTAAGAGCAACATGTCCATCTAAAAATTTTGTAAAAATAGAGATTTACAAGAGTTTATTAATTAGACCTACCTTTGCAACAGTTTCGGTAACTATTAAAGAATGCAAAGATATTTCATCGTAATTAAATGTTATTAGACTACTTTGACCTTATTGAAATCAAACAATTAAATCATGCTTACAAGAATGGATGAAAGATGAATTTGGGTGTACAAGATAAATGAATCACCAAAACTGGTAATTACTATAACTTATTTGCTTTGTCATGGAAACCAGATGACACAAATCCTCACACACGGATACACGTTTTTATGAATTCTAGAATAACACAAAAGTACTCATGTACAACTCTATAGAATTTTTGAACAATAAACCTAATTATAGTTAGAGATCAACAATTATGATTTAGTCACATTCAGCGTACCAATACTTTTTTTGGAAAAAAAAAAAGTTTCCCAATATGCAAACCAGATCGATCAAACAACAAGGGGTGTGTTTGTTTCGAAGGAAAAAGGTGAATAGCAATTGTTGGATTGGATAAAATTAGATGGAGGTCCACAAATCTCAGCTTTGGGTCCTCCACATAGGATTGAATATTTGTTGGGTTGAAATAATCGGGCCGTATGTTTTTAGGGCTGTTATCCCCTCTAATCTGGATCCACAAATCCCACCTGGACTTTGACATTTGTAAGCCAACCAGTTGGATTAGGTACGAAATTACGTAATTACCCATTAAACAGTAAATAAGCTAAGGTTTTTAAGTAATTGCATCAAACCCAACCACTAAACAAATTCCCTCTTGCATAAGCAATGGAATCAATGTCATCCAAGAACACCACTACCACACCCACCCACCAAATCATCACACCAGCAACCACCAATAATCATCAATCTACAACTGCAACCCACCAAATCAACACCATCACAAGCAAAGCCAAGAGAGAAGGAGGGTTGGGATGTTCATGTTTGTATAGGTTGGCTCTGTGTATGTGTGTGAGATGAATTCAAGAGAGGAGGCACCCGAGAGGAACACGATGGGCGGTGGTGGGTTACACATGAGTGGACACGGGGTGAGTTGTTAAGGGAAGGAGAGAAATATTCATAGAGGATGGTGGCAGTTGTAGTTATGGCTTAGAGAGAGAGAAGGGGTTTGAAGAAGAAGAATTTGAGGAGATATAACATGGGTTTGAATTTGGGTCGAGTAAGGTTTGGTATGTTCTTTCATATGATGGGTTTGGTATAAGGCAACGGTTAATTAATGTTATGGTTCATGTAAATTTGGGTTGTGAAGTATTTTATAATATATTATAATTTTTTCTCATTTTTTTATATCTTTGGTGAATGAAATAAATTTGTGATCGACTTAAAAACTTGTATTCTAAAATTATCGTGTAATAGTTTGAATTTTACAATACATAAGCATTCTTACATTTTTCACAATATTAAAGTGGTAACTAACAATTCGCAAGCCAAAAAAAGAAATAGAATTAGATAAGATTCAAAGATAAAATGGTCAATTAATGTCAAAATTATTAGATGTTTAATAAAAAATTATAGTTTATACATATTCCAACCATATCATAAATCAATATCCAAAGCAGAGATTGAATAATATAAATTGTTTTTGTTCCCTTACAAATCTGGCCCATTTGAATTTTATTGAACTGGTCTAGCATTTAAATCCAACCCAGTCCAGTCCATTCATGAATTGCCAAACACACCCAAGAAATTGGGTTCTCACCGGGCTTGCACTGTGCTTCTCACAACTACTTCTTTTTAGCCATTTGTGCCAGCTCAAAATCACCCCATACAATTTCTCGTGGGCTTCTTACATTTTGATGATAACCCAAAATTTAGAACCAGTACATAAAATTAGTCTCGCTTGGCCCCAGTTACCTTAATACTCTTTCTATTGAAATACCAGTAACCTCAATACCCTTTATATTGTTTTTTCGCCAACATAACACTCTCCTACTCTAGCTAACACCCAACATACCACTCTGCTTCTCCAACTAACACCCACCACTCAAGGTTACTGGTAACACCCTTACTCAGTGTTATGACAATCGGATCACTCTCCTTCTCTAGCTAACACCCACTTACTGGCAACATCCTTGCTCAGTGTTATGAAAATCGGACCAAACCGACCGATCTAACCGATAAACTGTTAACCCAAAACTTCTAATCCAAGGGTAAATTGTTGATCCGTGACCTAAACTTTAACAAACCGAACAAACCAGACCGTCTATATAATTAAACCGGCTATAAATCATAAAACCGGGTGATTTTAACCCAAAATAATACCAAGGAACCAGACAAGATTTACAAACCTACCGATTCAGATTTTAAGTCATTATAAAAGCTGTAAACCCCCAACAGCCATAATACCTCGGCATTAGAATTTTCCGCCGGCGGGTGGCTACGACAATGTTATTATAGGCAGGTGGAACTTTCGGTTTTCCTCACTTTGTCGATGTGGGATTTGCTTCTTCGCTTGAACAAGGCATTCAAAGTCTTTAACGGTTTTGCTTTCGATCATTCACATATTATTTTTATGTGAGATTTAAAAGCCAAATCACTAATTCATAAAATTTAAATAATATATATATATATATATATATATATATATATTTGTATATAAAATTTAATTTCTTAAAATATATATTCAATAGCTTTTATATATATAACACTGGTTTACACACATAAAGATGCATTGTGAACATATTTCATATTTTTTTAGTTAAATAATTATATTTTATATTTTTTTTTGTTATACGATTGGTATGATCAATTGATCCAATGGTTAGATCAGTGAACTATTGACTCAGTCTCCGGTTTGATTCTAATAACACTGTCCCCACTCCATATATTCCTCATATTATTGTTATCATTTCTCCGGCTAACACCCCCACTATCGATTACCCAACTATATTAGCGACTTCAACAATCCAAATCAAATCAAAACAAAAGTGGAGAGGAAGGCTTAGATTGGTGGCGAAATGGTGTGAGAGAGAGAGAGAGAAGGTGGAAATGAGTGTGGTTTTGTCATTTTAACCTACATTTTCACACCAACCCTCCTTTGTAGCTCATGGCTCACAAAATCTGTTAAATTGAATGAAAAGTGTAACTTTACAATTTAGTTCACTAATCAAGTGAGGTAACATGCAGAGATAGGAGGTAAAGCGCATTTGAAATATACCATAGGTAGGTAAAATAAAGTTGCCCTTGATGATTTAAATTCATCTTATTTAATGAATAATACAAGTATATATGAACACTTGTGTAGCAGATTAAACTTGGATGTAGGAAGCAAATACACAATAACATTTTTGTTTGTCAAAGTTAAAATGTTTTATAATCAGCACGAATGGTTTTTCCTATTGTGCAAGATCCTGCACAATATAAATACTAGAATAGATCTCTTCCGTGGAGAATATGTGTCCGTCAATCGAGTGGTCGATCTTACTACTTGAACAGGTTGGAAAGGTCGAAGGTGGCCCTAGGTGGATAATGAATCGTTTTTACGAGTCGCCTGAGTGATCCTGAAAGGTTAAAGGAGGATCCTGGAATAAAGAAATACAAGTTAGAAGGGCGCCGGAATGTTTTTCGGCGTATCCCCTCCGACAATCAAGTCAGTTCTTTGAGAGAGGGGAAGAAGAAAACACTATATGATGGTTGAGAGAGGGTTTGTTGCGTACCTCTTTTTTGTGTTTGTGAGGACTATTTATACCTTAAAAACTCATCATTGCTGATAATGTAGCTAGTAGGTAATCATTGGGGGTGGGCAGCGTGCACACCAATTTCTATGAGTAATGATCTTATTCTTTACTGCTCGAGACCCCGAGGAACTAATGTTTTCTCCTCGGTCTGCCGAACGTTTAATGATCTTCTCTCGGGGGGTGTATTAAATGCCCAGGCTTTGGGACATTTATTACCTTTCACTTTCGAGCTCTCATGCATTAAATATTATCTCATCAAGGGAAAGGTGTATTAAATACTTGTTTTCTCAAGCCATGTGTCAGCAAGGGCATTCTGGTCTTCTTGTCTCTAATCTGACACAATACGCAACGTGTCTATTCCCCTTTGGTTGAGTCTTCTACTTTCTAGTGCCTCTTGACACCATTTGAGTAAGACAAGGTCATGATGGCTAGTCTAGCTTTGCCTAGACTAGTGATCTGTCCATCAATAGCACCTGCAGGTGCAGAAATGCCCACGCAGATAGATACCCCTCGGTGCCGAGGAACTAGCATGATTTAGGACCGATGTACCCAAACTATCGAAGAATACGTGTCGGTCCATGGTGGTTTGGGGCTCCTTGATCCCTGTGAATAGCATCCTCGGGGCAGGGGGGTTGGAACCGACAAAGACGTGTCGGTATCACAACGAGAGTCTCCATTGACGTCGAGTACACGTGTCATCATTTGGGAGTGTCTGGAAATGTCCCATCAACTGCCCCTAGCCTTCGATCTTCTGACGTCGAGGACACGCGTTGTAAGGAGACGAAGGGTTCTGGAACTGCCCCAACCACTCCATCATTGCTTCCAGCCATTTTTTGCTGCTTAGAAGGTCGTGCGCATTAAATGCGCCTCTTCGTGCTTCACGCCTAATGATGGGGATGAGTACTATATAAACATGCTCTCTCTCTCTCTCTCTTTCCCACACTTTTGTCATTTCGAACTCAGAGAGCTTTTGCCTGAAAAACTTTGCCGGAGACCCCTTTAGTCAAGTCGTCTACCAGTCAGTCGTCACCGGAGTTTAGACCAGCAAACACCATCTAGCTTCTGAACCTTCTGGAGAGAGGAACCACTTCGAGCCCTTCAGAAACCTTCGTTCGCGTTCTGGTGAGTCCTTGTATCTCCCTTCTTTCTGTCTTTCTGGGTTTTTGTTTTTTATTCCCCGATAACTGGAGGTGTTTCTGGTTGTCATTGTGTGACCAACCCTCAGCAGAACGAATGTACCTGTTGAGGTGTTTCTGGTTGTCATTGGTTGTCATTGTCATTGTGTTTCTGGTTGTCATTGTGTCACATTCTTCTGAACTACTCAGCAGGGTATAAAAAGTTCTCACAGCTCCCCCAACCTTTCGACCCTTTGCGGTGGTCTGAACTCTTCGATTAGACTGTGCAACAAGAGGCCGAGCAAAACTTGGAGGAAGACCCCGACAGGGTTACTGAGGAGGAAGTAGAGGGGGTATTTGAAGTTGAGGAGTCTGGGGCCAGAGAGGTTTTGGTTCCTTCGCACGCCGAGGTGGGGACTTCTGGGAGAGATTCGTGACCTGACTTCCACATCCTTCAGTCCCTAAACGAAGAGGACGCCTTTGAGGTAGCCATGTCCCATACGCCCCGCATATATCTGGGATTCCTGAGGCAGCGGTAGGCCCTTGCCACCAAGAGAGGACAGGGGTCAACCAGTAGCGCCCCATCAACAGGTACCAGCGCCAACCCCTCGCCTCTGAGGGTCACTGGTCGAGGTCAAGTGCGTGATTGAGATCCTCAACTCGAGAAGAAGAGGAGGACTAAGCAAAGGCACGACAGCCCAGGCAGGGGATCCAGGGGCCCCTCCGCTCAACAGGCAAACGGGAGAGGTCGTGGGTTACCCCCTCCACCTTAACAGCAACAACAGCAGCAGAGACAACAACAACAACAACAACAACAGCAGCAACGGCAACAACAACAACAGTAGCAAAGACAGACTCCACCTCCCCCACCGCAGACGGTGGAAGCTGCAGAGTAGAATCCTCAGGCCACTGATTATGTGAACCGGGTGATCAGGGTCGATGATTCCATTCTACAAGACCCCCATGTTGTCAACGCAGTGAGCGAGACGCTCTATTTCGAGGCCAACATGGAGGCTCATAGGGGTGAACAACGAACACGTTGCTCCGTTCCATCATTCAGAATTCCCCAGTGATAAGTTCGTCTTTGTTTCAACCTTTTCTTGCCACATCTCCTATAATTGACCAAATTCTTTCCTCCTATAATTGACCAAATTCTTTCCTTTGCAGCTAGGATGGACCTCCAATGGACCCAAGAGTAGAAGGAAGAGGCTGAAGGAGCCCTGACCAGTGCTAAGGAGGACATGGCTGTCAGGGACTCCACCCTCGCAGGGCAGACTGCTCAAATTGAGCAACTCCTTAAGGACAGCGAATTGGCGAAGGTCGGCGCTGAAAAGCTAAGTGCTGCCTTGGCCGACTCTAAGAGGAGGATCACACAGCAGACGTAGCGGCTCTCTGCGGCCGAGGATAGGGCTGTCAAGTCAGAGGAGAGTTGCCTAGCTCTGACCCAGGAGTTGGACAGGATCAGGGCGAAAGCGGAGAATATGAAGACTGAAGAGCAAATCCGAGAGGAGTTTGCCGACGACATACTGCCTGCCCTCGAGGAGAACAACAAAGAGTTCTTCAAAAAGGGGTGGAATGAGGCGCTCCGAGCCGCCGGCGTGCTTCCAGACTCCCCACTCTTCCAGATGCACAACTATGTGCCATCAGTGGAGATGACGTACGCCGAGGCCGAGGTTGCTGCTAAGGGTGCGGCCCTAATGCCGATGCAAGTTTTGGAAGACCCACCTAAGGTGGTAATTCTCATCCCATCCGATGAGGTCCTGCCGGAGCCAGCCCCTTCTGCCCCCGATTCCAACATTTCTCAAACCTTGCCTACCGCTGATTCTGCCCCAGCTCTGCCTATTCCCGAAGCTGCTCACCCCTTCTGCATTGATTCTCCTTGCAGTGATGTGTTGGAGATGCCCGGGGCCAGATAAAACTTCTTCTTTTTTTTTCGAACTGCACTTTTTTTTTTCTGAACGTTGTAGCCCTCGGGGACGCAAAGCCCCGTTTTTTGAAATGAATAGCTTGCTTTTTATTTTCTGAGTACTTGCATTGTCTACTGAAACCATTTCATCATATATATTTCATCATCTTTTTACACTAATGTTGTAATAACCAGTGGTAACAGAATATCTCCATGGCTCGAATACCCGAGGAGCAATCTGGCTGATCCGACCAATTGGTTCAGCTTCTTCATTGCTGTGTCGTACCGCCCCTCGGGGTAGTGTCCTCCCCAGGGGTTTATTCCTCGAACTGCCTTGATGGCCTTGCCCTCCCAAGAAGCTTGCTCCTGTTTTTTCTTTGGAGGCAGGAGTCCTTGAACTTTGCCTTCAGGGACTTACCCTTTCAGGAGGCTTGCTCCTGTTTTTCTTTCGGAGGCAGGAGTCCTTGAACTCTGTCTCCAGGGCTTTACCCTTCTAGGAGGCTTGCTCCTGATTTTCCTTCGGAGGCAGGAGCCATTGAACTCTGCCTCTAGGGTCTTATCCTTCCAGGAAACTTGCTCCTGTTTTTTCCTTCGGAGGCAAGAGTCCTTGAACTCTGCCTCCAGGGCCTTGCCCTTATGATACTGTCATTTGATGATACTGCCATTAATCAGTGCTGAGAGAGAGAATACTCAAAAATAGTATTTCTTTAGATTTATCACATTCCAAAGTCGTACTACAGATTTTCCTCTCATATCTTCTAATTTATATGATCCGGAGCCCCCTACTGACACCACTTTGTAAGGTCCTTCCCAGTTAGGTCTCATCTTCCCATCTGCTAGGTCTCGGGTATTGGCCGTCACCTTTCTGAGGACCAGGTCGCCGACTTGAAATTCTCGGGTCTTGACTCTTTTGTTGTGAAGTCTGAAAATCCTCTCTTTATATTTGGTCATTCTCAAGGCAGTCATTTCCCTTCTTTCTTCTGCCAGATCCAAATTCAGGCCAAGTTGTTGGTCATTGCCACTTGTGTCGAAGGCTTGAGTCCTTATGGTGGGGAGTCCCACTTCCAGAGGTATGACTGCCTCTATCCCGTAAGTCAGGGAGTAGGGAGTTTTCCCTGTCGAGGTCCGAGGGTTAGTCCTGTATACCCACAGAATGTTCAACAGTTCATCCGCCCATCTTCCCTTCGCTTTTTCCAATCTCTTCTTGATCCTATTGACGATAGTTTTGTTGGAAGATTCTGCCAGCCCATTGGCTTGGGGGTATGCAGGGGTAGAATAGAAATTACGGATCCCGAATTGCTCGCAAAAGAATTTGAAGCATCCGCCTGTGAATTGAGTCTCATTATCTGATACAAGCGCTCGGGGAACCCCAAATCTAACGACTATGTTTCCCTAAACAAATTTTTTAGCGTCTATGTCGCGGATGTAAGTCAATGGCTCTGCTTCAACCCACTTGGTGAAGTAATCCGTTGCTACAATCAGGAACCTCTTATTCCCAGGAGCCTTAGGCAGGGGTTCAACCAAGTCGAGCCCCTACTGGGCGAATGGCCAACGACTGGTTAATGGATGCAAGTCCCCTACAGGCTGTTTGATTGTCGGGGCAAATCTCTAACATTGGTCACATTTTTAGATATATGCTTGCGCGTCCCTCTACATCCGTGGCCACCAATATCCTTGAGACATGATGCGGTGAGCCATGGATCGCCCTCTAGAGTGCCCCTTATATATTCCTTCATGTACTTCGTAGATGAGGTCTTCCACCTTATCCTCCTGGACGCATAGTAGTTAAGGCCTTGAGAACAACCTTCGGTACAACTTCTGATACAGGGAGATCCAAAATCTCGGGGCTTTGACCTTTATATTCCTGACTTCTTTCGAACACTGAGGGAGATCCCCTGTTACCAAGAACCTGAGAAAAGGATCTGTCCAGCTAGGCTGCTTGTGTTCTTCCTGGATGGCCATCGCCTCCAAAGCTTTATCTATACTGGAAGTGAAAAGATACTCTATGGTGATTCTGCGCGGCGGAGAGGAATCTAGTGCCGAGGCTAGGCAAGCAAGGGCGTCAGCATGCGCATTCTTATCTCGAGATACTTGCTTGACCTCAATTTTTCTGAACTTCTGGATCACAGTTGTCGCCTCATGATGGTAAGCCTTCATCCTCGGGTCCCTTGTCTCGAACTCTTCGTTAACTTGGTTGACTACCAACATAGAATCGCAGTAGACGACCAGGTCTGTAACCCCTGCCGCCTCGGCTAACCAAAGTCCTGAGATGAGAGTTTCGTACTCGACTTCATTATTGGATGCTTTGAACCCCAGCCAAACGGCCTGCTCGGTGACCACTCCATCCGGGGAGACTAGCAAGATACCGATTCTGGACCCTTTACTGTTGGAGGAACCGTCTACGCATAGAAGCTTTAGCGGTCCCTTATCATTCTTCAAGGACGTTATGCCAGGAGAGGGTGGCCCTTCCGGGACAGGAGGTCCCCTGAAAAACTCTGCTATGAAATCTGTCAATACCTGTCCCTTTATAGCAGTTCGAGGCTTGAAGTGGATGGCATGTTCTCCCAACTCCACTGCCCACTTGGAAATCTTTTCAGAGAGATCTGTCTTTCTGAAAATGGTCTTTAAGGGCTGATCGGTAAGGACAGTAATCGGGTGTGCCTAAAAATAATGCCTCAGTTTTCTTGCAGTTGTGATCAAGGATAGAGCGAGTTTCTCCAAGGGCAGGTATCTTGTTTCCGCGTCCAGTAGCGTTCTGCTCACGTAATAAACTGGCTTCTGGTGGTGCTCGTGGTCACGAATGAGTACCCCGCTGACGGCAAATTCTGATACAGATAAGTATAGGAAGAACATTTCCCCCTGGACAGGGACGGATAGGGTCGGGAGAACCCTGAGGTATTCCTTGATTCTTGCCAGGGGCGTCTTCACACTCCTGGCTCCACGTATCCTTCTCAGCCCCCTTGATGGCTCCAAAGAAGGGTTTACATTTTTCCAAGGAGCGCGAGATAAAACGGTTGAGTGCCGCCAACATCCCTGTGAGCTTCTGGACTTCTCGGACCGTTCGGGGCGCCGGATGTCCAGGATCGCTTGAATCTGATCCGGATTAGCTTTGACTCCTCGCCGACTTACCAGGTATCCAAGAAATTTACCTGACTCGACTTCGAAAACACACTTTGCGGCATTTAGCTTCAGCCCATACTCCCTGAGAGTGGAGAAGGTATTGGCCAAATACACCAGGTAGTCACAACTTTTTCTACTTTTAACCAACATATCATCGATGTAGACTTTCATGGTGTTGTCGATCTGTCTTTTGAACATCCGATTCATCAGCCTCTGGTACGCAGCTCCGGCGTTCTTCAGCCCAAATGGCATGACTTTGTAGCAGTAAACCCCCCTCAGAGTGATAAACGTTGTCTTTTCTTGATCTAGGTGATAGAGAGAGATTTGATGATATCCTGTTCTGGCATCCAAGAAGTCCATACGCTGGTACTCGGCAATGGTATCCACCAACTGTTCCACCTTTGGGAGAGGGTAGTCGTACTTGGGACACACTTTGTTCAGATTAGTAAAGTCTACGCAGACGCATCATTTCCCTCCTTTTTTTTTCGCACAGACTGTGTTAGATAACCACTCCAGGAACTGCACCTCCCGAATGGTATCGACCTCTAGGAGTTTATCGATTTCCTCGTTCACGGCCCGGGCCTGGTGCAGTGCCATGCGCCGCGGCTTCTACTTTATTGGTTTGTGTGTCGGGTCAACATGTAGCTTATGCGTGATTATTTTGAGATCCACCCCCTTCATTTCCATTGCGTTCCAAGCGAACACGTCTGTATTTTACCTCAAAAAGTCGATCATCTCTTCCTGTTCAGCTATAGGCATTGCGGTTCCAATCAGGAAATATCTCTTCTCTTCACCATCCACTAAGAATACCTTTCGGAGGTCTTCTACCGACCGGTCCGTTGGATCAGTCCTGGGGTCATCCACTCCTGGATGCCCGGACTGTGATTACTATTTTTCCAAGATCTCTTCCGGGGCGCATCCCTTCTCTTGGGTGGAAACCCCCGCTGTCACAGCCGAATAAAAACAGTTTTTCGCGGATGCTTGGTCCCCTCGGATCTCCATTATCCCTTCTAGTGTAGCAAATTTCAATTTCTAGTGATAAGTGGAATGCACCGCTCCCAGTGCATGCAACCAAGTTCACCCCATGATTACATTGTAGGGAGAGTCTGTATCAATCACAACAAACTTAGTATTTATGGTGAAGGGACCCGTGATGACTGACAATGTGATTTTGCCTATGGGCAAGACAAATGAGCCGTTAAATCTCACGAGGAGCCTCCTGACCTTAGTGAGGTCCTTGAGGCTAAAGCCCATCCGCTTTAAAGTCTCCGAGTACATCACTTTCGAGGAACTCCCAGAGTCCACCAATACCCTCTTGACGTCGAACTTGCCTATCTTTAGAGTTATGATTAGGGCGTCGTTATGGGGAGTCACCACGCCTGCCAAGTCTGCGTTGGAGAAGGTGATACCTGGCTCGTCGATTCTGGCCCTCTTGCTGGGCGGGTCCCCATCGCTCTCGGCAATCTTTCTTGTAAAGGCTACCCTCTTGAGGTCGGACTCAAACTCCTTCGATGCCGGGCGATCCAGTGAACATACATGGATTACATCTATGACATTGTCTTGCTCCACGGCCGGGGCAAGACCGCGTCTCTCTTCTGACTTGGGTTCGACGTATTCTTTCAAGTAACCGTCCTGCACCAGACCTTCCAAGAAAGACTTTGTATACCCTGTAATTTTCGGTGCGATGGCCGAAATCCCGGTGATAGAAACACTTGACCTTTTGATCACGGGTGGAAGGATCACTTAGCATCCTGGGCGACCACTTGAAGAACGACTCATGCTTAATTTTATGGAGTAACTTGTAGATGGGTTCTTTGAAAACAGTGTGAACACCTTTAAATGACCCCCTGGAGGGGTTACCAGCCCCTTTCAGGAGGTGTACCTCGCTTTTCTCTCTTTTCTCCTAGGTGGGAGAGTTCTGTCTTTGCTGCCCCCCATTTCATCTTCAATCCTGGAGTATTTGTTTATCCGGGCCATCAATTCTCCCATATCTGAGGGAGTCTTCTTAGTCAAGGATCGGTACATGTCCGTGTCCCTCACCAGGCCGAGCCTAAAGGATGCGGCTGCCATGACTTCCAAACACCCTTCTATCTCATTGACCTCCTCCCAGTACCTGATGATGTACTGGTGAAGGGTTTCTTGTTCCCTCCGCTTAAGCGTCAGTAATGACCCAATGTCTTTGGGCCGCTTGCTCCCAGTAATGAATCGAGCTAGAAACTGTCTCATCAACTCCTTCCATGACCCAGTGCTGTTGAGAAGAAGAGTCTTGAACCACTTTATCACAAAATCTCCCAAACTCATGGAGAACACACGGTAGAGGAGTCATTGGTCCGAATGATACAAGAACATCATTTGCTTGTATTGCTTGAGGTGACCTTCGGGATCGGATCGCCCATAATAAGTTTTAAACCTTGGCACGATGAACTTCTTTGGTACTTCCATCTCTCAGATATCCCCGAGTAAAAGGTGATTGCATGGCCTCGTCTTTGGCGTCATCTTGGACGGCCTTGCCCCTTCTCCTGGATTCCAGCCGGGCTCTGAGATCAGTCTCCACCTTGGAAGGATGTCTTCTGAAGTTTTCAAGGTCATTGACGGGGCTCCCCTTCTCCTGGCGTCGTGCAGAAAGGGTTGAATCCTCCTTGGACTCATCTCCCTTCCCCCGCCTTGATAGTCCTCGCCGGAGGTCGTCCCAGGCCTAAGGCCTTGCCTTCTTGGAATGACCGTCGAAGGGGTGATCATTGGCTCTCGGGCGCTTCGGGACCCTGGAACTCTCAACTTTGTTGTTCAAATGATTCCTTAAGTCCTCGATTTCCGCTTCCCGGATGGGGCGTCCGTAGGAACGGAATGAGTCCCTCGATCCTTCGTCGAAAACGACAAATTCGTTGAGGCGACTTAAGACATTCACATTATCTTGTTCTAACTGTCGTAGTCGATCCCCAAACTTTTCTTCAATCACCTTCGCCAGTTGATGAGCCAAGAGGGCAGATCCTCCTGATCTAATGCCCATACTGGTTTGAGGAGTATGCCCCCTTGAATGAATAAAAACGTTCATGTTGTCATCAGCGTGATCCCTCCCCCTAACATGACGAGGAGCTTGTAACTCGAGACTTCTTTGCTGGGGACCTTTCCCTTTCTGTCGAGTATTCACCATGGTTACTGTTCTTTCTAGAGAAAAAACTAGGAAAACTAGTCGTTTCCTACAAACGGCGCCAGATTGTGCGTGCAAGATCTTGCACAATATAAACACTAGAATATATCTCTTCCTTGGTGAACACGTGTCCGTCAATCGGATGGTCGATCTTACTACTTGAACAGGTTGTGAGGGTCGAAGGTGGCCCTAGGTGGATAATGAATCGTTTTTACGAGTCGCCTTAGTGATCCTGGAAGGCTAAAGGAGGATCCTGGAACAAACAAAAACAAGTTAGAAGGGCGCCGGAGTATTTTTCGGCGTATCCCCTCCGACGATTAAGTCAGTTCTTTGAGAGAGGGAAAGAAGAAAACATTGTATGATGGTTGACAAAGGGTTTGTTGCGTACCTCTTTTCTGTGTTTTGATGACTATTTATACCTTAAAAATTCATCATTGCTGACAGCGTAGCTAGTAGGTAATCATTGGAAGTGGGCAGCGTGCACACCAATTTCTATGAGTAATGATCTTATTCTTTACTGCTTGGGACCCCGAGGAACTAATGCTTTCTCCTTGGTCTGCCGAACGTTTAATGATCTTCTCTCGGCGAGGGTGTATTAAATGCCCAGGCTTTGGAACATTTATTACCTTTCACTTCCAAGCTCTTATGCATTAAATGTTGTCTCATCAAGGGAATAGTGCATTAAATATTTGTTCTCCCAAGTCGTGTGTCAGCAAGGGCATTCTGGTCTTTTTGTCTCTGATCTGACACAATACGCCACGTGCTCATTCCCCTTTGGTTAATCCTTCTACTTTCTAGTGTCTCTTGACACCATTTGAGTAAGACGAGGTCATGATGGCTAGTCTAACTTTGCCTAGGCTAGTGATCTGTCCATTAATAGCCCCTGCAGGTGTAAAAACGTCCACGCGGATAGATACCCCTTGGTGCCGAGGAACTAGCATGATTTAGGACCGATGTACCTAAACTGTCGAGGAATACGTGTCGGTCCATGGTGGTTTGGGAATCCTTGATCCCTATGAATAGCATCCTCGGGGCAGGGGAAGTTGGAACCGACGAAGACGTGTCGGTATCATAGCGAGAATCTCCATTAATACCAAATACACGTGTTATCATCTAGGAATGTCTGAAAATATCTCATCACCTATCATTAATGTTCATACTTCCGTCTCATAATTTTGTGGAGACAGACACAACTATCGATGTCTTCGACCCCTTCAGTCGTAACCTTTTTCAGTATCGCAGTATTTCCTATTTTTCTGGGGATCATAGTTGTTCATGAGAAGTGCCCTTTGGTGTGGAAGCAATTGTTACATTGACTGAAGTTTCGAGATCCCATTAGAACGAACATAGAAGCGTAAAAAATGCATTTGTTCAAAAACCTTGCATCTGGTTCGAATATTTACTTGGTTCTCAATCCATTTGATCGTATAATGGGAGAAAGGGTCATATATGATTGAAGTCTATAGAGAGGGGCTATATATTCTGTGATCACTGGGAGCAACAATGTTCAGAGATAGCATATTGTCAGACCAAGTCACAACTCAATACACGAGTCTAGGGTCAAATATGCGTAATCTTACCCGCACATGGAGAGGTCGTTTCCGTTTTCCGAACCCATCATGCCCGAGTGCTCAATCGCATTCAAATAGGCAATTGCTTACATACTTGGAATAAGGGGAAAGAATTAAGTAAGCTAAGAAGTTCCATCAACATGTTTGGGGTGTGTTGGGTGTAGGCATGAGTTAACTAAGTAGTGAGTATTGATTCATCCACTGATGCTTAAAGTATTAATGCTCAATCTAAAGAAAAAGTAAATTAACGGCTAAGAAGGGTTTCAATCCCTTACTCCAGCTCATCTCGGTATCTTTGAATGCATCAAGACTAACTCAGTCAGCTGACATTCGACTTCAAAGATTAGAGCAATTTTCTGTTTCGGAGACTACCACAGCAAAACTCCACAACAGCACACAAGTGTTTCACCTGGAATTTAAATTATTTCTGTCTTATCTTATCTTTAGATATTTCTAGTTGGGACTTGTTTCAGGGAACAACTGACTCTAAGAAGGCCAGAATGATTACACAGACAACTCTCTAAGTCCATTCTATATCCATAATAAAACAGAGACAGCAACTCAACCTATGTTAACTCAAGAACCAAATATTTTTATGAACGGAATGCCACTTTACAAAGGATATCCAATCTCAATTTTCCCTTTCGCTTTTCTGCCTGTTTATTAGGGTTCTCTCCCTATCCAAAAGCAAGGCCGGTAGGCCCTTCGTTTTTTTTTTTTTTTTTTTTTTTTTTTTTTTTTGGGTAGGAGGTAATGATTGAATTTTTTTGAGTAATCCCAAATATGCTCGGGAAACCAACAACCAATAACATAAATCCCACATCTGACACCACACATCCAAAGCCAACAAATGATTTTGGAAACCAAAGTAGAAGTACAAGAAGAAACCATGATCGTTTAGGCAAATCGAAGATGAAAGGAACCTATTACCTTTGTACACCTTTAAACAGCCGACTGAGGTCCATTATAAGCCAATTTCTAAGACCACTTCCAATCCACTAGGCATGTGCACCTCGTCTGGTTGAAGAACCTGAGTTACTTATTCATACATGCAACAAAGAAAAGAAAGCAGACTTGCAGCTTAACAAAACCTTAGTAATTAAATGGCCATCCAGAGTGATTCGTCCCATTGTTCTCTTCATAAGTGGTTGTTGAGCTACTTCCTCCTGTTTCAGGGTATTGACGAGTGTTTTGGTTTGATGAACGAAAAGGCCACAAGAATGAGAATGGATTTCTCCTTTCCTGATTCTGCCCACTGTTCTCCCTGCCACCACTGTTACTACCGCTGTTGCTTCCAGTCCCAGTAGTTGACCTCCTATTCGTACGAGCAGTACTTGAACCTAGTGGAGGCAGCTCAAGGCGACAAACAGGGCATGAGTTGTGCTGAACCAACCAAGGAACAATGCAATCAGAATGATACATGTGGTTACATGGCATCTGCCTTGCTTCAGAGCCCAACTCAAATTTATCTTTACAAACTGGGCAGTGAGAATCGGTGTTAAGATGTCTCTGTGCGATCCTAATAGTAGGCATAGCATCAATTGCGGACCGAGGTGCTGGGGCTGGACCCTGCCTATCATTCATAGTAAGCTGTTCAATCAAATCTTGCAGTCCTGGCCCTGTGAACAACTCGCCAAAGTCAGCGGGCCGCCTCCCAATTCCCGGACTTCCATTGAAAAAGAACTCAAATGCATCATTCTCAGACATCCTGACGGGAGCTTGTCCATGGAATATCAACCACGGACCTGAACCAAAAGCCGTAGTGCGTTCAGGCCCCATACCAGGTCTCGCCCTTATGTCAAAGTTAGGATTTCTTCCCGTCATTCTCTGCCGCATAAAAGCTGCAAATGCATCCATAATCCCAAATCTGGGGTCGGAGAAAGGTTCCATAAATCCAAAATCAGAACCATGTCCCGTGTTATATCCAACCTGTTGCCCAGTGCCCACCACCTCACCGAGTTCTTGTACAAAGCCTCCATTGCAATATGGGCAAATCAAATCACTTCCTCGAGGCCGAACTGCCCGCATGCATTGGTGGCACCAATGCGTATCTCTGCCACTTGACATCCTTTCTTTCTAGTATTTTTCTCAAATCAGTCTCTAAATCTCAAAGCCCAAGCACCTGAATTACTCTGCATCCAAAGGTTTAGATTTAGAGTTCAAAGACTATACAATTGACGAATATAACAAGTTCAAAAACTTCAAAGAATGAAAATACCATAGTTGAAAAGTTAAGCTCAAGGCAAAATCCCCAACAATATTTGACTTTTCATACCTAAAAACGAAAGCTTACTTTAATCTAGTCACACACACAATAAATTGCTTCACAGAGAATAAACAAAAAATGAAAGCACTTTGAGGATACTAGTCAGGTGCAGAAACTCTTCCATACATGACCACCACATATAAATTGATCAAAATATAAACGTGGAAAATTAGTAGACCAAAAATGTGAAATATCTAATGGCAACCTATCATTACAACAGCATCACTAGATCATATGCACTTCAGCAAAAACTTAATCGAAATATAAAGAAAAAAAAAAAAAGCCATCACCTACTTGAAAATGATCTAACTGCAACGCCAAAACGCCACAATAATACTTGTTCAATTAAGTTATATGCTTCAGAATATTCAAGAAAGCGGCCCTTAGTTTTAGGAGTCAATTATAACAATCTACAAGGAAAAAGTACACACTAGCCAGCAAACAAAGCACATGTATGATTAAATAACTGACACTAGTTCATACGAAAGGGGTGCAAGAATTAAACCAAGACCTATATTCACACAGACGCACATACCCACACATAACACTATAAACACTACAATCAAACAATTAGTGCATAATCTATTGATGAAAGAGACATAAACCCAAAAAGGATCGTTCAAAATAATAGCACGAAATTTAATCATTTGTGGAAATAACATCACAGCTTAGATCTAGGTTACAGTCCACCTCTTCCAGAACCCTCGATTAACCGGAATTAAACTGAGTAATAGCCCTTTTAGCGTGCAATCGGATACAGTGGTATCGAATTATCGAAAATTGAATGCAGAAATAAATCTAATTGGGTATGTGCGTGTATGAGTAATATATAACAAAATCAATCAAGCATGTCTGAGATTAAACGAAATTCAGAAATCAATAGAAAACCCCAATTAGAAGAAGCTCGAACGGGTGATGAATTTTGAAGAGTTGGGGGAATCAACATACCTCAGAGTAGAGTTATCGCATTTGACTCAACCCAAAGCCCACAGAGAGAGAGAGAGAGAGAGAGAGAGGGTTGTTGGAAGTCATAGATTAGAAATTCGAGTGCAATAGACTAATAGAGGATTGGAAATATGCGGTCCTCGAAGTCACGAGGAATGACACCAAAAAACAAAAGAAAAAAAGGGAAAAATAATAATAATAAAAAAAAAACAGAATTAGAGTTAACTAGGCAACTTATAAACTGTATCATTTCTATCAATTAAATTTTTAAACTAATATTTTTGTCAACTTAGTACTTTAAATATATAATTTGATTTAATGTGATTCTCCAATCTAAATTTGATATTAGCATAAAAAAATTTCTCTTACAAACTCAGACCTCCTGAGTTTGAATCTTAACAACTCCTTAAAATTAGACAATAAATAATTTATTTTTTATAAATATTTTATTCATGACATGATGATCTGTCTTTGGACTAGACTGTATAGAGGATTAGTCAATATGCGCATTAATTGATTCGAACACTTTAAACAAAAAAAAATCATGTAAATTAAGAATTGTGATAGTTAAAACCGTATGTGTGATATGCACATAAGTCAATCTATTATGATTAATAATGAATTTAGATGAAATGATGACATTGAATGAGATTGTATAATTACCGGATTTCCTTATAACTTGGTGGTTGTGAATCGAAAAAATAAGATTGCATGATTGAGAGGTTAAATTGACATAAGTTAATTTAAACACTAATACAAATGAGATAGTTTATGGGTTAAATGTGCGATTTACTCAAGAAGTTAGGATGAAAATGTCTTGTCGTAAAATATGGGAGGTGAGCTGTTATGCACGGAGTAATTATTCGATGGGTGGGACCGGTCGGCTCATTATTGCATGACGTCAATGATCAAATCAATAAATAAAGAAAATTTGAGAAAATAATATATCATGAGTATAGTCATTTGTTGGGGGTTATGTTATTTTTAAGTTGCATCAAGTAAGAATTTCATTTAATTTACTTGATTTTGTCTAATATCTTGAGGGACTGTTTGGTGATGCACAAATTGGTCTTATGTACTAACTGTTAAATGATTGACAATTAATGCAATAATAAAGTAGAAAGATATAGAACGATTCGATTAACATTACCTATGTTCACTATGAAGTGCTAGGGTCGTCGAGTATCTTATTACATCGAAGAATGTAGGGAGATATAAGTTATGAGAGAAAGAGGAGAGTGATAGTAGATGTGCTCGATTGAGTGTGACGCCCCCCAAATGTTGATGGAGCTTCCAATTTATAGTCGTCTCCTAACAGATTGAGGCGACTTATCAGTAACTAAATAACTAATCTGATGAAGCTGACGCCATTTTCTCAACGGATGAGACAATTACGACACTCCACATACAATCTAGTTGATATATTAAATTGGGGTCACAACAAGGGTTGGGCCCTTGGGCTTGACCCATCAGTTGCCCTCCAATGCCCTGTGTCTAAGGATACTTGGAGAGGAGGGCATTTGGTTTGAGTTTGGATTTCGGCTGAACGCACAACTGAAAAAATTTTGGAAGGCCCACACATATGTTTCTAGGCCTCTCTTGGGCTTTTAATAGTGTCTTATAGGGCTCGTCGAGAGCTTCAATTTAATATATTATGGGCCCTCATTTGGAGAAACGGATCAAAAATTACAGTCAAAACAGTGTCAATTCTTCTTAAACTTGGATTTCTTGGAGACTCCTTTTGATCGGTGACTCATTTCCTTCCTGTAAATACCTTTTGTTTGTGGAACATCATCAACTATATAAACTCCTCCTTTTACTTTCCCTTTTTGATTCTTGAAGAGTCCTAAGTTATAAATTAGGGCTTTTTGTTTTTTCTCTTCATTTCACACAACCTTGAGAGAGAGTCCTCTGTGAGATTTTTCAAGAACTAAGGTAAGGAGTAAAATTCTCGAGTGGAGTGCCCAGATGTTGAATGAAGGAGAAGGGACATGAGGTGGAATGAAGGAGGCGCTAGACGCTGAGACCGAGATGGGCCATACGACCCAAGCTGCTAGGAACAAAGACAAGGTGTCGGATCTGGGCGCCGGTGTGGAGTCCCCTTGGGCGCCATTGGGGGCGCCGTTTGTGCAGGTGGAGCGAGGGAGGAGGCTACCCGATGGATGGGCACCTTTGCTAAGGTGTCCCAGGCACTGAGCGCCACCATTGAGGCATCCCAAGTGTTGGGTGTCGTTGCTGAGGTGACCCAGGCGCTGGGCACCATTATTGATGTGTCCCAGGTGTTGGGTGCCACTGTTGAGACATCCCAGGCGCTGGGCGCCACTATTGTGGCGACCTAGGCACTAGGCAAGTAGCTGTTGGGCAAGGTACCGGTGGACGAGGTGCGTTTAAGAGAGGCATCGAGGGCAGATCGTGATGGATGAGCATTGTTTAGTGACGGGTGTAGGCAGGGGAACCCTCAGGCAGCTTTGATAGATACTGGGCATAATCAGGCAAGCGCACATGCAACGCTGATGGGTACTAGGCACAGTCAAGCAACGTCACATGTAGTTGGTTCTTTGTCTTTGAAAGAGACTGGTAAGGTGGAGATAGACACCGGATATGGATCTCTTGGTAGTGGCTCGAGTAATGCTTCTCGATCTCGCTGTAGCAAACATCGAAGGAAGGTAGCTCTCGATGACGATGGCTTAAAAATAAGTACCATTTCTAGTATTTGCAATACGAACACTGATATTTTGCGAATTGTCTCCGCTTACCACATTCTTCCAACTGCGTTGTGTCGTCAAGTCGAGATGGGCGAGCCTTCTTGTGATGACTCTTTCAGAGACATTACTATCTATGAGGAGGTGCTTGAAGTTGGGCTTAGGTTTCCAATGACTTTTGATATTTGTCGTATTATGCATTGCTTTTCACTGGCGCCATGACGGTTGGGGCCCAATGGTTAGAGAGTTCTACTAGGATTTCTTGTAATATGGAGAAAAGTGCATCATGAGGATGCTTCCCCTGAAGAATTTTGCACAATTTATACTTTGAGTGAGACTCCTGCTCCCAATCGAGGCTTGTTCTACTTTACTAAGAGATAAGGTAAATTGATTACTGGATTGCACTCCAACTGCTATAACTAGAAGTCTCGTTTCATGTTTGTTGGTGGAGATTGGGCTTTAGAGGTTGATAGAGCTTTGGTACCAATAAGATGGGACACTCCTAGAAGAGTTGGTATGTTTACACTTACTCTCTTCCCTTTGCCTTCTTTATAAATATGTAAAGGATCAAGAATGGAAGTTGTAGGTGGTGAGGGCTTACCCTGTAAAAGACTTTGGAACTCTCATGCTCAAAAAGGGTGGAGCTAGAAGCTCTCCTACCATCAGTGTTAGGGCTGGTATGCCTTCCCCGAGACCTGGCAGTTCCTCTTTGAAGAGAAAAAGTACGTTAATTCCTTTGTTTTTCCCTCATTTACTTGGTTTTTATTATAGTAACATTTTTTCTCCTTCTGCAGTGGATAGGATAGTGGTAGAGTCCCGTTATTCCACTAGGAGCACTCCTCCTTCTAAGGTGGAGAAGGTGAGTGATGCTTTGGTAGGCTCCTCTGAGATGACCCTTCCAGTGGTGCCTCCTCGGTCAACGACTCCTTTAGATGTGATCGTCACTCCAGAGACTCTCCTGTCGACCACTCCTCCTGTCCCCCGTTCATCGACTCCTTTTATGGGAACCTCTATAGGAGCATCAGCTTAGTTTGGCTCCATTTTAGGTGATGTGCGAGTCGTCAGGGAACGACTTGAGAGATTTGTGTTCCCGACGAACGTTAATGAGATTAGTGCCTGGGCCGAGGGTATTATTAATACTTTTCTAGAAGGCCTGACTCAGGGAAGGGTCTACTTTCTCCCTTTCTCCAGTCCCTCCTTAGGCATTAACATTCTTTTGCCTTTTTCAGGCTTCGACTGCCTCTATGTGTCTTTTCTCAAGAGCTGTTTATTATGGCCAGCTAAAGCGGAGTCATGAGGCTGTGCAAAAAGAGCTTCTTACTGCTCAAGGGAGGATTGCTAAGCTTGAAGCTACTAATAGGGCTTCCCAAGCTGAGCTTGTGGCGACCCACAAGAGGGCCACTCTCAAAGAAACTATTTACACATGGGGTGAAGCAGAGCTTTTGGTGACCCGCAAGAGGGTGACTAAGCTTGAGATTGAGCTTTTGGCAACCCGTGAGAGGGATGCACTCAGAAAGGCTGAGTTTGTGGTGACCCACGAGAGGGCCATGCTCAGAGAGGCTATCTGCTTAAGAGCGGAGGCAGAGGTGAACGCAGCTCATAAGAGGGCTTCTCGGACTGAGACGAATTTGTTGTTGGCTCGTGAAAGAGTTGTCAAGGCTGAGGGTGATTTAGAGAGCGGCCTTGCAAATTCCTTTATTGATGGTTACGAGGAGCTTTGGAAAAATATTTTCGTGCCATATGAGGCCCCTGATGATGGTGTTGGTAGCTCTGACGATAAAGAGGGTAAGGAGGATGATGTCGACCATGAGAGCAGTTAGAGTGTTGGGGACTTTTGATTTTTTTTAGAAGGGCAGTGTAGCCTCACTTTTGTAAAAGTGGTTTTTTGTCATTGATGCTCCTTTGAAATGGAATACAAAAATTCAATGAGCTTTTGGAGTAAATTTAAAAATTTTCATTGATGACAGCTCATGTTAAGCAATGGTGGATAATAACCCAAAAAAGTTACAATAAAATCAAGTTTCTCAGCTTTACTATTTCTACTCTCCTAAGGTGTCACTGGTAGTACCTCTTCAGATGTTCGGTATTCCAGGGATAGGGTAAGACCTTTCCTTCGGAATTCTAGATTTTGTAGGCGTCTGGCCTCACTACTTCTGTTATGAGGTAAGGTCCCTCTCAGTTTGGTCCAAACTTTCCTTGTCGCGAATCCTTTGTGGCGAGAATCACTTTCTTAAGGACCAAGTCTACTGGTTAGAAGGAATGAGGCTTCACCCTTGAGTTGTGGTATCTTGCCATGTGACGTTTGTACTCTGCATTACGGACCACAATCATTTTTTTTCCCTCTTCTACCAAGTCAAGGTTGATGCGGAGTCCTCGTAGTGTTGGACCCTTAGAGAATGTACTCCGATCTTCATAGGTATGACTACCTCAGTTCCAAAGGCAAGGGAGAAGAGTGTTTCTCTAGTTGGGGTTCTTGGCGTCATTCGATAGACCCATAATACACTCGGGGGTTCGTCAACCCAAAGACCCTTCGCTCTTTTGAGCTTTGTCTTTAAGCTATGTAGTACTGTTTTGACCATGACCTCTGTCTGTCCATTTGCTTGGGGGTGCGTTGGGCTGGAATGAAGTTGATTTATCTAGAAGTCTTCGCAGAACGAGTTTAGGAGCTTATTGTTGAATTACTTGGCGTTGTTGCTTGACTATGGCATGGGGTACTCCAAAGCGACAAACCAGATTCTTGCTAATGAAATCCTTGACCTTTACGTATATTATCCTTGCTAATGGCTCAACCTCTGCCCACTTAGTGAAATAGTCGATGGCTATTACCACGAATTTGCACTACCCCTTGCTCAAAGGTAGTAGGCCCAAGATGTCGATGACCCATTTTGGAAAAGGGTCATGGACTTGTGATGGTTGTTAGCTCTTTCGATGGTTGTCTGGGCATCGTGGTGAAGCGTTGACACTTGTCGCATTCCTAGTGTACTCCTAGGCATCTCCGATCATGTTAGGCCAAAAGTAGCCCTACCTAAGTGCCTTATGGGCTAAGGAGCAGCCTTTGGAGTGGTTTTTGTAAACTCCCTCATGGATTTCTCGTAAGGCGTGGTCAGCTTCTTCTGGTGAGAGGCACTGTAGTAGTGGCAAAAAATAGTCTTTCTTGTATAAGACGTCTTGTAAAATGATAAATTTGGAGGCTTTCATCTTGAGATTCTTGGCTTCTATCAAGTCATTTTGTAGCATACCCTCCTGAAGGTATGCCTTTGTTGGGATCATCCAGCTTGTCTCGGCAGATGTGTAGTTGATGTTAATGGCTTCCATGTCTAATCCACTTGGCTCGAACTGGTGACAGATGAAGGCTAGTCCTGGTGGGGCTTCTAAGGACGAGGCCAACCTAGCAAGTGCATCTGAAACCATATTGTCTTCCCTTTGGATGTGACAAATCTGGAAGAAATGGAACTTCGTGAGCAAGGCTTGCACTATGGCAAGGTCCTCTTGTATTCTGGTTCCTTTTGATTCAAACTCGCCCTTCACTTGGTTGACTATCAGTTGAGAGTCACTGTTAGTGATTAGATGTTGCGCTTCCATTTTGATTGTCAATCTTAAGTCAGAGATAATTACTTCATATTCTGCCTCATTATTGGAGGCGGTGAAGTGGAGCTTCACAGCATACTTGATGGGAATGTCGTCGAGGCTAATCAGGATTAGGCCTGCTCTATATCCTTTGCTAGTCGAGGAGCCATCCACGTAATGCTCCCAAGGAGGTCGAAGAAATGGGGCCTTAGAGGTTGTTGTGGACGCCTGGGCACCAGGCTTGAGCGTCTGAGCGCTTGGATGCCCTGGCCGCCCTTGCAGGACGCCAGGTTGTCTTGCGTGCCCGGCCTTGGTGCCTGGATGTCTGGGTAACTTTCTGCGGAGACTTCCTGAGGTGTCGAGGGTCCACTGCCTTCCTCCTCCACTGGTGTGAGCTCCTTAATAAAGTCAACCAAGGTTTGTGCTTTGATGGTTGCCCTTGGTTGGTACTGGACATCAAACTCACCCAGCTTTATTGCCCACTTAAAGAGTCTCTTGTTTGGTTTTTCCAAAACCCTCTTTAGAGGTTGGTCCGTGACAACAACGATGGTGTGACTCTGGAAGTAGTGTTAGAGATGCCTTGCTGTTAAGATCAGGGCGAGTGCCAATTTTTCTAGTCTTGAATATCTTGTTTCTGCTCCTTGGTATGCCCTGCTCACGTAATAGATAGGCTTTTGTACTCCTTCGTTATCTCTAATGAGGACGGAGTTTACTACCAATGAAAAAGCAGAAAGGTACAAATATAAAGTTTCACGTGACGTAGCATGTAAAAGGAGGGGAGACATAGCCAAGTAATCTTTGAGCTTTTGAAAAGCTTCTTCTGCCTCAGGTCCCCACTTAAAAGCTTTCCCGAGAATCTTAAAAAAGGGTAAACACTTATCTGTAGACTTGAAAACAAATCCATTGAGTGCTGTAATTCTTTCATTGAGGAGCTGGAGCTCCTTGGTCGTGGTGGGTGACTTCATATCCAGGATGGCTTTGATCTTGTCAAAATTCGTCTCAATTCTGATCTGATTCCAAAAGGCGTACTTCTCAGGGTTTAGTTTCATACGATATGATTTGAGAACGTCAAATGTTTCTTGGAGGTTGTCTATGTGGTTTGTTGCGGCAAGGCTTTTTACCAGCATATCGTCCATGTATATTTCCGATCTGAGACTGGAATATCTTATTCACCAGCCGTTGGTAGGTTGCTCCTACATTTTTTAGTCCGAATGACATGACCCTATAACAGTAGGTCTCCTTCGAAGTGATGAATGACGTCTTCTCCTGGTCTAGGGGTTGCATGCTGATTTGGTTATATCCAAAATATGCATCCAAGAAGGTGAGCAATTCATATTTTGCAGTGGCATCGATGAGGAGGTCGATTCATGGCAATAGGTAGCTGTCTTTAGGGCACGCCTTATTGAGTTCAGTGAAGTCAACACAGATGTGTCATTTTTCGTTGGCTTTAGTCATCATCAACCCATTTGAGAGCCATACTGGATAGGCCACTTCTTTGATGGCCCCGTTTTCTATCAACTTTCTCACCTTCTTGTCCATTGCTTGCACCCTTTCAATGGAGCGCGCTCCTTAGCTTTTGACGGACAAGTTGGTAATGAGGGTCGACATTGAGGCGGTGGGTGGCGACCTCAGGGTCGATACCCTCAAGGTCTTCATGTTACCTTGCAAAAACATCCATATTGCGCCTCAGAAAATCTGTAAGTTGGCGGGCTAAATCTTTAGAAAGGGAAGAGTCAATGTATACTCTTCTGTTTGGATACTCCTCATCTAGGACCACTAGTTTGAGCTCCTCTACTGGATCTCCTCTTTCCATTGTGGCATCATCTCTCGGGTCAAGGACCTTCACTTGCAGTGCTTCTTGTGGCTTTCTAGTTTTCATGGACGAGACGTAACATTCTTTTACAGTAATCTAATCTCCTCGACCTCTCCGATTCCATTTGAGGTTGAAAAATGGAGGATAAAATGGTAGGTGAAGGGAACGGCTCTTAGGGTGTTGAGAGTGGTTCGCCCTAGGATAATTTTGTAAGCAGACATGCAATCTATCACCAGAAAGTTATCCATGCTTGTGGAGCTCCGGGGCACTGCGCTGGCGGTGACTGGTAATGTGATGGACCCTAGGGAATACACCTTCTCCCTTCAGAATCCAATAAGAGGTGACCTGATGGGCTGCGGTCTTTCTCTCCCCAGGTTGAGCTTGTCATAGGCTTATGTAAACAAAATGTCTGTAGAGCTGTTGCTGTTCGCAAGAATCCTTTGTACCTAGAAGTTGGCGACGGTCATAGTAAGCACTAGAGGGTTGTCGTGGGGGTGTTGGATTCCTTCTAGATCCTTTGTCTGAGAAGGATATGACCTTATTATTTCCATGCTTAGGTGTCTTAGACGGGTGCAAATCGTCGAGGTGCCTAGCCTTTTTGGCGTAGGCCTTCGTGGCTGAGAGAAATTCTCCTCCTCCTACGAGCCCTTCAAAGATGGTGTGAATTTCTTTGATGGGTTACTGGTTCTCCTGATTATGAGGTAGTGGCAGGGCCTGACCTCTACCAACAACATACTGGTATAGATAACCACGTTGTATGAGCTCCTTAATTTGTCTTTTGAGATTATAGCAGTCGTCGGTGTAATGGTTGTGGTTGCAATGAAAGAGATAATATTTGTTCAGGTTTTTCCGTTTGAGGGAGATTTCATTCTCCCTTGCCACTTTATTATGGGGTCATCCTGGATCTAGAATAAGATGTGCCCAACAGTGGCGTGAGGTGAGTAAAGGCTTTGTTGATCTCTCTGAGGGGCAAGAACAAGTCAGTCTTTAGCAGGTACCCTCTCTATCCTACTTTGCTTTTTTCACTCTCCTTCTTGTCATCCCTGTCTCTCTCTTTTCTCTTCTCCCCAATTTGGGAGGACCCACTTCACCTGGCCCTTATGATGTCCTCAGCATTCATATACTTCTGGGGCTTTTGCTAGCAACTTTGGCATACTCTTCTGTGGACGCTTCATCATTGAAAGAGGAAGTTTAATGAACGAAGACCTCCCAAAAAGGAGGTCATGGTGACCTTGTCATCGGACTCCTCAATCTGAAGGGCCTCCTCGCTAAAACAAGTGAAGTAACTCCTTAGATTCTCATCTCGATCCTACTTTATGCTGAGCAGGTGGGTGGCAGGCTTCTGGTGGTGGCATCCTCCAATGAAGTGTGACACAAAGGACCCGCTCAGTTCGGCGAATGAGCTAATGGAGGCTGGGGAGAGCTTGGTGAACCATTGTTAGGCTGATCCTTTTAAGGTAGTTGGGAATGCCCTACACATGATTTTGTCGAGACGTTGTGCAGTTGCATTAAGGTCTTGTAGGTTTCAAGGTGATCAAGTGGGTCTTTTGTGCCGTCAAAGGTTTCGACGGATGGCATTTTAAATTTTTGGGAAATGGGGTAGTTTGTCATGTCTAGCACAAAAGGTGTGTCAGTTCACCTAACAAGGTAGTCCACCATTTTCGGGTCCTTGTGCCTTTATGGCGTTGAACACGTTGCCTAGTTGATTATGTACCACTTTGATTTTTTCGTCCTCGTAGTTAGGTGCTCCTTTTGAATTGTTGTAAAAATGGCTCTCATGCTCCATGTTTTGATTTTCATCTTTATTCTCTTAGAAATGTGGTCTCCACCATGAGAAGAGAGAGCTGGAGAAAAAGGTGGAGGTCCCTCATGGTGGGCTCCTCTATGTGGGGCGCCGAAGTGGGGAGCTCCTTGACGCCTAGGGCATGGAGCTCCTCTAGCTTGGGATCCTCCGGGCTATGCTACTCCGTGTTGTCTGGCGAGCATTAGTTGTAGGATCTGCTAATTTGAGCTACGAGCTATTGCATTGTCTACAACATCTGCTGTGCATTTGAAACATAATTGGTTGGTGGAGGAGCAACCTCCTCCACTCGTGGCTGATTATCTTCAAGTTGATTCATGGATTTGGTGGTGATCGCCATAGGTACAACAAGAGAAGTACTTAGGTGAGAATTTTGTCGTTCCCACATACGACGCCAAATTGATGATGCACAAATTGGTCTTATGCACCACATGTCAAGTGACAGATAATTAATGTAGTAATAAAGTAGAAAGAAAAAATAATTCAAGCGAGACAAATATGTAGAGTGGTTCAGTCAACGTGACCTATGTCCACTATGAAGGGCTAGGGTCGCCGGGTATTTTATTGCTTATAGGAATGTGGGGAGAGCAGGGAGATACAAGTTATGAGAGAGAGAGAGAGAGAAGAGTGATATCAGATGTGCTCGATTGAATGTGATGCCCACCAAGTGTTGACAGGGCTTACAATTTATAGTCGCCTCATAATAGATTGAGGCGACTTATCAGTAAATAAGTAGCTAATCTGGTGGAGTTGACGTCATCTTCTTAATGGATGAGACAGTTACGGTACTCTCCATAAGATTCGGTCAAAGATGACGTGGTGGTTGACTCTTTCCAAGGCGGTGTGGATGGGGCTCTTGGATAACCCTGCATACTCGCTTAGTGATGTAGCTCCTCGAACTCTGATGAGTTTGACCGGGCGTGGACCCTTTTTGGGATGAACTTACTGATCTTTTTAAGTTAGACTCTTAATTTAAACTGGGCTCACAACCTGGGTTGGGTCCTTGGGCTTGACCCATCAGTTTTTATTTGAATCCAAAGTATATAATCATGAGAATATTTAGTGTATTGACACTTAGTATCTTAGATGTACTGAGGAAATGTCAAATGACAAAATTTGAAGAAAGACGAGAGATAATCAACCACAACTATATTTGAAAAGAAAGAATTAATTAACTGGGAGTTACTAGTCAATAATGGATAAAAAAAAGCACTTGGTAGAGAAGATAAAGAAACATTCAAACCCTCAAAAGACTCACGATCTGTGTATTATTAAGAGTAGTGTTTAGATTAGTTTTAGAAGAAGTTAATGTTGTATTCAAGATTGTTTTATTCAATCTTTTGTAACCGAAGTTGCTTTGATTGAATTAATAAAAGATTCATCTTTTATTAGTTCTTTGTTATTTTATTTCGCCTTTGCACATTAAGATTTTTCATTGTTTTTTTGTCTAAGAAAGTCCTGAAATAAAATATTTGAACTCATTCCAAATAATTGATTGAAAATTGTCTGTCGATTAAGATATCTCTATCGATCCTAACAGATTTTAGAGTAATAATGTTATATTGAGGTTGACATGCATAAAATATTTTCCTAGTGAAATTATGTTAAAAATCACTAATTGTATTAGAATTTATCTAAAATTGATCAATTAAAAAAATTCAAATAAAATTATGCTTTTTTTTTTTCATTTTAAATGTGTAGAGTGTATCCAAATTGAATTATTTGAGCAAAAGAGGACAGGTTGATTGGTTGTATTTTCCAGCTTGCTCCCCAACTCAATGTTCAAGTCTCACCCTCTGGCCATCCTACTCTATTAACAAAATTATTTGTTTTCGACATGACCCCATTTGGTATCTAAAACCTTAAATTCATATAAAGAAATTTTTTTTTTTTGTTAGATTATCCCGTATCTGATAGTCACAACGGACTCCAACTAATTCGGATTCGAGCCGGATAGGACCACAAGGGTGGTAAATCTCTTCCTACTGAACGCAGTTGCATTTTCAAGTCTCAAAGCGAAGATCTTAGTTAAGCTTGAACAGCCCCTTATTAGCTGATTTACGCTCAAATGATTGGTTTTTAAAATTGTTATCACGTATTGTCATAAATTACTGTATATGGTGGAATATTTTTTTCCTTGTTGTCACTATTATATTGTCTTAAATAGATTTTTAACTAGTCTTTATTTAATTTTGGATGGCATTAAATTGGTGTCAGAGCCGACATAAAAAAAAAAAAACGTTACTGTCAGAGGAGGTTAGTCAAGGATGATTGTCATGATTATTCTCTTCACGATTCAGAAGGTTGGAAAACCTCGCCCTTACTAATCTATGATAAGTATGGAAACTGTATTGCCTTGTCCTTGATTTTTATTGAAAAGATTGTAAGTGATAGGTTTGATACTTGTGGGATCTTCGTGCTAGATTTTGAATTCAAATAATGATGATACATAAAAATACGTAAGATTGAATTGGATAATCCAGGTCACGTTTCTTAAGTCGGGAGCTCAGCCCATTTACAGATTTCGATCTCAAACCTCTAACTCTCTATTTTTACGTCTCAAAGAGGGTGGTATAAAAGACAATTGGATCTCACCGAATACTCTTTTTTTAGCGACAGCTACTCAGTAGACGCAAGTCTCGTTGCACAATAAGGGCGACCGTTATAAAAAAAGGGACAAAGATCTAGCATCAGATCAAGCAAAACCAAGGGATAACTATAAATAGGAGGCAAAACTCTCGAAAGTAAAGAACAACCCATTATAGCCTCACAAAAAATATTCTCTGTAAATTTTACACAGTAATCAATATACTCAGAAATAAGATACTCCCTTGAGAGTGGATTAGCCGAGCTCTCAAGCCAATAAACCACTATAAACATTATGTGCAATCACCCACTTATTGTTCTCAAATTCTATTCCCCAGAACTTTGGAGTTTGGACTGAACTATAGCTAACTATTCAATATATTTATATTCACATCACTGTTCAATCATGTTAAGAACATCTTTACAGTTAATACGTGTCAATACGAACAAAATTAGTAGGATTAACAATATTTTTATTACTTAAAATATGTCCCACCCCTTTTTCTTCAATCAAAAAAAAAAAATAACTAAAAATACTATTAACCCAAAATAGTAATAATGGGCTAATTTAGTGTCAAAATACCTGATACGATTAATTAAACAAATTAAATTAAAATTAACTAATACCTAATACTAACACGAAATTTGACCGACTTAAACACTTTCGAAAGCAACTTGAGAATTGAGAAGCATAGCATTTGGAAAACTATTTAAGGCGCGTCGGTAACACGTGGTTGTCCTTAACCACTAAATGTTTGGGCCAATGACTTGTACACAGGTTTGGTGGATTAGTTGCTCTCTGAGTTTGAGATATTTTAACAACAGTCAATTGTATTGCATTTAGTTGATGATAATTTTTTATTTATTGATTTAGTTGATGATAATGACGCATGAAAATGAGATGATTATCAATATACTTTTATTATCATAGAATATCTAATTCTATCGGTGTAGAATTTGTTATTTTTTTACAAGAAGTTATATTTTTAATTACCAACTACCATCACTTGCAGTCATCGTCATACCACCGCCAACGCCAGGTCTTCACTTTTAACTCCACTCTAGGTTAGGTAGAGGGTCCAGGTCAAGTACGAGTCAAGGTTGGGATCAGGATCGGGCAAGGGTTCTAAATTCAGGATTTTATATTGGATTGATGGGAAGACTAAATGACCGATATCGTAGAATCGGATCGAGAATCATAAAATTCTAAGAACCTATAAACTATAGAAAAATATTAGTCATAACTCGTATTTGAAAGTACGATGAAACATAAAATTTGAGCGCCAAAAAAATCGATCTCATTATATTAAATTTTTCAATATATGTATATTATCGTATATGCATAATGTTTGAAATAAAAATTATGTTAAATTATAAATTAATCAAATATTAAATGATTAAACATGTGATAGAAATGAGGGATGCGATGTTTTTAGGGAAAAAATTATGTAAAAAATAAAAATTCAAGTTGTTATGTGTTTTATTAAATAGAGATTTTGCGAGGAGGAATAGGCAAATTGAAATATTTTGATTTTTACAGAAAGATAGATATAGAAGATTGACTGAAAAATTGAGAGACTACTATATAAAAAACTTCAACCGTTCAAGATCCAAATAAAAAAAATAGAAAAAAGAGAAAATTAAAAAAAAATATTTGGCAATTTCCATAATCAATGCCAACCCCAATTCCTATACCCTGAACCCGAACTAGACCCAAAATCCAAGGTCTGGGTCCAACCGGGCCAGGGTCTAGAAACCAAACCTAGATCCAAACATAAAGACCCTAGATTGAACTCTGACCTCGACATAAAATCTTAGACTTAAATCTAACTTTGACCTCGAATTCAACCTTAGGACCCAAACCCAAACCCTAGGACCCTGACACAACCCGACTCTAGGCCGACCCCTAGCCTTGGACATGGCCTAAAACCTAGACCTCAACCATTGGAGTTGTTCCAAGCAATTTGAAGCTTAAATTGTATATCTATATGAAGTCTTTGTATTTTTAGTACTAATTTTTTTTTATAAAAAATAATTCTTCTTGCTTCTTGAGTTGCAAAAATATTAATTAAATTTTTATATTTAAGTTTTGCCATTGGCGGAGCTACTCCTCAAACTTTCTTCCTTACCATTAGTTAGATATATTTCAAAGATTTGGTTAAGGATTTTTTATTATGCCACCCAATTTTTATCAATTATTAGACCTATACTTTAATGACTATTAATTTTTCAACATGTTGTGTTTAAAGAAAACGAAGAATTTTTAAGTGACAAATATAAACAATGATTTAAATGAATAGTAACATTTATTTCTCAATTTCGTAAAAATAGTAATTTGTTAAGTGTTGACCCAACCACAATTTTTTGTGTTCGCCCCTAAGTTCTACTATTATATTTTTTTTAATTTATAGTATCATTAATACAAGTAATTTTTATTGTGACATTTTGTTTTCAGAAAGTAATTTTTCTTGTAACATAGTTGATCTTAAGAAATTTTTTATAAATTTATATTTTTGAAAAACTTTGTTTTTGTACAATCAATTATTAAATGAATTATTAATAATATTCTATAAGCAATGACTGCATTTGAAAAAAATCTTGCATTATTATATAATTTAGGATATCGATTGAGATGTTTTCTTTTGTTTGTGAAATTTCCTTTAAAAAATAAATCTGCATTATTAATATAAAAAAAATTGTCATATTTTAAGAAACATTCGAAATCATGACAATGCTGGAGAGAGAGAAAGAAAAGTTTGTGCATTAAATTATGAGTTGACTTTGGAATAGATGTTTTTGCGCCATTAGTTTTTTTTTTTTTTTAATTTTTTAGTTTTTAATAATGTGGGTTAGATCATGAGTCTAAATTATTGACATTAAAATGAAAATTTTGGATGTCGTTTCACTTTCAAGACTTATTTGGACTTAAGTCCAATCAAAATTTTGTTTGAAAATAAATCAATTTCGATCTCTATTATCCAATATACATCCAATAATTATATTTAAAACAAATTTAAAAACTAAAAACTCCTGAATTTTATGAGTTTTACAAACATTAACTCTCATACCTATATCTATCAATATACATATATAGATTGCAATATTCAAAATAAAAAATTAGTAATATTGAACATTAACATTTGAAAAAATAAAAAAAATAATAGTAACATAGTAACATGCTCAATAATAAAAAGTAGTTGCATGGTAAACAAAAATAGAAGTAACATAAAATATTGAACAAAAATGGAGATACATAGGAGATAAACCAATAACATGCTCACCCAAAAAAAAAACAGTAATGTGGAATACTGAACAAATTTGGGGGATCAAACCAGTAACACATTGAGCATTTTCAAGCAACGTGAAAAACTGATGATCATTCAAATAAAAAATGGTAACATTCAAACCTAAAAACAGTAATATTTTAAAAAAAATAGTAACATTTAATCGGTATCAATAATTCAATCATAATTATCTACTAAATTAATTACCTTTCAAGCATTGCTAGGTTAAAGAACATCCCCAAAATCAATAGATCCCCTAGATATGTAAAGTCAACCAAAATCCCATCCCAAATTGACAATATAATTCCATGAAAAAACAGCAAACACAATGGCATGCAATTGAAAACCCAAAAAGTAAATTATTCAATACTCAAAAAACACAAACACCCGAATCAAAAGGTAAGATCAATATATTTATTTTATTTAATTTAATTTAAACTAATAAAAGTACTTTAAGTGAAAAAATTTTGATTCACTATTTTACACTTATAAAGAAGGTTAAATACCACACTATTTTTTTATAATTAAATATCTAAATTACAATCATATCCTTATGTATTTAAATCTCCAAATTACCCTCTAATATCTCTTTTAATTATCTATTATCTTTGTATAAATATCAATATCTATAAAAAAATTTAATTGAATAAGTTACCTTGAAAAAAATATATGAATCATTATGGTTTTCAATAAAATGTTCAAAAATTTCATCAATAGATCATTAATCTGTTCAAATATAAATATAATATTATGTCTATATACAAAGGGTAAGTGACAAGGGTAGACCAAACTAAACAATGATTTACTAAATTGAAATAGAAGAGATTTAACACAAGTAAGATAATTCAAATATAACTGCATGGATAACTATCCAGGCCGTCAAATGGCTCTGATACCAAAATAAAAAACAAGTGCGGAATAATAACAGACATGAGGAGAATCACAAGCTGTAGATATAGACTGGTGATGAATTATAAAAATTTTGTTTATTTGAACAAAATATAAATTACAATAGCAGAATAAGATACTTACATCCACTAGCCCATTATTGTTTAGTTTGGCCCATTATTGTTTAGTTTGGTCCACCCTTGTCACCTAACATTTGTCAGCTCAAGAGAGAGAGTCTCATTCTTGTTCCGTTTGTAAGTCCTCGAGTGTAGGCATTTTAGGGGAACAAAGACATTTCATGAGAGCATGTATGTTAGGGGGTATGTACAATGGAGTCAAACTTAAACATTAATTTACATAATTGAAAAATTAGATTTAATAATGAGTAGATTATTCAGATATAACTCTATGGCTAGCTCATCTACTTCTTCATTTAGTACTATATCTAATATAGTAAATGAGGAAGAAGAAGAACACCATGAGTCACCAGTAGACTGGAGTGGATGGAATATCCCAAAGGTATCATATCGTAACATCTACAAGACGAGTTGGGTTCCAAAAGCATTCAACTATGAACTTCAAGTAAAAACAATTGAACAAGTTTATGCTCTCAGCAAAGAGGAAGAAACTTGTCAGTTAATTAGTAAAGAAGCCCTAAAGAAACATAGGGAAAAAGGTTTTAATTTTATCCACCTTGGTTTAGTTCAGGTAGCAATTAAACCATTAATGTCACCTGGTAAAGATGCAGCAGTTCTATTAACCCTAAGAGATGCCAGATTCATAGAATATGAACCTAGCATTTTAGGAATAATGGAGATTGGTCTCCAGAACGGACCAGTTTATTTTAACTGTTTTCCAGACTTTACCCTCAGCCTTAGTTGCAAAAACACACATATGGCTTTAACCTTAGGTATAAAATTATCAGGTCAAATTACCAAAGTGGTAAAAGAGACTCAATCCCTAGTACTTATATACAGGATATACTATAAATGCATGACTACAAACCTGAATGTGTATGCACTTAAGAAGCATCCTAAAGATAAAATAGTGTTCATCCAAGCCAGTACTAGTGATTCTAACATCCAAGTTCCCCAAAGACTTGAATGGAAGAATGTTCAACTCCCAGAATCTTGGATAGTTGAAAATGAAAACTATAATAGAGAAAATAAAAATACTGCAACTAACCTTGAAAACATCCAACAGTTATCTGATGGATTAGTAAGAATCTCCTTTGATTCTGCAAGATCCAGTCGATCTAGCAGGTCATTTAGTAAACCTATCCAAATTAATGAAGGTAGAAAATCTGATGTTTATTCTAGTATCTCCAGGAGAGATAAAGAATTAACAAAAGAAATAGAGAAAAAATTTAAGTTAAAAGGAATCGATAATTCCACACCACAGATTAGTCGACCGTGTTACACTCCACATCAGAGTGGTCCGCAAACTAGTCATAGAAATGAAGAGGAAGAAGATGACTTCACCCCTTCACCTACAACCAGTGACCTCAAGAGCACTGCTCTAGTAGATCACTAGTTACTCATGATTAGGAAAGAAAATGGTTTATTCTTACCTAATATGAATAAACTAAAAAAAATTTTAATTCTGTTGAAAATTAATCTAAAAGATAGAAGTACTTTAAAAGATTCACTAATATTCAACATAAGGAAATAATAGGAAAATTGGTAGGATTAATGCACAAAATAAAATCAGAAATTCTATTTTTTTGATTATTTAGAAACTCATCACCCAGAAGTGAAAATAGTAACAAAACATAAATGAAAAACACTAGATAATTCTATAAAATCATCTAGTCATCCTTCAGCAGAAACTATTTTAGTTGATCATCGAAATTCAGAAGTTAAGACTTCTCCTTTTAAGAAACCTACTAACGAATCTGACACAAAGATGATTAAAAAAAATAATTTCACCAACCAAAGTCTAATAACTATTGGAAAACAGCTTGATAAAATTGAGACTAAAATCGATGAAATCAAGCCACCTTCCAAAAAATTAGAGAAACCTCTAATTCATCTACCTGAAGATAAATCCGGTCTAGGATTAAAAGATAAGCAAAAAATTCAAAAGATTGAAGAACTTATCTCTAAACAAGAATCCAAATTCGGACCATCTCAGGTAACAATTATCAACTACACTTCTGATAATTCAGAAATCAGTAGCTCAGAAAGCTCACCTGATTCTGAAATTGAAAAATTGGAAGAACAGTTTGATAACCTCAAGCTTAACAAATTAATTTTTTCAAAAGTTAATCCAACCAGTACTACAAAAAATTGGTACAATAAACCAACATCACCAGATCTTCAATTTGAAGAAAAGAACATTAGTAATCAGTTTTCTGTCCAATCCAATAAACTCTATGAATGGAACATAGATGGATTGAGTGAACAAGAAATCCTAAACAAAATTAGTCACCTTTCCATGATAGCCAATAGTTACGTCTCAAATCTTGATCTCACTGAACCAAAATTAGTTGACATGATCACATCTAGATTCACTGGAGTATTAAGTAATTGGTTGACTAATTATCTCACTCAAGCATCAAGAGATCACATCAAATATGCAGTTGTCCTTGATGATGAAGGTATGCCAGTTTTCAATGAAAGAATTGGCAGAGCAAAAGACGATGAAATTAACACCCTTATCTTCACAATAATCAAACATTTTGTTGGTACACCCAATAATATTGAAGCTAGAGTCCATGACCAGCTTACTAAGCTTAGGTGCCCAACACTTAGTGATTTCAGATGGTACAAAGATGTATCCATCTCCAGAGTAATGCTTAGACCAGATTGTGATAAATCTTTCTAGAAAGAAAAATTTATCAATGGTCTACCTAATATTTTTGCCCATAAGATTAGGGAAACACTTAGTAAAGATACATGAATCATTGAATATGATTCACTAACATACGATAATCTTGTTAGTACCATCCAAAAGGAATGCCTTAAGATGTGTATTGACATGAAGATCCAAAAATAATTAAAAAAATGAAAAGAAAAAGGCTAAATATGAAATGGATAATTTCTGTGAACAATATGGTCTCCCTTCAGTAGCACCATCCCGCAGAAAAACCAAATCACCTAAGCTTTATAGTCGATCTAAAAGCCACTACAAATGTAGTAAAAAGACTTTTAGTAAACCTACTTATTATGCTGAATCTAGCAAAAAACTCAGAAAAACTTATAAGCATAAAACTTATAAGAAAAAATCCAGGGAAAAAACTAATAAAAAAGATACAGATATTAAATATTATAACTGTGGCAAAAAAGGTCATAAAAGCCCAGACTGTCCAGTTAAAAAATAAGTCAAAAAATTAAATTTAACCCAAGAAAATGAAGAGAAAATTCTCAACATTTTTAGGTTAAACAATCTTTCCAACAGTGAAGAAAGTTCAGACAACTCAAGCAGCTCTGAAAATTCTTCAGATTACTAGTCAGCCTCTAGCAACCCTAGTGAACCTAAAATCAAGCTAGGTTGTAAGGATAGTTGTCTCTGTAAAACTGTTAGGGTAATAACCAAACAGAATGAGGAATTGCATATTCTTATTGATCTAATTAGTAAAATTGAAGACCCAAACTTAAAGGTCAAATATATCAAAAAATTAAGAGATTTGTTTGTTAAAAAAGACACAAAACAATCTTTTAATCAAAAATAACTAATTAGTATTAACACCACAATGGAAAGATTTAGTAAGGAGAAAAAGAAAGAAATCACCTTACAAGATCTCCAAAGTGAAGTTAATAAAATTAAATCTGAAATAAAATAACTAAAAACTCAATACAAGAAACTTGCAGAAGTTTTAAGTCTTTTAACAACAGATAGTCTTGGCGACACAAAGAACTTTAATCCTGAAAAACGGCCACTAGTTGAAAAACAATCTGAGACAGAATCTTAGAATGGAACAGACTTACAGAGGATACTCATAACCTCCACCTCTCTAGTGGATCCTTTGGGTGTAACGAATCTGTCATCTCACGATGGATGTTCCCAAGCTAATGATGATCATAAGATCAATCTAGTTAATAAAATTAATTTTCAAAAATGACATTCTAAAGTAAAAATCATAATTGATAATCATTTTGAATTAGAAATCATTGCCTTAATCGACACTGGTGCAAACGTAAGTTGCATCTAGGAAGGACATTATCCCAACTAAGTATTATCAAAAAATTATTGAAAGATTTAGTTCAACAAATGGTAGTAAAATGAATGTTAAATACAAATTAACAAGTATGCATATCTGTCAAGATAATGTATATTTTAAAACATCATTTATCTTAGTAAAAGATATGACTGATGATGTTATCCTTGGTTTACCCTTTGTATACTTATTGCTTCCTTTTACAACAAATACAAATGGTATAACTACGAAACCACTTGGTCAGACAGTAACATTTAAATTTACAACCAAACCAGAAGTTAAAAAATTAAAACAACTTAAAGATCATTCAATCTCTAAATATCTTAATCTTATTAATCAGAAAACTCAACAAGTGAAATTTCTCAAAAAAGAAATTAATCACAAAAGAGTTCAAGAACAATTAACCAATCCGATCTTAATTGAAAGGATTAATCAGTTTAAAGAAAAACTTGAAACAGAAGTATGTTCTAACCTTCCTACAGCTTTCTGGCATAAGAAGAAACATATGGTTAAGCTTCCATATATTAAAGGATTTAAGGAACAAAATATTCCAACTAAATCCAGACCCATCCAAATGAGTCATGAAATAATGGAAATCTGCAAAAAAGATATTTATGAATTACTTAAAAATGGTATCATTAAGAAGAGTAAATCTCTTTGATCATGCCCAGCTTTCTATGTCATCAAAAATGCAGAATTAGAAAGAGGTGTACCAAGACTAGTAATTAATTATAAACCTTTAAATTCTGTATTAGAATGGATCAGGTACCCAATTCCAAACAAACAGGATTTAATTAAAAGACTTAATAACTCAGTAATCTTTTTCAAATTCGATTTGAAAAGTGGTTACTGACAAATCCAAATCTATCTAGAAGATAAGTATAAAACTGCATTAACAACTCCATTTGGTCATTATGAATGGAATATAATGCCATTTGGGTTGAAAAATGCACCTAGTGAATTTCAAAATATAATGAATGAAATTTTTAACTCCATTAGTCATTTTTCTATAGTCTATATAGATGATATTATCATATTCTCCAGATCTATAGAAGAACACTGGAAGCACCTCTATGCATTCCTTGAGATTGTCAAACACAATGGTCTTGTCATCTCAGCCAGTAAAATCAAGTTGTTCCAAACCTCAGTAAGGTTCTTAGGTTACAACATCCAACAATCCACTATCGTTCCCATCAGTCATTCTATCCAATTTGCAGATAAAGTTCCCTGATGAGATCACTGATAAAACCCAACTTCAAAGGTTTTTAGGTTCCCTAAACTATGTTTCTGACTTCTATCAGGATCTTAAGAAAACCGTCAAACCTCTGTATGAAAAACTCAAAGGAAATCCTCTTTCTTGGACATCTGTTCATACGTCTATTGTTCAACAAGTCAAACAGTTCATTAAAACTTTGTCTTGCTTTGGTATTCCTTCGGTTGATTCCTTTAAAATCATCCAAACTGATGCCTCCGACATTGGTTACGGTGGTATCTTACTTCAAAAACTTACTCCAGACTCTCTAGAGCAAATTGTTCATTTTCACTCTGGTATCTGGAATAAGGCACAAGCAAATTATAATACTATTAAAAAAAAATTTAGTTATTGTCCTATGTATCTCAAATTTCAGGATGATATACTAAATCAGAAATTCCTAGTCAGAGTAGACTGTAAATCAGCGAAGTATGTTTTAGAAAAAGACGTACAAAATATTGCTAGTAAGCAAATTTTTGTCAGATGACAATCTATTTTAAGTATTTTCGATTTTGATATCGAGTATATTAAAGGCAGTAATAATTGCATCCCTGATTTCCTAACCCATAAATTTATGCAGGAACCTCATGGCGAACAGGAAAAACAATAACCCTGGTATCTCTTCTAAAGCCGGGAGGGATACTGGAAAATAAAAACTAAGTCAAATATTTGCCCAAGAAAAGGCAAACCTTGACAAACAACTAGCCTTGCCAAGCCCAAAACCATTATCATCTGCCATCCAGATTACCAATCGTTTCTAACCTCTTGGTAATCCTAACCCAACAAGGCCAGTAGCCAAAACTACCACAGTGCCACCAAGTACTTTCCTTCAAATGGCCTAACAGGCCCCAAGACCTGTTGCACCAACCCAACCTAGCACTTCTAGCCAACTTGTAAACTCATATTCTCAACACCAACCATATTTTATCCCTAAAGGCCCAAAGGTTGACTACATCAAATCTTATACCCAAAATATATTTGCTATTGAACCAGTACATGCTCATTTAAGAAACCTAGTGGAATTAGTCACTGCTTATCTTGAGCCAGGATAGACCTTTATTCCATCTGATCTTGAAAAGACCTTTCAGTTCTATCAGGATATACTGTTCTATACTCGGTCCATTTTTGTCAAGCCCATACCTGATAAAAATGATCCGAGTAGAGTCATTTATCACTCTTTAAATATTTTAAAGATTATTTCTTTCAAAGATTGGGAATCTCATCCTTCTTCACCCCGAGACTTACCCTATCATAAAAGAAAATTTAATTACTATGATTATAAAGAATCATGGTATAAGATTATCCTCTACCAAAATGATTCTTTAGATCATTCCTGGTTCCTTCAGTTCCATAAAGATTTCAAGAGCCAGATTCCGTCCTGGTTCGCACAGTGGTGGTTTATTCACGGCCCCGTTCATGAAATCTTCCTAGCTGATTTTCAAGATCTGATTATAACCTTCTCCTCTATTTATCGGCCTAGTAAACATGAGAGTTAGTTTCTTATTTTACTAACATTTATTTGCAGGTACAAAGTCCCATGGATATGCAAATAAAAATGGGAAATTATTGGTTATAATATCGCCGGACAATTTTATGTCAAATGGTGGCCCAGGTTCGAGCAAGGACCAATAGTTGACCTTGTCAGACAGGAGTTTTCAGTCAAGGTTCTAACCCCAATAGCGGTTCCAGCAACCTTAACCCCTGTAACTCCAGTCAAGCAGGTTATGCTTTCTCTCAAGATTTCTATTCCAAAAGAGCTCAAGAAATCCACTACAGAAGAACCTAAGCAGAAGAAGTCCTCCTCTAAGGACTCCAACAAGCAATCAAAGAAGAAGTCTACTGCTCTCATTGAGCTAGCACAAAAGTTTCTTCTACAGGCCGTCAATGAAAACAGTTCTGCATCCTCACAAGCATCAGTCACCCCTACATTGGATCCCTTCCAATACAGTCAGGATCCTTATGCAAGATATGATGATCTGGTAGATATATCTACCCCATAATGATACTTGTTTATATGTGTGATAGCTTCAATCACTACTTTCTTCATTAAAGAAATAAAAGTTGTCTATTACATATATCGGTAAGAAATCATTTGGCACCCGACTCTTTCTCCTAGTAACGCAGTCATCAGCCAATTGTCAAATCTACTTTTCACCGAAAGTAGATTCCTTCAGACAAATAACAGGACCCACCTGCACCAGAAAATCAGTATTTATCCTGGTAAAAGCAATTCACTTCCACTTTCACGCCAAAAGGCTAAAGTGAAATACTTTACCAAAAGTAAAAGTAGCCATAGAAGACAATGGAATAATCATTCCGAAAGATTCCTCTTAAACTCTTTATCTCTATATAAGGACTTCAGTCTTCACTACCTCCTCAAGCTTTTTTGCTTCAAAAAACTTTGTCATCCAAGAGCTCTCATAAGCCTTCACTAAACACAAAACTCACTATCCCTATACACTATCCTTACATTGTAAGAAACTTTCATAATGATGCAAATGAAGAGCCTCTCACTCCTATCCCACTACATCCACTAGCTCATTAGTGCTAGTATGGTAAGTATCTTATTTTGCTGTTGTAATTTATATTTTGTTCAAAAAAAACAAAATTTTTATAATTCATCACCAGTCTATATCTACAGTTTGTGATTCTCTATTTACTATGTATAAATATCAATACCTATAAAACTTTTTAATTGACTATATTACCCTTAAAAAATATATGTATCACTATATTTTTCAATATAACGTTCAAAAAATCTGCAAAAATTTCATCAATCTAATATTACTCATTTTAAATTTAAATATAGCATTATACTTACATATGCGTATATTTTTTCATCCAAAATTTCAACCATTTCATTTTTAAGATAAACAATAATCTTTTACGTAGTTTTTTTAAAATAATTTATGTTAAATTAACATAATTCTTCAATCACGTTAAACTTTTCATGTTTTATTAAGAGTTTATATAAAAAAAATTGCAATACATTTTTAAGTAAAACTTGAATTTTAGAATTTTAATATTCTTTTAAAATATATATTATAGAGTAGTATATTATATTTTAGGGTTAATAGCATGTTTAGTCATTTAATATATGCATATTTTGTTAGTTTGGTCTTCATTATATCAATTTTATCAATTTGATATCTAAAGTATTTAGTTAGTATTTAAATGATATGCAAACAGTTTATTAAGTTTTGGACATAAGTGATCACGTGTTGGTTACGTGATACTATATGATGGAATGACACACTTCTGTCAAAAAACTTAATAAATCGTCTGGTTATGGACCATTTAAACAAGAATTAAATATTTTAGGGACCAAATTAATAAAATTTATATATTAAGGACTAAACTGATAAAAAGTGTATATTTTAGAGACCAAAAATTTTATTAACCCTATATTTTATCTCTATTAACCTAACCAATTCTTAATTATAGTAAGCATTAATTAGAATATTGACAATTTTTTTTTATTTTATTCAATGAATTATAGGATGAAACATAATCAAATGAATTTTAAATGAATTATTTTATCTTTTTTCTTACAATAAAAATATAAATTTGAGATGATATTTAATGTTGGTACACATATACCTAATTCTTTTTATTAATATTTTGTATACAAAAACTATTCACGTACAACGCACGTGGTGTATTGCTAGTATATTTAAACTTCAATACCACATACCACATACCACATACTTGAAAAACTGAAGTTGTATGCAAGGAAGAAAACATGTTTTAAGATTAAGATTAAACAGAATAAAATAAAAGGCAAGCCCTAAACTCCTTTTTTTTTTATCTTCCTTGTGATGTGCATACGTTTCTTAATACTAGTAATGCGTGAAAAAAAATTAGATCATAAAATTTTGATTATATTTTTTAGAAATATAAAGTATATGAAGATGACAAAGCAAAATGCTATTGGTATATGCATTCAATGACTTCTTGAATCCAATAAGACTTTCTGGCATTACGACACAAGGCCAAGAAAATTCCTAAATATAATTTACTAATCTTAAACTATTCCACCACCACATGAATTCAAGAAGTGTGGTAACAAAACTAATTCTACTCATAATATAATAACAACTCCTAAAACATTACAAGTCTACTCATAATAAACAATTAAATATTATAAGATTAGTTTAATCTCCAACACATATTCAGCTCTTCATTCCATGAAAATACCTTTTTTTGGGTGTTCATTATCATTTTGATGGGAACACCAATTCAATCGAACACAAACTAATTTTAGTTCCAATTCCAAAAACTGCTACAAGGTAGATAGAGCATTTATGCAATGGCTATACCCAAATAGATGGAAAGCACAGTAAAAAAAATACCATATCAACAATAGGCATGTTCTGAGAGAGAAAAAAAAAAAAGCTTACAGGTTGACGACACCAAACACCATCGACCCACCAATCTGCACAGCCATAATATGTTTAATATCAAGGGGATAGAGATGTAAGACCACCAATTTTAATGAATTTTGAAGAAAAAATTTACTGCAGCGATATAAGGCCAAATAGGTTAATAGTGTTACCGGAGAGATAAGAGTCTATCTACCTATATATTTCTAATAAAAGAGTTCAAAATATTTTAGAAGTCTAACATGTATGAAAGAAAGAAAAATAAATGATTTTGATTCTTTACTCTTCTAATATTTTATTATAGTTGAGAGGACAACTATTTCATGCATCACGTTTGGTAGATGCTTCTTCAATAAATCTGTCATAGATTGAGTTAGTTTAATCCAGTTTATGAATTGTTGGTAGCTCCTTCATGCATCAGTATATGCTTCTTCAATAAATCTGTCATATATTGAGTTATTTTAATCCAGTTTATGAATTGTTGGTAGCTCCTTCATGCATCACGTATGGACTAGTTGTGTTTCGTTTAAACATTAGGTAAGACCGGATTAAATAATGTCGGTCATCCCTTACACATCTATTCGGTCATTAGATTAGATTAATTATAGTGATAATGTCTCTTCATCCTATGTTTGGTTCAATCATTAAGAAATAGTGGACCCCACATTTATCTCATTTAATACTTTATTTGAATGGAGTATTGACTGTTGGTATAATCATTAAATTACTAAAAAAAACTCTCAAAATAAAAAGTGATAATTATATCCAATAGACATTTGAGGGTAAAAATGTCTTTTGGCCAAATACATCTCAATTGAACTATTTAAATCCACAAAAAAAATGGATTTATTTTAGAGGTTGTATGTAATATTAAATATACTATTTATCCGGGCCGGTATTATTTTTAGGTGATAATATTGGGCCTAAAATGTGTATCCAAACATGGGTATAAAAGAAATAAGGTGGACTCGGCATTACCTTTTCCAATCCCTCTATGCTTATACCTAAAATATTGAAAACAATCCCTCTTTGAAAAAAATGCGACTAGGCTTAAAATATTATTATTTCAAAATTACAGTAGGATCTTTGGTTTAAATATTTAACTTATCTTTCATTTATTGTAGTTCTATGTAAGTCATGTCATATTAGAATTTGTTCAATTTATACCAACTTATTTGTGATCATGTGTGGCCGGATTCATGTGGTGTCGGGATTATGCAACGTATAACCCATATTTAGCATGTTTGTGTTAGACCCATTTATTTGATGGGTATGACGTGTCCAATCCTTTTTCACCCAAATTTACTATTATTAATACACTCTATCTTGTGAATTCCGTATCGATCTAACGCCAATTTCTTACCATTATTTTGGCTACATAAAAATATAGAAAAATGTAATGTGATTATACATCCAGGAGTAGGGCTAGTTTAGAAAAGTAGAGCTGTCCTAGTTTGACTCAATTATTGCGAATGGACCATATGAATTCAAATCATAATTGTGCAGGAAACATTATGAATTTAGACCCGAGTGGGGCTCGTAATGGGTTATGTCTTCTTTAAGTCGTGTAATATTGAAATTTATTTTTTCATAAATAATATATTTATAATTGCATCTAGTTATGTTCATGTGAACCTTTTACTAATCTATCTGACCAATTAACCCGTTACAAACTCATTAAACGTTGTATTTATTTGGCTTGTCCACGAGTTTAACCTTTTACCATCCGAACACACTAAGACTAAATCTCAACTCGCGAAATCTGTATCGATTTTATATCGAGTTAGTAAGATTTGGCTAGAATTTTGGGTAATAAACTCTGATTATTTCATTGAGTATGACGGCTCACTTCCCTGATGCCTACAAGAAATTGTCGTATCAATAGGAACTTGGAAGATATATCAGTGCTCCTCAAAGAAATTTGGCAGCCTTCTTGATGAAGTTAGAAGGTACATGTCTCATCTGCACATTCTTTCTTTACAACTTAGATGCATGAGTACTATAGTGTTAGTTAGGGTTGCACAATTGGGTGAATTGAGAGGTCAACTTGGGTTTAGTTCAGTTATAAAATTTTCTATCCGACTTTAGTCTGAATTTGACTACAAACTGAACTCTTCATATGTATAAACTCTTGGACTCGGGTTAGGCTAAAACTCGAGTTTAATAAAATAAAGTTTGATTGTAGGGCCACACTACTCAGATTAAATTTGGGTTCAACCCATCCTAACTCCATAATTCTGATTGGTTCTTGACATCTCAAAACTCAAATATTCGTATTGCCTGAATTATTGAGAAGAGAAATGTTACGTCATGGCGCATTTCTTCCTTAGACGGATTGATTTTTTTTCTTTTAATAAGAAAAGATGAATTTTAGTATGTTGTAGGGCTACGGCTAAGTAGGGCTCGTAATGGGTTGTGTAGCTTAAATAATAATAAAGACAAATTATAAATTTAAACGTTCAGATTTTGAATCTTGGTAACTTATTAAAACTAGATTATAAAGAATTTATTCCTCGTGATAGTCCAAACACACTAAAGGTCGAACAAAAAAAAACAGTAATGAGTTATGCCATGTGTAAGTCATATCATATCGACATTTATTTATGTCATGGACAGTCAAATTCGTGTAAACTCAATATTAAACTATTTGATTGTTCAACTATATACAAACCTTGTAACTACGTGTTGGATAGGCTGAGTTATAGTCTGTTTCAACTTTGATTTTTATAAAATAAAACAAAAAAACTAATTTTCTTTTAGCCGTAAGAATGAATTCTTTTGACTGAAGAGACAGCCACACAATCAGTGACGAATTAAGATTGGCATGGCCCCTCTCACATTTTTTAAAATTCGTATTAAGCCCCCATAGGTTTTCAAAAAACCCTACGCTTCCCTTTAGGATTAAAAATCTTATATATAAGGGGTATTTGATAATACCACTCAAGGATTAAAATTAAATATTTTAAACACTTAATAAATTAAACCCATTTGATAATATAAAATTTATGCTACTTAATATTTTAAGCACTTCTTAAAAATAGTATAAAATTTTAAGTTGCAAGCCACCTACTTATCACTTAATATTAAAAATATTAGTCAATAAATATTTTATCAATTTTTTATAATAGACAAATATACCCTCACCACCATTGTATCATCGCCACCACCACCAACATTATCACCACCACCACCATTGTACCATCGCCACCACAACCTTTACCACCATTGTTGCTATCACCGTCACCACTACAACTATACCATCGTCACCACCACCATCATCGTTGTTGCCGCTATCACTACCATTGTGCCATCGTCACTATCACCACCACTACCACTGCTATTGCCACCACCACTACCATTGTACCACTGTTGCCGCCTTCATCACCACCACCACCATTGTGTTGCCACCTTCATCACCACCATGACCAACACTACTATTACCACCATTTTGATGGTGGTGATAGAATTAAGACAATAGCAGAGGAATGATTAAAAAGAAAGACAAAATTAGAATAATAATAATTTTCAGACTTCAGCTACTTATATTTGTCAAATAGTTTGATTAAATTCAATACTTAAATTTCAGTTGATACCAAACAGTCTGAGAATTAAAAAATTTTACATTCAACACTTAAAATTCAACATTCAATTTTCGGCGTTCAACTTTCACTTTTATTCAAACATCTCCCAAGTAATTCACTTAATCATGTTAAATAAAATTATCGACTATACTACTGTTTTCCCTCCCTCTCGGAATGAAATGCTGGCGCTGTCCCTACACACAATCACGAATGGTTTCACTGTATAGGCTAGAAGGCAAAGTGGCAATGATAACTGGGGGAGCAAGTGGCATCGGGGAGTGGACTGCAAGACTTTTCTCGAAACATGGAGCAAAAGTGGTGATTGCCGATATCCAAGATAACTTGGGACTCTCAGTTTGCAAAGACTTGGGTGCAAGCACGGAGTGAGAATTTTTGTTTATTCAGTATTAAGGACCCATTTTTGATCAGCGATTTTGGCATATAGAACAAGCAAAATTTAAAACATATCATTTAATATTGGAGAAAAAACTCATTATAAAAATCAATCAAGCAAACCACAATATTAATGGAAAGACAAGCCAAAGGCAAAAAATAAAAAATAAAACAAAAATAGTAATCATGCAATATCAAATCCGAAACTTGTAAGAATTTCTTTGCATTTCAAGTCACCACCGTTGACAACAATCCCATCCAAATCAAATCAAGCTTCTGTTTAAACAAACCAAATTTAAATTTAATGAGATTGAGTAAGATAGAATTACAAAACTTGAGATCAATCACAATTTTTTAGTGTTATTCCCCACATTTCTTCAAATCACGACTAGAGCTCATCCTTTTGATAGTTCGACTGTAAAAAGAGGCTGAAAATCACACATTACATCTTAAAATCAGGTACTAGATTCTTCTTTTATTGTTTTCATATATACGAGCCACCAGATTTGCCAAAAAAAGTGTCTAGTTCTCGATCCCATAGAGGGATGAAAGCATAGCGACAAGCGAGATTCACTCAAAGGTTTTTGGCCAAAGAATATTCCAAATTATCTAGGTCAGGGTTTCTAGTCCTCAATCCTATAAAGAGATGACATTAAAGCGAGATCCACTCAGATTTTTGGCCAAATTCTATTCCAAATTATCAAGGCCAGATGGCCCAGATCCAACTTCCCAACATTTCAACTGCTTACTCAATTTGATCTTTGGAAATCACCCTGATCAATCTGGTTTTAGAAAATCTTATACTAAGACTATATAAGAGAGTTTTCCTCAAGAAAACTTTGGGTGAAGCAAATGAAAAGATCTGTACCTTGTCTGCTTATCGTTGTCAGTAGTATCTGCACCGCGTTCACTTCCAGCAAGAACGAATTGAAGAAAGATCATTCGGAATGCCGGTTTGGGTCCGGACTCTTCAGCCGATTATCAGTTATAGGAGGCTTGGATTGGGGGGTTGAGGTTTCAAGTGGAGTACCAAGGTTTTTTCGAGGTAAATAGGTAATGATTTAGGGACTGTCCGAATATGAGCTGAAAAATTAGGGATTCGTACGAGTATTTGAGGTTTATGAAAGAGGTTGGTTGAAGCGCAAAAACAACTATAGTTATGGCTATGCTGTGAAGTGTGGATACAGAGGAGGTGACTGTGAGAGAGGCCAGTCGCCATGGCTGAATTCTGGAGGAAAAGAAAAAGGAGAAGTGACAACCTGAGAGAGAAGTGACTGGCCGCCTGTGATAGTCTACATTGCCGGCGCGTATTCGGCATGATTTTGGGAAAGTGACTGGCTGAGAGAGACAGCCTGTGAGAGAGAGAAGAAACTGAGAGAAGAGCTTTGCAGGTGCCAGGCGGCATGGGTTGGATTAGTTGGGTTGAGTTGAATGAGATTTTTTTTGAGATAGACTGGTATTTAGTGGTAAATTTTTTTTTTTATTTACTCTGGACTTCAACTCATCTTAGCCCACTAGTAAATCCGCCCTTGCTTGGGTGGTCCCGATTCAGAATCTTCATTCTTTGTACATTGTGACGTAACCAATGAAAGCAATGCAGAAAACGCAATTAACACTGCCATTTCCAAATATTGGAAGCTCGACATCATGTTCAACAATGCCGGTGTGGTAGGCATTGCCAAACAAAACATCTTGGACAACACAAAATCAGAGAACGTTCGAGCAAGTGATAAGCATAAACCTAGTAGTAGGTCCTTTTTTGGGAACCAAACATGCTGCTAGACTGATGATCCCCAATCGTCGTGGCAGCATAATTACAAACGGTAGCGTTTGTTTGACTAATGGCAGACCTGCATCTCACGCATACACGAGTTCAAATCATGGTGTCATTGGGCTGCCGAGGAACACCGCAATAGAGCTTGGTCGACATGGCATTCGTGTCAACTGTGTGTCGCCCTTCCTTGTTGCCACACCATTGTCAAAGAATTTCTTCAAGCTCAATGATGAAGGTATCACTAGTGTTTATTCTAACCTCAAAGGGGCAGCTCTTGAGCTAGAAGATGGGGCACAAGCAGTCCTTTACTTGGTGAGTGACGATTTCAAGTTTGTGAGTGGGCATAATCTCTTAGTTGATGGAGACTTCACCATTGTCAATACTGTTTTCTCAATGTTTAAGCAGTCTGCATGAAAGTTAATTGCTATCCGTCATATCATGAAAGTTTAGTATTGTTCTATATAAGCTATTAAGAACCCCCAATCCATGCATGCCCGTCAGATCAACCCATGATTGAATTTCTAATAAAACTGTATTTTCTTAAAATTAAATGTTTCAATGTTGAATGTGAGGTGTTAGCGTGGGTTTTGTATATTACTTTTTGTTGTGATTTCACTTGCTTAGTTAAGCAGTAAGAGCCAAGAAATTTTCGCGTCCCATTTTCATGGGAATTTCATGTATTTTAATGCCCAAAGTGTAAAAAAAAATTAAACAATTTTTATCTTTCACACTTTTCGCATTCTCAAAGCTGAATGCCAATAGTCTCATATTCATACCTATTAGTCGCTATGAATGCCTCTAGACCAGGGTGGGGATACTCTAGCGGTTGGAAAATCAATTTTTAATATTGTTGCTAGTTATGATTAATATGGAACTATAATGTCGGCCCCTCCTCCATTTTCTCTTCAAAACATTTCAAAGGTCGCCTCCCAATCCTGAGGAAAGTAATTTCACCCTTTGGTCCAAATTAAACTCTTATTAGATAGGTCCTAGCAAAGCTTATATGCTCTATATCATTGTTCTATCAAGCAAAAAGGTTTTCTTATTTAAATTATTGTACGATGTCAAACTACTGAGTGGGAATAGAAAGATGCTCAGATTATTTCATTGCTATTGAAAAATATTGAGCTCAACATCAGTTTTACTTTACTTTATCTCGACACAACCAAAGAGATCTGGGATCACTTGACCACCATGTACTCTGACACTGGGAATTTCACTCCTACATATGAGGTGTGCAAACAGTATTTTTGCCTAGACTAGAGTACTCTGAGTCTTGAGAATTATTACTCTCATATTCGGGGAGTATGTGAGGAGTTGAAGCTCTACCACCCATTTATTACTGATGCATCGGTTTGGTAGAAGTAGCATGAAGATTTAAACGTTGTTCGATTTTTAATTGGTTTGAAACCTGAATATGAGTCTATTTGCTCTCAGATTTTTGGTAACTCTTGTCTTCCATTTCTACTGGAGGTTTTTCTCCCACTTATAGTGCGCTACCTTTTCTACTAGTTCATCCAATACGGAGTCTGGTGTGGCCACTGATCGTTCAACTCCTGTTGTCCCTAGTGGTCATAGTGATAGTTCCCGAGGTGGTCGTGGTAATCGTGGTGGAGAGGTCGTATTGACAGCCATACTGGAGGTCGTGGAGGGCGGTCAAGGTCTCGTTCATTCATTCACTATGCTTGTGGAGGCCACATTGTTGATTGTTGTTGGGATTTACATGGCAAGCCTTCGGGTGTTGCTAACCAAGTTTCTTATTAGGCTGACACCTTGATTATCGCCTCTATAGCTCGGTTGGTGCCACCTAACTCTAGGTCAGTTACTCTTACACGGGAAGAGTATGGTCAGTTCTTGTCTCAGCAACAAGTCATTCCATCTTCCTCTACTGCTACTTTTGCTCGGTTAGGTACCGTTTCTACTTGTTTATTGTCTTCCACTCACAGTCCCGAGATTATAGACTCTAACGCTTCTGACCACATGACTGGTGCGTCTGATGACTTTCCATCCTATCAGTCTACTACTACCACACACAGTGTTACTCTTGCTAATTATACTTCTTTTAAAGTTTTAGGTTAGGGGATTACTCAGTTCAGTCCTAATATGTCTCTATCCTCCGTGTTATTTGTTCATCAGTTTTCTTTTAGTTTCATTTCCATTAGCAAGATTTCACGTTTCCTTAATTATTCTGCAACCTTTTATCCTTCTTCTTGTGTGTTTCAGGATCTCAAGACGAAGAAGAAGATTGGTACGGGACATGAAGTTGGTGGTCTCTATTACTTTGACTTTGATTCACCTACTCGAACTCTACAGACCTCGTCATCTTCTTTTCAATGTCATTGTCATCTTCATCCCTCTCTCCAAAATTAAAGAGTCAAGTTCCATGTCTTAGTTATGCATCGTCTATATCTTGTAAAGCTTGTCAACTTAGTAAGTATCATTGTATGTCCTTTCAGTCAATAATCGTGTGTCTAGTTCATTTGAGTTAGTACATTCTAATGTATGAGATCCAATAAAGAATATTTCATCTAATAAATATTCTTATTTTGTGTCATTTATAGATGATTAATTCTCGTGTGACCTTGTTGTTTTTTATGAAAGCTTTTTCTGAATTATTCTCTATATTTGAGACCTTTCATAAAAAAATAAAAATCCAATATGGTTGTCGTATTCGTATTTTACATTCTGATAATGTTCAGGAATATGAATCTGATCCCTTTTTAGCTTATCTTAGTAAAACTGACATTATTCATCAAATTTCATGTGCTTACACCTCTTAATAGAATGGTGTAGCAGAGAGCAAGAATTGTCATCTGTTAGAAATCACTTTTGCACTGTTATTCCAGATGAATGTTTCCCATTATTTTTGGAGTGATGTTGCTCTTACTGCTTGTCATCATATTAATCGTATGTCATCGTCTATGTTAAATGGGTAAAGTCCATATTCTGTCATTTTTTCTGGTAAACCCTTATTTTCTTTAACTTCTAAGGTCTTTGGGTATGTCTGTTATGTTCATAACTTAGACCCTGGGTTTAATAAACTTGACTCTCGTGCTATCAAATGCGTCTTTCTAGGATACTTTCACACACATATGGGATGTCACTGCTATAGTCCTTTCCTTCGTCGATACATCACTAGTGTTGATGTCACTTTTGATAAATCTATTTCGTACTTTTCAGCACCTACTTAGCCTTTGGATTTGAATTTTGGATCGTCCCTTATACCTCCGCCTCTTCCCTTACCATCAGATATTTTGCTGCCCACTATACAACCATCTACTTTTCTACTGTGTGTATACTCTCGTCGTCCTCGACCATTGACTGAAGTGCTCGTATCATCTTCCTTGTCATCTCCTCAGCCTAGTCCATCAGATAATTCCAACTCTTTATCTATTGCTCTTTGAAAAGGTACTCACTCGTGCGTTACTAACCATCTTAATACTCATTTTGTTTTATATGATGCCTCGTCTCCTGCTTTCTCTTGTTTTATCTCTTCACTATCTACTATCTCTATTTCTAAGCATTTACAGAATGTATTGTTTGATCCAGGTTGGAGGAAAGCTATGGAGCTGGAGATTGATGTCTTACATCATAATAGGGTTTGAGATCTTATTCCTTTACCTCCTAGTAAGTGGACTATGGGGTGTTGTTGGATGTATATTATTAATTTTAATTCGGATGGTTATATGTAGCATCTCAAAGCTCGTCTTGTTGCTAAGGGTTTTACTCAAACCTATGATGTTGATTATAAAGTGACTTTTCTCTCTCGTTGTCAAAATCTCTTCTGTTCGTATATTGATTTCTTTGGCTGTTGATCTTAATTGGGCCTTATTTCAACTAGATGTCAAGAATATCTTCTTGCATGGTGACTTGGTTGAAGAGGTCTATATAGAGCAGTCATCTGGGTTTAGTACTCAAGGGGAGTACTGTAAGCATGTGTGTTGGTTAAAGAAATCTCTATATGGTATAAAGCAATCATCGATAACATGATTTGGTAAGATTTCAGATATAGTTTTAAAGTATGGTCTTCTTCGATGTTAAACAGATCATTCTGTATTTCATAGACAAACAGATAATAGATATGTTCTATTTGTGGTTTATGTAGATGATATTTTGATTACTAGAAATGATTCTAAGGGGATTGTCAAGTTAAAAACCTTCTTACAAGACCAATTTCATACTAAAAACTTAGGAAAACTCAAGTATTTCTTAGGTATTGAGGTTGCGAGATCTAAATAGGGTATTTGTTTATCCTAGAGGAAATATATACTTGATATACTAGAGGCAGTAGGTTTGTTGGGTGGCAGATTAATTAATGTTCTTATGAATCCGAATTAGAAATTATTGATGGATAATGGTGCACTATTTGAGAATTTGGGTTAGTATCGCAAGTTGGTTGGGAAGCTCAATTATCTCACTATCACCCGACTGGATATTTCCTGTGCAATTAGTATTGTAAGTTAGTTTATGGGAGGCCCTAGAGTACCACATTAGGAGGCAATTACTCATATTCTGCAATATCTGAAATGTGCTCCTAATCTTGAGTTGTTATATCGAGCTAATGACCATCTTAGAGTGAAAGATTTTTCAGTTGTTGATTGGGCCGGCTCTCCTTATGATCGGAGGTCAACCACTGGCTATTATAATTTCTTAGGAGGTAAGATTGTATCTTGGAAGAGTAAGAAACAAACCGTAGTGGCAAGATCCAGTGCTAAGGCTGAGTATAGAGTAATGACTCATACAACTAGTGAGTTGACATGACTACTACACTTTCTTTAGGAAATTGGCTTTCTAGTTCAGACAGTTATTCTAAAATTGGCTTTATAGTTGTTTTGTGATAATCAGACAGTTATTCATATTGCTGCTAATATAATATTTCACGAAAAAACCAAACATATAGAGGTTGATTGTCATTTGATTCGAGACAAGATAGTAGTTGGAGATATTACGACTCCACTTATAAGATCTAATGATCAACTTGCGGTATGTTTACAAAAGTATTGAGTCGTACACGTCTTACAACCATTTGTTTCAAGCTTGGATTATATGATATGTATAGTCCAGCTTGAGGGGGAGTGTTAAGACTATTAGAGAATTATATAAATATTAGTTAGTTGTATTAAGTATACCACTATAGGGTATATACGTCTTTTGTATGGTTACGAGTTAAATATAAATACAAGGGGTTTATGAGAGATAGGTTATGTTTTTTGACCACTCTCTATCTTTCTCCAATATTGGGTTAACTCTCTAAACTTAACACAATGTAATTCAATTTTGAATTTTATGTAATTTAGTTCATACAATCCAAAATGTGAGAAAACTCTTGAGAAACAGTTTTCCCACGTCAGAAGTGTCACTTTGTGTAACCGTCTATTAACAAGGGAACAAGTGGACAAGTGAACCTCATAAAATTCAATAACCATCTCCATATAAATATAAAGAAAATTGGTTCAATTTATTTAATTTTTTTATAAAAAGTCAAAATAGTTGAAAAAAAACGCACGCGTGCACCAACTAATATATTGAAAAAGTACGAAATTCACAATCGTGTTAATTGAAACTACTATGAGAAGAAGAGATGTAAAAACAAGGAGAGTGTCTAAAAAAAAGAAAAGAAAATATGCATTTTGGACACTCACTAATCCGTTATACATTCATTTAGAAGATACATTAGGAATTCATGTAGAGCTCTATTAATCTTTTTAATCTAGACAAATTCCAAATAGTGTCTAAGTTTTGTCTCACACACATTACACTTGAATTGATCAAATATGCAATATTTAAATATGTGTGAGTGAAATTGAACTAAGTGATAGGACATTGCCCTAAGATGCATGAAATTGAGTTCTATATTCATTAATGTCTTAAAATAACATGTGTGCTTTTCATGATTGATGATGTTATGCGTTTATTGTTAAATTTTGAAAATTGCATTACAGTTTTGACCCGTATTTCATTCATGCATATGCGTTTAGGTGCATTTAGATTGTACATACATCCATGTGTGTTTTGGAGGCTCATTGAGTTGATACAAGGATTAGTCTAGGAGTCATAGTGGTCCATTGGTGAGCTGATAGCTAATCTGTCAATTGGATATATATGCTTCAAGGACCGCTCAAGTGGCCTATACATGGATCGAGAGGTCTCTGAAGAGTAGGGTGATAAGACTCTAGACTTCCATTTCTTCATTCTAACATAAGTCAAACCTCTTCATAATCTAGTAATCACATAATCTTAAGAAAAACAGAGGAGGAAGAAGAAGAAGAAGAAACTAGCCTATTTGATAAAGAAGACAAAGCCTAGGGAAGATGACTTGAAGGTCCTGATATGGTAATGGTGGAGATGATGCGGTTGTAGGAGCTGCTTAGGAGACTTAGTATAGGATCATATGGGAGATTTGAGAGTGATTTTATTCATTCATAGTCTTGTATTAAAATATTCTATTTTTCTTTGTTGATTTTTACTTTTGTTTATCAAAGTAATTTTTCAAACTTACACGTAAAAGTTTTTTACCATTCTATCAAGGGTCTCATGATCCCACCAGTAAAGACATATCGAGGTGATTTCTGGACATTCTCCTTTGCCATATCCCAAAAGCAAGAAAAAACTCAAAGTTTCCATCTTTCACTTCTGATTTCTTGAAGGCCAACATTAATAAACATTTCAGCTTCGTTTGAACCAAATATTGGGACCTTCATGTGAACCCTCAATTTGGAAGCGTAAATCCATTGCTTGTTTTAAAATTGTAAGATAAAATTAGTACAATTGATTTAGTTTTTTTAACATTTTTGTCAAAATTAAGAAAAACTTGTACATTTGATTACTTGGAATTGTTGAATAGAATTTGATCTTTGTGAATCCACAATCGATTCAGAGTTTAAAAATGGTTGGTACCAACACATATCAAAAAGTTGAGAATAGCACTTTCACCCTTTCTACGAGGCTGAAAATTTCGTGGAATTGAATTTTTGAATGGACTAACTATGTACCTAAAATTATAAGGTTTTCTAAAAACATGAGGTTTAAAACTTAGATATATTAGATTTATTGTTGGGTTCCAACCTCACACGCCGACCCTAAACCTAGACCTCAATCTCAGCTTTAAAGGCTAAACTTGACATCATATCCTTGCCCTGGACTTGAACTTGAACCATGAACTTGCACACGAGCTTGCCCAAATCCAAAACTTCGTAGACACATAGAGGTGGTGGTAATGATGGTGATTGAGAGCGATGGTGGCAGGGAGTAGTGGTGGTTGATAATAAGTAATACCACTTTTATGAAGGAATGACTAAGCATGCACTAGTAGAAGTAGGAATTCGGTGGTAATGAGAATTGATTTCTATTAATACAAATTAAACATTGGAATGGGTATTACTTACATTCTCATGCTCTATTATCACCAACCGAACACAGTGGAACATCTCTTGTTTCTCAACAATATTCACTATCTATAATTCTTTCATAGATTAAAATTTTATTTGCTCTAGATGTTAATAATTTTAAATAGAAAATCCTTAAATTTTTGCAAGACAAATATAAGGTCATAGAAAACAAAAAAAAAACAAAATATGTCGAATATTTCCTTGACCAAATACTCATTAAACAAACTTTTAATATTACAACTAAATAATTCATGTCTTAAACTAGTCTAAATCTCAATTTTTCTATCTAATGTTAGGAAGTTGAATTATCTATTTATAAAAGTAGAACAACGGTTAAGATTGATTCAATTTTCTTATATTTGAATCCAATAATACATAATTCATCCACCAAAAAAAAAAATGAATCACTCAAAAATATTATATTTTTTGCATCACCCAATGTCATCAATCCACACATTCCAATCTCATATTTTCTCTCTATTCACTTTAATTTTAAATTACATAATTAAAAAAAATATTATTTAAAATATCAATACTCAATTTTGAATGTTACAGAGTGTCTTCAGCCATAGTGTTATTGGTAGTATTCATATATTCAACAAACTTTTTTTTTTTTCCAAATTTGTCGGAACATAGCTCTAATAGCATTTGTTGGTTTTGTATAACAAATAATTAACACAAATAATACTTGTTGGAATATAAGAATTCAAAGATAAGAAACAAATAAAACAAAACACAAAAATATAAAGCAGTTTGATACAACGTACCCACCTTGGTGCATCATATCTATATCTACGGACTAAAAACTTATAACGGTGTATTATTTATTGAAAAATTGGTTATCTGATAAGTGAGGCAAAAAATACATCTAAAATATTGTAACACAAACTTATTCAAATATAATATAATTTTTATTTTTTTATCACATATCTAATACACTTATTCATGATATATTAAAGCTCTTCCAATATAATTTTTTTTCATAAAATATTTTCACATTAATTACTCAATAAATCCTTTTTCATAACAATTAGAGAGTTTGAATTAAATTTCAAACAAAATTTGTAACTAAAAATAATAAATGCATACAGTGGAACGAGCCCTCATTGGTGAATGAATGCCGAGAATTCATTGGGGATAGGTTCCGTGGACAATGTGACACTGGAAAATGCAACTATGAAAACCTAAAGTCGGAATATACCATAATAATACCATCTAGGGTTTTCTTAAACGACCATATATATATACTGAAGCACATCATACTTAAATCCTCCCTTCGCGAGTTCAAGGTTTCTGTCCGCCCCTTCACTGAACAAAGGTTTCAGCCTCTCTCCTCTCTCTCCCACATAATCACACACATCAATCAAACAATGGCTGTTACCTTCTCAGATCTTCACACCGAGTCTGGTCTTAAATCTCTCGATGGATTCCTCTCCGGAAAGACCTACATCTCTGGGTCCGTACTCTTCTACTGTTTCTCAAAATTTTCTATGTGTGTGTGTGTGTGTGTTGATTTTCTTCTTTGGTTTGAATTACAGGGACAAGCTTACAAAGGATGACATAAAGGTGTATTCAGCGGTTCCTGAGAAGCCCAGCGGAGATCTGTACCCAAATGCCAGTCAGTGGTACGACTGCATTTCTTCGAAACTCGCCGCAAGGTATGCCCAATTTTCTTTTCTTTTCTTTTTCTTTTTATCGATGCCCTTTTATTATAGAATTCTTGTCTTTCATATGCTACTTACTGTGCCCAATATTGTACTTCAGTTTTCCTTCTCTGATGCATCCCAATATTAGAGTTTAGTTTGAGAATATTCAAATTTGTGAGAAGTTTGAAAATAATTTTTTTTGAATTTGAGTAAAATTGTGAACTAAATGTTTCATGTAATATAATGTTAGAGCAACTCCGATCATGCCTCAAATTTAAAGTCAAATTTGAGTGAAAAACTTGATTTGATATAGGCCACTCCAAAGGGCAAAATTAAATACCTACTCAAGTCGTTTAAAAAAATTTATTACTGTCCCAAACCTCATTTGTTTTTTTAATTTTTCCCACCAAAATATTTTATCCAATATTAAAACTTATTTCTTACAAACTTCACTAATATTAACCAAAAGAAAAGTAAGGATACCAACCTCTTTAAGTGGTAGATTCATAAGTTTTTTACTGAGAGAAAGAGTAAAAAGTTACCGTTGAAGAATAGAGGCAGGAATAGGCGGTGTGGTCGGCGGTAATGGCAGTGGCTTTGAAGATAGGGGCAGGGGAGGTAATAACTTATTCCGTTGAAGGAATTTTTTGGGTTTGGATAAGATAAAAAGTAACCATTGGAAATTTGATATAGGATTTGAGTCTCCCTCAATTTGGATCTAGAATAAATTTTTTCTTGATTTAGTGTAAGATTTTTCATGTTGTTGTGGCTGCAATTTTAGAAATTGGGTACTTTTTTGACATGAACGAATTTTAGAATATTTCCATTGGATATGAATGATGTTATTTAACATGTATTCAATTTGTCTTGAAAAATTGAAGTGAGAAAGTATTGCGGGGCAAGGTTTGGATCCAAAATTAAGGTCAGCCATTTAGTGTAAATATTTGCCAAAAAATGAGGTTTCTCCCGTCTATCACTTCTAGCACCTTTCATTAATGGGACTTTAAGCACGTTAGTTTTGTTTCTTAGTCTCAAGCATGATACTATTAGAACAGTTATATATACCTTTGTTTTTGCAGTCCTTTCAAAAAATCTTTCAAAATCTGGCTTGTTCAGTTGCAGTTTCAATTATCTCATCTTGCTTCAGAATATTCTTGGTATTGGCCTTAAATTTGATGTCCTTTTTTTTTCCCTGTTTATACCTTGAATTTTTTGCAGCTTCCCTGGTAAAGCTGTTGGTGTGAGAATAGGGGGCCAAGCTGCTGCGGTTGAAGCTGCTCCCGCCAAGGAAGCTAAGGAGGTGTGTATCAAAGTTATTTTTAATGATATCCTATGATATATGTTATCAGTGTAGTGGAACACAATCCATTTCCACGCCTTCCAATTCTCTGGTGACTTGAGGAATGAGAAATGTGGTCCTTGGCCAAGTAAGAACTGAAAATGGGCATTAAATCAAAATTGCAGACAGAGTTTGTCTTAGTTAATATCAATGTTGTGAACCCTAACTGTATACTCTAAATCAGTTAAATTTGACTTATTTAACTTTGTTGAACCATCTTACCGAAAAAAAAACTCCGTTGAGCCACATAATTGATCTCTCTACTCACTAAAACACCTACTGATTATGAACCTTTTACAAACCAAGTAGCTATAAATATAATTTGTTATATTTTCTTTAAAAAAATTTATATTACTGTTAGATTATTATTTTTTGATGAATTGAATAGATGCCATGTGCTATTGTCCAATCTTGGTTGAAACTTGTGCCATGTTTATTTGGAAAGCAGAATTGCCAAATACTCGCATTAGGGAAACTTCCTCTTCTCTTCTCCAGCTAATGGGAAACAACAAGGTCTGATACGACTTGGCCACCGCTGATCCAATAATGCTACACAGTACGAGAATAACTCAATATTAAGGTGAATCAGTCTTGACTTGGTCACGACTCGGAGATACCGAACTAACTCGGATTTGAATTGTTTGACTTGAGCCAAGTCTTATCGATTCAGATCGAGTCAGACCCAATTGTTTGCTGATCTACATGCTGGAAACAAACCAAAAGAAAATAAGACCCAAAGATGCATAAGTTACATCCAACTCATCAATTATACAACGCTAAGATAGAAGAAGACAAGACCCAAAGATGCATAAGCCACATCCAACTCATCAATTATTCAACCCTAAGACAGCAACATAGAGACCCACATGCAAGGGAAGGAGTAAACAAACTCTAAAGAAGGAATTGACGGGATTGGGAAGAAAAACTTGAAAAAATCAAATACAGAAAGCCCTTTCTTTTTCTTCTATCCCACATCAAAGCAATCTGCCCTCATCTTTTCTTCATTGGAAGCAACACCAATCAACGATTCTCTCCTCCCCAACTTTAGTCGTCACTCTCTCTCTGTATCACGTATCTCTTGGAGTCATTGTCTTAGACTCCCCCTAGAGTATAAAACCCACAAATAGTAGAGTTATAATTATACTAATTGTGTAATAGTATTATTATATGTTACAAGTGAGATTCTTGGTTTGTTATTTAACATTTATAGTAAATTCTACCTTATTAATATATACATACCTAATAGATTTCGTGATTGATATAATACATATTTAATTTATATATACTATAAAATTTCTTTTTTATGTTCTTATATGTAAATTAGCATAACTTTGTAATAATTTGTTTATTAATTATTAAAAAAAATCTAAATTACATCAAATTTTAATTTTTCCTTATAGTGAAAATTACTTACCTAGTTTGTTTTATTAACATAGGGACAATAATACTGCTTTCAAGTCCTATAGATTTGAAACATATGATGCATGAGTGATCTTGTTTATATTTTAAAATTTTGTTTTGTGATTTTTTGGGCCTTCTACCAAACATTTTGTGCGTATCGACCGATATTGAGCTACGATCAATGTGTATCAGTGCATTTCGAGTCGATGGCTGATACCGCAACTTTGAACCATGTGAGACAAAGCATTAGTGATTGAATGGACAAAGGGGCAGATGGTTTTCCTTTGATCTTTTTTTTTTATTTTACCCCCGGTCACAAAAATACATGTTTGGATTAAGAGCAAGTATTGAGATAATGTTACTTTGATAAAATAAAAAGCAATGCTAGGAAGAATTTTTTTTTAAAAGTGGATTTTAGTAAAGAAAAGGTGGATTCTTAAGTAGGTCTTTCTCTATTTTTGGATTTGAATTTTACTTTTTAAAAGTATTACTTTTGATGGTTAGGGTTTCTTAATCATTGAATCCTTTATTTTTCTTATACACAAAATATGGTTGTGATGTCAAAAAAAAAAAAAAAGATCAATAGAGCATGTGGACAGTTTTTTGTGTCTGTAATTAGTAACTTCTAGTAACTATCTACACTGGCTACTTGCAATTCTCTCTGTGTTAAGTGCTGCTTGATAATCATGATGGTATTGGGACTTAAAGAGGGAAGGGCAGTGGATGTTTTCGTAATGAATATTTACTTCTTGGGATTTGAGTATATCTGTATATGCATGTAGTGGGTTTAGTGGGGTATATGTGTGACATGTATTGGTTATCGAATAATGTGGAGGGTAGACACAGGTAACTTCCAAGTTTTATCACACTACTTGTTGAATGATATTTGTTCGAGTTGAATTGTATTTTGTGATTGAATGGTTCTGTGTGGTTGTTTCCTTATTTTATTTTCTTCAGAAGAGTTGGTTGGATTGTTTTTTGCAGACTTAGGGTTTGTTTGTTAACCCAAATTTAACACTTAAAATAAATGTATTTGACACTTATTAATTAAGCTCGTTTGATAACTAAAATTTCAACTTTCTTAATATGTTAAGTTCTCTATTAAAATAGGCTACAATATTAAGTAGGAGATCCCTTACTTAATTCTGAAAGCTGAAAGTAAAATCATATTTAATAATATTTATAATATGATAATTATATCCCGAAATATTTTACAATCCTATTAAAATTCTAATTATTGTTATTTTTATCCTCCTTGTCAATCGTCTTCTTCAGATAATAGGTGTTATGTTCTTCTTTTTTCTTTTTTTTTTCTATGCTCGTCCGCAACAAATAAATATGTTAAAACACACATTCATGTTCACTGCACACCCACACCCACACCCACACCCACACCCACACATGCAATGTACACACACACCCCCCCACCCAAACTACCCACACACAAGCACAAATTGCACACACACACACACATATTATTAATGTGATTTAATTTATTCTATTTTTTTAATTCAATTATTTATTCATTTATTTATTTTTATTTATTATTGTTCGATTATTTATTAGTTATTATTTTTTTTATTAAATGTTATTGTTCACTTATTGTGATTCGATTATTTATTTGTCATTATTCTTTTTTTTTTTTTTGATCAGATGGTATTATTCAGTTATTGTATTATTTAATTTATTATTGATTTGATATGTTGTCATTTTTTATTAGATAAAAACATATTTTATAAATATTTTTAAATAAAAGAGTAGAAGGGTAAAACTGAAAATTATTTATTTTCAGACGTCAGTTCTGTGTAGTTATCAAATAGTTCGGTTTAATTCAGTACTTAAATTTCAGTAGATATCAAACAGTTCATAAATTCAGTATTCAGCTTTCAGATTTCAGCTTTTCATTTTCAGATTTTAGCTTTCAGTTTTATCAAACACCACCTGTTGTAAGTTATTTAGGCCCTTGGATTGAATGTGAAGCAAATGTTCAAAAAGTGGTAGGGAATGGGGACATGCCTCCTGAAATGGAAGTGAGAATTTGAACATAGATTATTGTGTTAGGTTACTAGCAAATGTGTATCATGGTTTGGGTTTCTATCATGACCTTTAGCTACTGTCTGACTTATTCGAATTAAAATTGTTGATTTTGTTGGTAGAATCCTTTTACTGATTTATAGTTTGTAAGTTGTGTTTTTATGCTCAAAATTTCTTTTGAAATTTATCTTTGTATCGTGCTTTGTACTTGAAAAGGTTTCCCCTGTTGAATCTGCCAGGAATCTCCTGCAGAAGACGATGATGACCTTGATCTGTTTGGTGATGAGACAGAGGAGGAAAAGAAGGCAGCAGAGCAGAGAGAGGCAGCAAAACCAGCAAAGAAGAAAGAGAGTGAGTTTCTTTGGATGCGAATACTTGAAATGAAGTGTTTTTTTGACTACTTAAAGCGACAAAGCATCTTTTTTATGCTTTGGCATGCGGTTTTAATTTGAAGTTTAGAAAGTTGAAAGTTCTACAGGCAATAGGGCAATGATTTCCATGTGCAGCTTTTTTTTTTGGCTTTTTTATCGCAACAAGTACTCTACTCCACACCCATTGGTTTTCCAATTTCTTCTGATATGCAATCACATGTCTAGGTGGGAAGTCATCTGTACTTTTGGATGTGAAGCCTTGGGATGATGAGACAGACATGAAGAAGCTCGAAGAGGCTGTTCGCAGTGTTGAGATGCCGGGCCTCTTTTGGGGAGCATGTACGGTTTGATTTGTGTTTTTTTGGACACCTTTTTGCTTTTGCTTTGTGCACAAAGCAATAACTTGTACACACATTCCCCCCCCCCCCCAAAAAAAAAAAAAAAAAAAACACCCCACAACACTAATTGGCCTTTCTTGTTTGACTGAAACCTTGTAATTTCATGCATTTGTGCAGCAAAACTCGTTCCTGTTGGTTATGGGATAAAGAAACTGCAGATCATGTTGACTATTGTCGACGATCTTGTCTCTGTGGATTGTCTCATAGAAGAGCGTCTCACAGAGGAGCCCATCAATGAATATGTCCAGAGCTGTGACATTGTTGCCTTCAACAAAATTTGAGAGCAACAGGCATCCTTCCAGTCCTAGCCGCTTCAGGGCAGTAATTTTGTTATTTGCATTACTAGTGATACTTATTTTGTCTTTCATTCATGGTTTGGTTTGTCGTCGTGGTTTCATATGTTCCAAAATGTATGGATCTTCCTGCTGCCCGATGTTCCATGTCAATGGTGATCCATCTGAACCATTTGATGCAAATGGTGTTGAGTTGCATATTGAAATGAGCAATGTGACTGCCTCCACTTTTTCAAAACAGCAACCCCTGTTTACTGTTGTTTGTTTGTGTGGTTAATGTTATGGCTGTTTTAGAAGGGTAAAATCCATTGGAAGGCAATGAGTATGCAAGCTAAATTAGAAGTAAGCTTTATTGTCTTACTAATCTGTTACGTCTGTGAAACTGTTATATGCATGTGGTGTATAAGCCTGGATTAGCCCAACACAGTTTGAAAGCACAAGCATTATATGTTCTGCTGCTCATAATCAAGTTGAGCTTTACAATTTTGGTTCAGCTGAAGTGACTGACAGGATGGCGCAGTCAATTGGGCTGACTCATTGGAGCTCATTTGTTTATAGAAGGTTAATCAATCGTGACTGAGGCTGCACTGGACCTGCTTAGTGAACCTTGCAGGAAAACAGTTGCCTGAGTATTCGTATAATCAGAGTATTTACCAAATTATTGTGATTTCACAATTTTATTCTTCTTTTATGGTAATTACTTGCATAAAAAGACTCGTGTTTAAATCATATATTTATGAAAATTGTGATATCTTGGAAAATAAGTTAAAAATTAATGTAAAAAAATTACAAAATCACAATAATTTAAGAATTAATTTATCCACCAAATTCAGTAGACTCTGCATGCATGGGGCAAAGCGAGGGATCTAGATCCTCTCTAATTTGTTTTTTTAATTATCTTTTTATAAATTATTTATTATTGATGGGTGAGAAATTACGGTAAATGACATCTCGAGACACAAAAAAAAAAGGTATTGGAGGATGAATTAAATTTTATCATCTCAATCTATGACCACGATTTCACCTTTTGTCTTTGACTATTTCTTTGATCATGTTATAACATTAACCATTTTATTTTATACAATTATTTAAATCTTCAATCTACAAAAGTCGTTAAGTTTTGGACAAAAATAATCAACGAGACAATTTAAAATGATTAATGGTGCAATTTGGTCGGACCAACAATTAAGGGATAAAGTGAAACTCAAGATCATAAATCAAGAATATAAAGCATAATTTTTGAAAGAAAAAAAAAATTTGAGGAATCCTGTAAAGTGAAACCACAAAGAAAAAAGAGATCTATAATGAGCATTTATCTTCTTTTTTTTTTTTTTTGTCCATTTCCTTTTCTATACATTAAAGAAGTTTGAGAAACTGAAACTGTATTCATAAGATTTATCATATCTCTCTGTTCGTATCCGTATCCGTATTTCTAAATTTCTAACTTTTTGTCCTTTCCCATACATTAAAGAAGTTTGCAGCTTGACCTTCTCCAATAATGTGTTTACACCTTTTTTGTATTTCTAAGTTTGTCTCTTTACATTTGCCATACATTAAAGAAGTTTGTGGCTTCACCTCATCCAACAATTTTTTATCCTTTCCTTAATCCAATGGTAGACTTCAATCAGCTGGCCAAGGAGGTGCATTCTGTTGGCCTCCTTGAGCTGCAAACAATAGGTCTTGAAAAACTTCACTGTTACATGGAGTCTGAAATGTAAACTTACCAAGAATGTTGACTCCGTCTTGTTCATCTCTCCAATGCTCACTCCTCCCACCTTGGCATAAGGAGCATTTGGACGACATCTGCATTAAAAACATGTCGTTTATAAGATTATTTGCAGTGGTAAAGAGTCCGCAATGTTGCCTATATGCATTCCAAGTTTATGTAGCAATAATGAATATAAAAAATATATGTGGTCGGAATGATTTTTGGTCAAAAACAAATCCCAAGCGACCTTGGATGTGAGTGCAGAGATGAAATGTTGTCAGACTTTCCTTTGGGAGGAGAAAAGGGGATGAAGTTGAAATCCACAACCACCTGATAATCTCTTTCACCATGACTAAAAATAAGCAAAAAATAAATAAATTAGCCAATCAGGGACAGAATGGATTAGGTTTCATATTGTTGTAGATCATATTTCTTTTCAAGCACTTTTCAAATAACTAACTTATTCGAGTTGTAATTTAGTTTGTTGCTCATCGATTAAAACGACAGAAGAGATAACCACGATACAAATGCATTTCTTTGACACTAGTTGTTTCACATGTGCGTTGCACATAAACCATTTTGAGTTATAATTTTATTTTTATATTTTTAGCTTTGCTGAAATTATATAACAACTATGTTATCAAATATATGCTTATGAATCAAGATATAAAATTATAATCCAACTTTTAACTGATGTTTTCGAAAGTATCAAACATAATCTTTAGAATGTAATGGAATGAGGCCTCTAGCTAATATCATGGGAGTATGCTGCTATCTTAGAACTATCTCTATATAATATTGTTTTACCAAAGTTATGTGATATAATGTCCTGTTATAACCAGAAAAATAAAAAGAAACAACATATAGACAGTAAAAATAGAATTCTCTTACTTAGATATATTTTTCTATATATTCAATGGCCTATTTTATGATTTCATTACTTCGTAAAATGGAGAAATAAATCTAATGGCCTAGTTTCAGAAGCATTCGACAGTGGCTTAGTAAACACTATGATGCATGCTAAACATTGGATTACTTATAAATTTTTGTGCAGAATAGCTGCAAATGTCACAACAAAATAATTTTTTTTTTGTGCAATATATGCTTAGTGTTATGCATACTATTGCATACTAGTGGCAAATGTGTTAGTATATGGGGGTGTTTTTTGTTTACCTGTGCAAATACTACATATGTATTTTAACACTTCAAATACTATTTATAGGACAATGTATATTCACACATTTAAACACCATTCATACTACATAGAACAAAACATTAGATTTGCGAAACATTCTAACCCAAAACATTAGTCTGCTCTGCTTCATTCCAAGCAAAAATTACAACACTAAAATAATAATTACAACTGGCATCAACATCTTCATGCATTGTAAAGATGCCATCAATTGACCTCACTCTTGTGGCTAAATCATTCAGTTCAACGTTTGTCTCTGTGTTGTGATGCCTCATTCCATACCCTTCATGTTGGGGGATCATTGGTACACAGATATCGGATGACACCATGTAAAATATCTGTCGGACTTCTTTTTGCAATTGTAATACAGTCTTCCTTTACTGACCTTCTTGAATTCTACTATCTTAATCATAGTTTTTTTCTAAAAAAAAAAATGTTTTATAACTATATCTTATGTCAAACTCCTCCTCCCCTATGTCTCTGCCTCCACCAATAGTTGAAGAAAACATCAATCCTACATACATACATCACAACATAATGACATAAATTCAAAATTATCAGAAAATTATATACTTAGAAAAAAATAAAAATTTTCAAAAATCTTAGAAAATTATATACTTACAAATTTCTGAAATTTTTGAGAAATTTTTTTACCAACTTAAAGTTCAACTCATCATAAATCTAAGATATTGCATGAAAAAATAATAAAAATTCATAAATATCAAAAAATTATATATTTAAACATTTCTAAAAATTTAACAAATTTCTTATCAACTTAATCCTAAACCAATGCAGCAACTGCTCACCATTAAAGAACAATGGCTAGTTGCAAGCAAAATTAGCAATTACTCAAGCTTCAACAATTGGTATCAATATTTGAGATCGTTATTGCTGGCTTAGAGCAAAGGATTGAGGGCATTTTAGTCTATTAACATAACAAATGATAAGTTTGACATTTTCAAAAATATGTAATCAACTTGTGCATTTTTTTTTATTTTCAAAGATAGGAGTTAATTTTAGGGGTGTCAATGATTCAATAGTACAAATAAAAAAAAAGAGCAGTGAAATTTCAGAATCTAGAAAATCAAGATATCATTGAATTTAAACATAACTACAAGAAATGTGGCTGATGTTTACCCAAATTTTTGGAATAAAATGTTGAATATTTGTTAGAAGTTGATGATTCTTCGAAACTAAAAGAATGACTTATTGGTAATTTGCCCTTTTAACTATGTGTTTGTGTATTGAGGAGAAATTCCAAATTTAAGGGGATAGAATACAATTGTAAAAACAATAAAAGTAAGGAATGAGGGTTTTCAATGAATTTGGTTGGTCAACCTAGCCTAAACTAACCGTGCTTAGTGAAATATTATTCCAAATTATAAGGGAAACAATACAATTCAAATTTATATCTATATCTATATCTATCTTATTTACTGAGAAAATTTTTTAATTTTTAATTTTATCTCTAATTATTATAATAAAATTAATTATACCTACATATATACTTTCATCTCATTTTTGTTATTTTTACTCTTATTTGACTTTCAATATGATTTGAATTATTTTATAAAATTTTTTAAATTCTTTTAAACTTATTTATTAGTAGTACAATTACATATAACATTTTATATCTATATCTATATTACTTTAAAATGTGAGGATACTTGAAAAATATTTATTTTTCACTTTCACCCTTCAAAGTCACAATTATCTCATTCCCCTCCCCCTCTCTCTCTCTTTTTCCTCTGTAAAAACCCCCGACGTTCCCCTCTCTCCTTTTTCTCCGTCGTTCTCAATATGCGTTACACTTAATTACGTCTCTCTCTCTATTGCATCTCAACGGTGCCCATTTGAATTCTGTCCAATTACTATACCAATTACCGAATCCCTCTCTCTTTATGTTCGTTCAAAAAGAAAACGAAGGTCTCTCGCATTTTGACACCTCAATTGTCTTCCCCAAGGTTTGTAGTGGTGAAAATCTCCGATGCGGTATGGTGATCCATACTCAATATGTTTTGGTTCTTCTCACCAATTGGTTTTGCTTTGTTTTGCTTGCTGCCATTCATTTGCTTTAGAGTGATGCTATTGGAAACCCACCAATTGTACGGAACTTTGGAAACCCACCATTCATAACCCAGGACAAATCCCCAACCCCAGAACAAGCTCTAGCCATCAACTTACAGCCTGACCCACTTCTTACCGATTACGTTTTTTTATCTTGCTTAATGGGAAAACTCTACACAGAGAAACAAATCAATCGCCATGTAGTAATATAGATTCCGGTTCGATCATGGAAAGGAGATAACAAGATTGATATCATTATGTTTCAAAGCAAGAACGCAAACACAGGGACTTCTTTCAAAGTCCGTACTCTTGTGAATTAGGTAATTTTTTAGGTCCCAGTAGCATACTCATTTGCCTTAAATACTTCGGCCAAGTATTGTTTCACCCATGTGGTCACCTCATTCTGTTGACAAACCCACTTTCACCATTCAACAAATGTTAAATATGTGGTTATGTGGGTATTATATTTATATGCATATACACTGAGTTGGGTAAGATGAAGGAGTTGAGGTGATGGTACCACCATTACTCATCAGTATTTTGGTATTGGATTCGAGCTTTGTAAAGGGCGATACATATCAATTTGATGATAGAAACTTCTTGATTGATTCCATCTTTATCATATATATGGAAATCTGTTGAATTAGTGGTGGAAATTTTGTACAACTTGTTAATGGATTGTGATTTTTGCTAGATGACAGTAGATTCATAGGCAGTTAGGCTTTACTTGAATAAAGATAATATTTCTGATACATAATCTAATTGAGACAAAGAAGAGGCTATGTTCAAATTCTGCACTGTTTGTAGTGAAGGTATTTGACTTTTGGATCTAGCTAATTACTTAAGATGGAAAAAATATATTAAATGAGAATTTTTTTGGTTACATAGGCTATGGTTTGTGAATCTTTTGATTTTGAGCGTTTCTTTTTAAGCATTCGGTAGAGGCTCTTCTTTGCAATATCATTATGATTGATGATGTGTAAGATCGTAAAAATTGAGAGATCACACCCTTATTCTCCGAATTTATTAGTCTTTCAAAGTTGTCCACTTAAAATTATTTATAAGAGTTCAATGGAGGTAGCTTTTTTTTTTTATTTGATTTATGGGGAAGGAGTTCCCTATAGGATAAAATTGTCATATGTGATGTAAGGGAAAATGTTCGTTCGGAGCCTTTCACAGAGAATATATCATCAACATACTGAGAACTATTGAAAGTAACATTACCTCTTTTTGGTTTTTTCCTAATTCTTTTATTTAAGTTTCTTTTTCTCATTTTTTTATTGCTTGAAGTTAATTCCTCAACATTGCTACTCTTGGTGTTCTTGTGTACCCTTCTACTATTAAAAGTATTTCATGTTTTCCCATTTTTTTGATCCATTTCTTTAGAGCAAAGTCGACAGAAGATTTGGAGTCACTTAGCTATGTTCGTTTTCACCTGAGAGAAAGGTATGCCTTTATTTTTGCCATTCTTATAGTAACATTCCTATGAGAGTTTTGTTTTGGTGATTTTTTATTAGTTTTATAAAACATATTTATGGGCACGTATTATATGCATTGTTCTCCTTTATAATCCAAAGGCTATTATTATGTAATCTAATGAGTTTGAAGGGAAGTTATCACTATATGACTTGCATTTAGTTGTTTAAGGTTAGATTGATTCATTGGTTTCCAACTTTATTTTGAGGTAGTAATATGTATTGAGATATAAATCATCAACTATTTTTGGTTTTTGTTAGGTTAGCAGTACATGAACTATTTTTAGCCACTCTTCCCTATTTCTACTCAGTCAAGGATGGCAACTTAAGGATTAAGGTTCGATTGCCAGCTTGAGTCGTGCCACTGATCACCCACCATTTGTTTGCAAGATGTGAAATGTTTTAAGACTTGTCATTTGCTCGTGCTCTTCAACTTGGCTCCGCGGTTTTGGCGCCCTTTCTACCCTCCCTTTCATCTCCTTCCATCCATTTCTTAAATGTGAACCAAAATTGATACTTTAAGTTTGAAACCATAGTTTTAAAGTTGGGGTCACCAATATAACATGCAACAACACTATTTAACATCCTTACGAAAAAACAAGAAAACGATTCCAGTACTACATAGCAGAATTTAGCATGACCATGAGGTGAACTTAGGCTTTTATTGAGTTCCTTCAGTCTCATCAAAACACTTCTTAACTCCTAATTTTGGATTTTGTCCCCCATCGAACACCCCCATTTGGAAGCTCACTAAGGCACTAAGCAATTATGTGTTGGTCTGACGACACAACTTATTAGGGGGTTCATCCAGACAGTCTTAAATCCAGTACTACATGTTTGTCATGGATGAGAAAGATATCAGCTTCAAGGACTATCTGTTGCTAACTTTTGCGTGTGTGATTGTGGTAGTGCCTTTTTTATGTCATTTTAAAGGAAAAATATTTTACATTTGTAGGTTAACCTACAGGTTTAGTAATTATTCTGTGACGATGGAGATCAATTTGGAGGTAACTCATTTTGATGGTTCCCAGTTTTTTTTCGGCCAAGTGATTCGTAGTTAAGTTGCTATTACTTATATGGCAGGTTAACTAAATGTGTTGTAAATCCTTTGGTTTGTCATCATCCCTAGACAACCGCACTGGATCCACTGATTTGATCAGTATGAGGTACCATTTGACTGATCAGTGTGAGATACCATTTGAAACTGAAGATTTCACTTGGTAATCAAAAACGATGTTATGGTTCTCACTTCTCAGTGCCTCTGCTGGTCAAGGTTCTTGTAGTTACAGGTTCTGTTGCTCATTATGCGATTTGATTATTTCTTTCCTTCTTTCATAATTGTTGAGCTCTTTTTTGTGTTTGTTTGCATTGATTTTTTACTTGGTTTTTGTGCCATTTAGGGCTGACGGCATTCTTGGGAAGGCCATGAAGATCACTCCCATGGACATGGACATGTACACGAGCTAGGTAATTTTTGGATTTTGGTTCTCGTTAAATGGTCATAATGAACAACACGTGTTGATCAATGGTTATACAGACTAACATGCTACCTTTATATTCATGGATTGTAGGATACATGACATAAAAGTAATCCATGTGCAACAGAGAGAGTGAAGAAGAAGCTCATATTGTGTTCCTTAGCTCATGTACCTGTAACCAAAAATAAGTTGTTCATATACACAAATTATGAAGAAGATTTCATTTAGCTTTCTCATGGAAAGTCTCGATTCAGTTTTTTGTTATAGTGTGCTATGCACATACATGAAATTTGCAATGTGATTTTCTTAGAATGTTTTTTTATTGTCGTGATTATAGTCACCAAAGCATCTTGTGTTTGTGGATGGATTATGTGTGGCCGCTTCTAAACCATGCCCATGTGTTTTTGGATGTCTGTGTTGCACCACATCTGGTTGAAGCCAAGAGTAGATTGTCAAATTATTTTTTCAATAATTGACAATATCTATCTATATACTAATACTACTTATATTCTTCCAGTCTGAGTTGGTCACTTAAATAATAATATTAGTGCTTTTTCTATCCTCCTCATCCCAAATGGCATTCATTCTGTCATTCTTAGAGTAAATGAATCTATCTGTACAAATAATTCTAATGCTCATTAAGAAGGTGATCTCTCTCCCTCTCTATCTTTCCCAAAAGAAAAAATGATTAATACTCACTCTGTTGATGGATGCTGGTATGAATGCCATTTGGGATATCTTTGATGATTTTCGTGCAAATAAGAATGCTTGGGAGAAGGAGATTGCAATGAACATAATGAGAAATTATGGTTTAGCAAAATAAATTAACGGGCTGTAAGGACTCAAGAGCTTATGGTTTCGGTTGGTATTGCTTCTTATCAACATTACCTCTAAAAACAAATATAAAATGCATTTTAGTCCCCCTAAAAACTGACCAAACTGTTGTCAAAATCATATAAATATACTCATCTTTCATGTAGTTATCTATAACTACTTAACCTTGTAGAAACCCACTTACAAATGATTTGGTTTCTACTAATAGTAATGTAATTACCATGTCTTGCGGGCTGCTGTCCAAGTTGTTCTTCTCTGTCCTACAATTCGTTGGCGAGAGAGTATAAGAAAATGGCTAAAGGAAGTGTAAGGTGCTATACATGCATGTCTTTAAACTATCTATTGTAATTTATTTTGTTCTTATTTTTTTCTACTTCCAATAAAAACTTTGCGAAACAGTTGTTTAAAAGAATGAACAAATTTATTGCATTTGAGACTTTTTCCTCTTATAAATATGAATTTTTGAGCCACCCTTTGGGATATCTGTTTAAACTTGGTAGGTTTTCTATGTAGTTCACGTGAAACTTACATGTGCACTAATTAGAAAGAAAAACATGTATAGAATTTGATTGAATTTTACAGTCAAATACGTTATATTTTATTTTTTAACTTGCAATAATATAATAATATTATAAGCAATCTAATCAACTTATTTAACAAAATAAAAATTAATTAATTTTATAATATAATTAGATGTATAAATACCTAAAACAGTTGTAGATATACTTAAATAAATAATAGATTAAATACTTAAAGACTTATATAATAAAATAAAAATTAAAATAAAGAATTAATTATTCAACCCCTAATTTATTATTTAACTTAATTACATATATAATTCATATTATTTATAAAAAATATTATTTAAATTTATTTACGTGTAACACACGTTATGCACTGCTAGTCTTATAAAGTGTAAATACAATGTAGGATGATAGAGTAATTTAGCATGCTAGAAAAACATAGTAAATTTACATGAGTATTGTTTTGAATATTGTTTTAGTCCATTAACTTTTGGAGTTTAGGAATTTTACTTTTTTTGGAATTTTTGATTTGAGACTTAATCAATTACAATTATTGAATTTAAAGTAATTACTCTAAATTAATCTTTTATAACATTATTTTTTTAAAATAATTAGCAAATTGGGGTTTTCGAATCGAATAAGATTTTTCTAATTTTCCAATGACCTCGTCGCCGTTACGGGGTAACTCAACAACATATAAATATCCGCCTTCTCCGATTATGTTTCTCTCTTTCCCTTTGTACAGTCCTACCTCGTAATTGCATATACCTGGCTCGCCTGTCTTAACTATTGTTACGGGGTGACCCAACTGCGCCGACTTCTGGTGAGTTCTCTCTCTCTCTCTCTCTGATAAACCCTCACTCTTCCTTCTTCCTATTCGCTCTAGTGAATATTTGTTCTTTGATTTGATCTTGCTTCGTATTACTTTAATGGGTGTTTCTAGTATCCCTTGTTTCCACTATTTAATTGTTGTTCTTTTATAGGATGCAGCGAGGCTGCAATTAGTGCATTGTTAAGACAACAAAAAAGAAGAGAAAAAAACATATCTGAGAGATGGCTATAGCAGCACCGGGGCAACTTAATATTACCGAGTCACCTTCATGGGGATCTCGGAGTGTTGATTGCTTTGAGAAATTGGAACAGATTGGTGAAGGTACTTATGGGTAAGTACCCTTTTTTATTTTTCCTCTCTTTGTTTAAATTGAGCTCATAAGAATGTAGAATGTCGATTGTTTTTTAAAAAAGAAATTGTGGGTTTGTATTTGTATCAGATTCTCGTTTTATCGGCTTCCCTGGTGTGTATAGCCACACGCGGGTTTTTTTTTTTTTTTGGGGGGGGGGGGGGGGGGGGGAGGGGATGATTTGGGTTTGAGGTTTTGGGATTCTTTGGAAAGGTCTTTAGGATGTATCTAGAGACATAGAAACAAGTCTGGGAGCATGAAGTCCTTGAAATTATGATGATAATTCCAAATTATGAAATTATTCAATGCTTTGTCAGGGCGGTCTCCTCTCACCGTTTCTTTTACTTTTTGTAGCTGCACGATCAGTGGATTAGCTATTAGCTATCTTAAAGCTATGTTAAGTTAAAATCAAAAACAAGAAAATCCCTTCTGAAAATAATTCACTTCTACGCCTCAGGTGCTCTTTTAGATCCGTGAAGGCAAAGGAAAATGAAGGGACTCTAGGGAGTGGGTGCAACAACTTTGTTTTTTTTTCATTTGTTTTTGGAATCTAGTTTTTGGTTGATGGACTTGGATTTTTGGTCAGACGAAATCCATGTTTAATTTGTGACTGTGAAGACAAACATAAGGAAGACCATTTTTGCAATTACTTCCCACATGGGGTTGTGGTGCATGGAGCTGTGATCAAACCCTACATGTTTTATGAGTTTGCTTATAGATATTGATTTACCTTTTTTGTTAATTTTTTTCCAGTTTGTTTCACTTATAGTACGATATCAAATGTTTGTCAAGCTTTTCCTTATCTTTGGGTTCCTTTAGAGAACTTTGGGCCATGTGCAGACTCGGGCTTCGAGGAAAGTTGTCCTATTGTTGTCATATTCATTCTACAATTGGAACTGGTTTTTCATTTGAATTGATATGTTATGTTTAAGCTTCAATTACTATTGATATAGGTAAGACTAAATTAGATATGACTATAATCCTTGATGGTTTTGCGTTGTGTTTTTCCATTCACAGATTGATGGTTTTGTGTTGGGTTTTAGCATTTTCTCAAGAACCTAGGTTTGTATTGATTTTTGGGGGCTTTTGGAAGTGTAGTAAAGCTCGTGCCTTTTGAGAACTTATTTTCCTTTGGCTAGATAGGAATATTTGTAGGCATATTCGAGGAAGAGACTGAGTTGTGGAAATAAGTTCGATTCTTGACGTCTTTTTTGGTTGCGATTTCTCCGGAGTTTGAGGAAACTTTTTTGGATAGATTATAGAGCTGTTTTTTAGGTGTAATGTTTTTTTCGTCGCTTTTTTCCTGCGTTTTGTAACTTTTAGGAGTACTACTTGTCCATCCAGTATCGATATTTTCCCATACATAAAATTTAATATTGGTGTTGAAAAAGAAAAACTTTAATTACTTTGATATACTATTTCTCTACATAATTAGGGAGTGGGGGTGGGGGTGTGATTAACAAATGCCTATGATATCAAGGGATAAGTAGGGCTTTATTGGACATGTTAGATTGTCAAAAAGGAATGGGAACTGAGTTCACTTTTGGAAAGATATTTGTAGAGTAGAGTCTTCTTTTGATTTGTTGTTTCCTCGTGTTTTATACTTGTCTAGTTCCCATAATATTTTTCTCGATAATACGATCTGTACTTTTTCTCAATGAGTATGAAACTTCAATATTTTTTTTTCCAAGAATTTGAATGACATGGAAATATTGGAGTAAGTGTCTTTAGTACCTTCTATGTTTAATAAACTAGTTGGTGCACACATGCGTTGCAAGTGAACCAATATCGTGAATTGGTCTTGGCTTATTTTTTCTAAACAATTATTTTCATATCATAACCCACAGTTATACAAAAGTATTTTGATGTAATATTTATGCAACAAAATAATAAAATGTAATAAGTGGCTAATGTGATTTCGTATTCTACAAAGGTAAAAAATCAGTTTGGAAATGCCATAAATTATTGTGGTCTATATTTAGATGATGTGGAAATTTATTTGCATTCAAAATTTAGTGTTTTTGAAATAGAGAAAATCTTTTTTTACCAAGTAAAGGACAATATAATCGGTGCTTGCATTTCCATGATAGTGACCACTTCTCGCTGCCAATTTAAATCAAAAAATTAAATTACCTTGTCTGGAGTTATTTGTACTATATATTTTATTTGGTATTATGGAAACTATCATCACAAATCGAAACATTAATGTCTAGAATTTGTAGAGTCTCCAATTAAGGGAATGAGAACATGAAGACAACTTAATGATCACAAAATAACAACTTTCCTACCACTAGAATTTTGGCCATTTATTATATTTTACACATACATTTCAATGCTTTAATTCAAATTGATTTCTTGGATGACAACAATACGCACAAAACAACCTAATTCTTATCTTAGCTAATAAGAAAATAGTCATTAGATTTACAAGGCATTAGCTAGTACGACACTCAAATAAATTAATGAGAAAGCAAAATCAAGCTTGAAAGAGAAAAAACCATTATTATGGTTGATTGAGATGTATGTAACCAAATCCATTGAGACAACTTAACATCTATATAAAATAAAAGACGGCTTTAATATGAATAAGAGATGCACCACTGATGCAATAAGGCAACATTTTAGTGAAAACACAAACTATTATCACTATGAATTACATTTGAGCAAGAACAAACTTAGATTTTATTCAACATCAATCCCTATTTAGGTCCTTGGAAATGATGGCGATAGAGGAGGTGGTTGTGAACATGCATCATCCTCAATGACATCGCCACTCTATGCATATTCTCGGTTGTTCCTTTGCCTTATGTATAATATACCACCCTTTGCCACACAAAATCATTTCCTTGATGTAACAAAAAATTGAAATAATCATAATCCCTTGACAAAATCAATTCTTATTGATAGAAAAAAAATCAATTCTCGCAAGAAAAGTATACCAAATAAATATTTGTACTTTATTAATCCTCTAAAATCATCAGGAATGTGCTCAAATATGAATGATCAAACAACAACACCTGTAAAATAATATCAATCCAAAATTATCCGAGTAAATTGAATCCATAAACCATATATTTCACTCAACTCAACGCCAAAACCAACAATTGATAACTATTTCAATCCCAAACTCACTTGCCCAACAAACTAAAATCTCATCCCAAAATCAACCACTACTCCATTCTCCAAAAGCCACAAAAGAGCAAACCCATGTAACGGCGCAAATGGTTTATAAAACTATATTTCTTTTTTGTTTTTTTATAGGATATATAACTTTATTCCTTGGACTCTTATTTTTCATATTTCATCACATTTAATTTTTTAATCCCAAAGAAACAATCATGTTAAATAATCTAACACTGAATTATCCATGTGACTAAGCTTTGTGGCAATTCCATCCTATAGGTGAAACCATTGGAAAATCTTTTGCTAGCAATTGCTATATATAAAGCCAAAGTGCAACAAATTCCATGAGTATTTCAAGTTTTTATACGTGGTAAACACGGCTTAAAGAATTCTCACCTATAAGACAAAATTTGGAGAGTGTAAATTACTGATCCCAATGCAAACGTCTAAGAACAAAACGAATAAACAGACTCAAGATTTCCAAAGAATGTATTAAATTCTATCAAAGAAAACATCAAAGCATCCAATGAAGCAACAAGATCACCTCATTTCAAAAGTACATATCTGGAAACAAAACAACAAAATGCTTTAGATAATATTTTTTTAATTATCAAAGTCTCCTTGACAGATGCTAGAGGAGAGAAAGGGTAAGCCCTTGCGAAACATAGGCTATTTTTAACATAAAATAGAGAATCAAAGATCATTCAATTTTCCTTTTAAATTATAGTTACAAAGTTTATATATTAATTAGTTTCAGACATACTTCCTAGTTGCAGCCTTTATGACTTGTATTCTAAATTTTTAGTGTCCTTTTTTTTGTTGGGTTAACGTGTATGAGGGCATTATTTTATTAATATAAAAATAAACATTACACCTAGCCAGGGGGAGGGGGACATAATGAGCCTTACCTTACCCTTCAAATGCAAGTCTAAGATACATTTATTTAAGGAAAATAAAATAAAAAATGCATGCATCTTAAATAACCGAAATTAAAGGCTTAAAGTCCTAAATAAATTAAATCATCTTCTTCGAGAATCTAAGTTAGTGTACTGGAGAAGTCTTGAGTGATTAGGCTTAGCAAATGACTAACTCCTTTTTTTTTTAGTATAAACATACAACTAAAAATGTACAGTTGTGCATGAGTAGTAATGGTGCCGCCATTGAATTCTTCCTTTTTCGTCTAATTTGTGACCTATAATTAGAAGATTTATGACAATCTCATTCCATGGAGGTGGCTTAAGAATTCGAAGTTCATTTATGTATTCAATCATCAAGCAAAAACCAAAAAAAAAGAACACAAATCTTATAACCAAAAAAAAAAAAATACCTGTTGAAGCAGGATACATATTGTTCCACCAGGTCAAGACTGACAGTGTGTGTCTGAAAGAGAGAGGCATTGCTGCTTGAACTATTAATTCCTGGCATCTATAGAGCGACAAAGCTAAGCTACTTATTATTATGATAGAGAAGCAAGGAGACACATTTGTGAGAGGTTATGCACCAGTGACTGAAGAAGGAGAACTTAATCAACTGCTTTTACTATTGAATGAAAGGGAGATGAACGGGTACCGTTGTGGATGCCAAATGCCTAATGTCTAACGCTCAACGCAGCTAGCATCAATAAAGTAGATTTAAATGACCTAATTAAATCTGGAGGATAAGCATGACATTATTGTAGTGTTGGTGGGTAAAAATGAAAACAAAATATTTTTCATGTATGCTGATATTTTAAAATATTATAGATTATGGCCACCCTTTCAGTTTCTTTTCTTGTTTTTTTCCTTTCAGTCGTTGATTGATGATCCTAAGACGTCTAATCTTGAACATCACTTGGTGTTGGAAGGTTAAAGTGTCTTTTAAGGTACACGTGCTTTATTGTAATGGTAAGTGATGGGCACATTGTGAAACAGTGAAAGTATTGATCACTTATTCCTTCACTTCCCTATAACGCTCTTCTTGTGGCATAAAATGTTTAGGAAGACGGATTGACTTGGATTATTTCATGTGACTGTGTTCCATGGATTAGTGGGGTTTGCTGTTATGGTTATTTGTGTAGTGTTGGTGGAGAGAAATTACAATTTTTTTAGAAGGAAAAATCGCGAAAATGGAGTTGTTATGGGTTGGAGTTAAGTTTTTGGCATCTTTATGAGCCGCACAGCCAATGGTTATGGAGATATTCCTTTTTTGTTGCTACAGAATATTTTGAATGCAGTTTGTAATTGATGGATCTTTTATTTTAATTTTTTTATTTTATCTTTAGGTTAATTATTTTATCCACCACTTTGTATATTCACAACTTTCTATGAAATGTATCCAAAAAACATTCTATAAAATGAAGGTCTTTGTTTCGTATCACCAAAAAAAAAAAAAGAAAAAGAAAAAGTTTAAGCAGGCTAAAACTAACAATAAATCAGTTTCCCGCTGTGCCTGCAAAGATGGAGGAGTTATAGAGAACAAAATAATATATAGGCAATGGTGTAGAGGTAGGCCATTGGAAAAGAGTTTGTGAAAATAATGTTTTCTGGCCAAAAGAAAGGAAGTAAATGATCGTTTATTAAGTTGAAAAAGGTAACAAAGGGAAGAGGAAGGCCAAAAAGAATGTGCGTTAGAGATGCAAGGAAAGACTTGATGGCCAATTGCTTAACTGGCTATTTATTTCCTTTTTTTTTTTTTTGGTCGGGGGGGGGGGGGGGGGGAGGGTTCTTGACTTGACATAGAGTATACGTTAGGAAGTGATGTGCTGTTTGATAGGATTGGATTGCTTAAAGTTTTTTTGTGGTCGACTTGAGTTGGGACAAAATTTTGTTGAGTACTTGAGTAAATTGTTGGGTTTAATATGTTCCTTTGTGAGTTATGCTAGAATAACTCCTTGGATGATAATAGAAGATGGAGGACCCTGTACCCTGTTTTTCTGCTATTTGGATTATTTGGTTGGATCGAAATGCTAGGATTTTCAATGACAAGTGTGAGGAGATTGAAAGTCTTTGGACAAGGATTTGTCTCTTGGCATTCTTTTGGGCATCAATCAGTCACTAAAGAGTTTGAGAATATACCCCCTTTTTGCATTACCTCAAGCTTCGTGTGATATGTAGTTTGGTTTTTTCTTAGTAGTATTTTATTTTACCTTTTTTATTTTGATGTGTCTTTGCTGTCCACATTGATTCGTTTTTTTTGTACTTTCTTTAATCGTTTATGATTAATAAAAATATTGTTTCTTATACAAAAAGAAAAAGCTAGAATAACTTCTTACAGCTTGTGCATTCTATTTAATTTGTTACTAGTTCCTGTAGGAATCTTGTCAAATGTTTATAAGCAATGCAACATGAGGCTTTTTAGGATTCTGCTTTTGTGTTCATCCTTAATGTTCTGAGGAAGAAAACTCTCGTTTCTTGGATCTGGTGCTCATGGTGGTGGGGACCTAATATTTGTTTTTCTTCCTGCTTCAATTTTTTGCTTGCAGTCAAGTTTACATGGCTAGAGAAATTCTAACTGGGGAAATTGTTGCACTGAAGAAAATAAGAATGGACAATGAAAGAGAGGGGGTAAAACTTTTTTTTTTTTATACGTTTAGTTATATTACCTATTACAAATGCTATTCTTACTGACGACTTCTTGTGATGACAACATGCAAAATTCATGCTCTGAAACTTTTGTTGTTTCACTTTTTTGGTCTGCAGTTCCCTATTACTGCCATACGAGAAATTAAAATTTTAAAGAAGCTGCATCATGAAAATGTAATTAAGCTGAAAGAGATTGTAACATCTCCAGGTATCATATTTACTATTCTGTTATAATTGCTCTTTTCATTTAATCTGTTCCCTAAATAGTTTTTGTTTCACTTATTTATCCGAGATTTTGGATTTTTATCCAGGTCCTGAGAAGGATGAGCAAGGGAAACCAGGCAAGTACAGTTATGTTCTAATATCAGTGTCCTATATTTATGTCGGTGATTCTAAATACACATTATTGCATGAACTTGGAGTACTGATAGTGTTTAGTTGTTAATTGATACAATAGGTCAAAGAACATATTGCATTGTTGCATCTACTTATTGAGGCAGAAAATTTCTTACATTGGTGTCATTACAAGGACTTGCAGATGGTAACAAGTATAAAGGTGGCATTTACATGGTTTTTGAATACATGGACCATGATTTGACTGGTCTTGCTGATCGTCCTGGGATGAGATTTTCAGTTTCACAGATTAAAGTAATGCCCTCTTTGTACCAACCCCAACCCAAAAAAATGGAAATAGTTTGAAAACTGATGCTGGAATAACCTTCAGTTAATTGACGTTCACTCTCTTCTTCTTCTTTTAGTGCTATATGAGGCAGCTTTTGACGGGGCTTCACTACTGTCATGTAAATCAAGTACTTCACCGCGACATCAAAGGTTAATGTTAGATATTTGGTCTTTGACCATTAGATCTTGTTTTTAATTCAAAGCTAAGCTGACTGGCCGTCATTCGTGCTGCAGGCTCTAATCTGTTAATAGACAATGAAGGGAATTTGAAACTCGCAGATTTTGGTCTTGCTCGGTCGTTCTCAAATGATCACAATGGGAATCTTACAAATCGTGTAATCACTTTATGGTACAGGTAAACTATTTGGGTCACTTATCTGTTGCCTTGTTTGAATTGAGTTATCTGTTGCCCACATCTGAAAGAAAATAAAAAATCCTCTGAGAATTTGAATCTTTAAGCTTCTGTTTGGTAATATTCACTATTAATGCTGGTCCATTAACATTGAATAGACCACCAGAGTTGCTGCTTGGGACCACTAGGTATGGTCCAGCTGTCGATATGTGGTCGGTGGGTTGTATTTTTGCTGAGCTTCTACATGGAAAACCAATCTTTCCTGGAAAGGATGAGGTAATCTATTGTCAATCTTTTCTATTGTTGAAGTGTACTAAAGAGTCATTTCTGTCCCGGCAACAACTCAACAAAGCTTTGTCCCAGCGTACTAAGGGCATATTTGGTATAGGCATTAAGAGATTGGATTGAATTAATTTAATTTGGTGATGATATAATGCCAAGTTTGAATTGAGTTATAGTGATCCAGTATTAATTTCTCATAAATCCCGACCCGGTTCACTATTGTCATTTAATACCTAATATTAGGTATTAATAAATACCATGTGGTAGGTGGTATTTTTTTTAACAAGTTCAGTATTAAAAACATAATGACTTTATTACCCTTACAAATCTAGATCCACACTTTTATATAAAAGTTACAGATTATGCAAACTCTTGCCCTTAATATTTGTTTTGTTATTTTTAATTTAATAACATATACTATTACTTAATCCAAACATAAATTTGGTATTATAATTATAGATTTATAATTTGAATCAAAGAAAGAAGGGAGAAAAGAGAAGGATGAAATATTATTAGGAGCACAACTAATATGTCTTACAGCGTTGATTGAAAATACCTTACCAGAGGGACTAAAATATCCCTAATACTAAAATACTCTAACAATCCCAACCTTGATCCAAACTTGTTACACAAAGGATATGCTCGAATAGTACTCTTAAGCCATTTGTATGGATTGGATGAGGACCATACAAATTTTCAGCATTCATGGCCTACTTTAGGCCAGGACTAATTTCTGAAATCACAGTGACAATCACAGTATGCGTTGATTATTGCTCACGGCATACGTCTCCATGACCATGACTAGACTGTTATTCTAGAATTTTAATGAAGCTCAGTTGTTCATGCATTTGTGATGTGTATGTGTAATAGTTTTCAATATAATTTACCTAAAAGGCTAAAAGAAAAAGAAGGTGGAATAAATATGTTTTGGTTATCTTATGTCTCAATCCTTTGGTGCATTGTTTTGAATATAATATTTTAATGTACATAAGTTTGCTGGACTAATGTTTGGAGGAAGACTATTGGATTTTCCCTTTTTATCATGTGATTTAAATGCTGCAACAAAACAAGTAGGTGAATTGGATATAGAGGAGAAATTCTAAAAGGCCAGCTTAGTGCATGAGGTCCTCGCTGCTGGGACTCTAGGGAGAGTAAGGTGTAAAGTCTTATCCTGCATGCGAGTGGCTGCTTGTGTGATATGAAGTTGGAAAAAAATGTATATGACTACTGTGGGTTTTAGTGTTATGTTAATTGCCAGAGAGTTGGGTAAAGGGTTAAAGACTTATTGAAAATCAATATTTTAAGGTTTAGGGTCTAAAAGAGGGCCTGATCAGGCTATACCAGTAACCCAAGTACTATACTTTTGGTAACTTAATGTAGGTCTGAGATTGATAGTGATGGGAGAAAGGCATGGCTTTGTCAGGTAGGGTTTTAGGGTTGTAAGATGTGGGTTTCAAGGTCTGACCTTTGGTAGATAGAGTTGAAAAGAAGAGGAGAATAAAGAAGGACAAGGATCAACATATCATTTCAAAACAGTCAAAACATCCGAAACGTTTCCGTTTTCAAGGGGATTGAATCGAATCGGGGATCAAAACAAATCAGTGATTGAATCAAAAGTCCAATGCTTCGTGGTTTTTCGAGGTATTTCGATCTGTTTCAAGTTGTGTCGATATGGTTCAACATGTTTCACTAATGTTTTGGATTGTTTCAATATGTTTATATTATATTTAGACCAAAGCTTTGAAATATTTTGAACGATATTTTGATATTTGGAAAAAAAAAAAAGACAATTTGGCTAGATATCGAACATCCTCATTCACTTTGTTGAACTAATAGAGTTCATTAGTATTTACACGCTGTTATGTTCTTCTCTTACTAGTAAATGTTACTTGGTTGTGGATCGATTTGTTATGTGGTACGATACTTTTTTGAGTTTTTCAATATGTGGTACAGTGGGAGTTACTTAGTTGGTATGGTATTTTGGGTTGTGGTTTATTTTGTAACTTCTATATAGAATATAGACATGTAGTTAATAGATATTTATTTTGTATTTCTAATAAATGTTTTCAAAATATTAGTTTAAAGAATACTAAAATAAAGAAATAACAAGTTAGAGGTATGATTTGGGGCTGAGGTTATGATGTCTGCTTACTTAGATAATGAACAATTTGCGGTTTGAGTTATAATTTGGGTTGGGATTTTGAACGATTTGGATCGTGAACCCACCCCATTTTGGGTTGTGGGACGTTAGGGGTTTTCATGATCCCGGTATCTATTAGTAGGACTATGGCCCCAAGTAAAGAATCTTCTGATTATAGAGTAGCCTAGAAAGAAGTATGAACCTGAATAAAACTCAATTATTTACCACCCAATACATGATTCATGGACTATTGTAATCATCATGTCTAGAAATGATTCAATGACTAGAAACTCTTGACTATTAAAACCATAAAACATACGTCAACCAATTAAACAGTCTTTCAAAGCTAAACTACCTCAGGTAAGGCACATTTAACTGTAAACTCGATTATACATGCTTTAAAACCTGTTTCAGGCACACCTCTGCAGAATACTGTCACTTTACCTTTGCAGAATACTAGCACTTTACACTCAATTTCTCGAAAGCAGTTACCAAGAACCAAAAATAAAAAACAAAATTTCAATTATTTTTCCTCATTAACCTTGAGAAGAATTTTTTTCCCCCTAAAATTGCTCCAAATTGGCTTTTTCTGTTAGAATTATGCATCAATTAGTCATTTTGAAAGACAAGCTGCAACCTTAAGTAGGGAATAACCAAGTAGGTATTTGACCTTGGTAGAAGAATGATGGTTGGACATTTTATCAAAGTCCGACGGAACCTCACTTGGATTTATATACTCTCTCCTACACAAAACACAAGAGGATATGAAAAAAATTGTTTCTTCAGTGTATCTTTACTTCCAAAAGAGAATCCACATTCTGAATAACTGAAGATGTTACCTCATAGGTGCGGAGGTATTTGTTAATTGACTAAGGAGTTTAAAGTAGTTATTTCAGATTAGGTGACCTGCTAACTAAAAGTTATTTGCTGCGTAAACATTTCATTATTTGAAATGTAGAAAATCAAAATACAAGAACGCAACTCCCATGGATTCTCAAATTCCAATATTTACGATTATGGGTTACCTGATAATTGTCCCCTAAAAGGTGATCTCAACTGTAATATGACTTACCAATGGGCCTTTGGTCCAATGATACACCTTGTTTTGTGAAGGTTTTGTCTTTTTGAGGTCAAGGGTCCAAGCCCCCTTCTCCCCTCCCTTCCCCACCCCACCCCCCCCCCCCCCCCCCAAAAAAAAAAAAAAAAAAAAAACTGTAATATGACTTAGCTATGATTCTATGTCTAACATGATTTCAACATTTCCTTTAAGAGCTATTTCTTACCAAGTGGTACTTGTTTTTGAGGCAATCGATCCATCAACCATCACATAACATAAACTTTCCTAATGACATCATTATCCGATTTCTCAACATGCATGTACATTTTTGACTGCTGACAAAGAAGATGCACAGCTACAGTCTGTCGTCACTGAGAAACCTTTATGAGTTGCATAAACCACCTAGGTTAGTTACTAAAATGTTCCAATCCTTTTGTCTGTTAACCTTTTTATTTATGTAACAGATTTTGGTTATTATTTACAGCATCGTTATTTTGTCTATTCTTTTGAAACCTTTGTGGAAGAGAAAACTTGAGGAACTAAATCCCTTGACATGTAATGCCATGGATTTAGAGAATGGACTTGTTTGCATGCATGCATGCCCACAGAAAATCTTGTTAAGGTGTTTAGAGTTAGTAAGGACTCGTAACTGGAGTTATTTAGTAATTTGACCCCTTGTTTTTGTTAGTTGTACTTTTGTACTTACACAAAATCAGTCCATCGTGTTCAGTGCCATTGTCTGACAATATTTGGCCTTGTTTATTTATCTCATGTGTGCCTTTTTTGGCTTTTATTCTTTAAACATTTCCCTGTTATGCCTGACCTTATAAACCATTTAGTTAGTGAGAGAAACAGCAACGAAACAAATCAAGCGTTAGTTTCCTACTGCATTCATCTTTATAGTAACAATTTTCTGGCAAAAGATTTGGTTTAATTCACTTTCTTTTGGTCTTTTTTTTTGCTAAATTATTGTTAGCCTGAGCAATTGAATAAGATCTTTGAGCTCTGTGGCGCTCCGGATGAGGTGAATTGGCCTGGAGTTTCTAAAATTCCTTGGTATAACAATTTCAAACCAACAAGGCCAATGAAGAGACGTCTCAGGGAGGTTTTCAGGCTGTAAGTATATTGATACGTAATGTTTATATATGCCGTAAGTTGGATGACCTGAATTGTGAAGTAAGCCAGGAGTTAGATGCTTGTTCAATCTTTCAGCTTGAGTGTCTTTTTCATGTAACAGTTTTGACCGGCATGCTTTGGAGTTACTTGAGAGGATGCTGACTCTTGATCCGTCTCAGGTATCACTTTATCAGTCATTCTTGTCTTTGCATTTTTTTTCTACCTTTTGGGAGTGAAGTGGCTAGAATTTCTGATATTCAAATTTCTTTTTCCCTTTCTGGTCATAATTTGTTTTGCCATTTCTTTGTATTTGGGGTGGAGTGGTAGGTGGTGGTTCAGCTACCTAGTTCTATGGAAATCCTATGATACTGGTCATTATTTGGCTCTTTGGGTTCAAGTTTCTGTTGGGTTTGCTGCATTAATCGTAGTTAGGTTTTTTGTTCCATTAATTGGCCCTTATACTTGAGGTTCATTTTAGTTTTCATGGATTTTTTTGGCTACCATGTTTGGTTAGTTGGATAAGTAAACTATTTTTTGCTTGTCTTTTCTCGCAGTTCCTGTTGAGATCAAACATATGGTATAGCAATTTTGAGCTCCTGTCTTCAATTTCTTTTTTTCTTTTGTCTTTAATGTTTTTTTTTTGTTTTTTGTTTTTTGTTTTTTGTTTTTTGTTTTTGTGGTTGGGGGTTTGGGTTTGCTAATTTATTTGGGATTAGTGCACAGGCAAAATCTATCAATGCAGTTTCTTGATTTTGTGGTATTGAAATATTGTATCTTGACACTACTACATCCACTGAATGAGTCTTCTAACAAGTGTTTATCAATTATGTTTCTTTACACTACTCCATGGCTTACTTTTATGGGCAATTTTACTCATCTGTGCATATTTACATACAAAAACACCTGCATACACATATATGGTATTCTTATCTCAAATTTGTCCTGATTTATTTCTTGGGAGCATATTGATGTCTCGTCCTTTTATGCAACTTTTGAGATTTTCTGCTGCTTCTCTTATGAAGAGAATATCAGCCAAGGATGCACTTGATGCCGAGTATTTCTGGACTGATCCATTGCCTTGTGATCCCAAGAGGTGTGGTTCCAGAATATTTCCTTTCTTTGTTCTCCCAGTTTATTTATCGTGGATCATTAAATGTTTGAGATATATTTTTCTTGCTCTGCTTTCTTGATCACTAAATCATGCATTTGCCTGCAGTTTGCCGAAGTATGAGTCATCCCATGAGTTCCAGACAAAGAAAAAGCGCCAGCAGCAGCGGCAACATGAAGAGACAGCGAAACGTCAGAAACTACAGCACCAACAACAGCATACTCGCCTTCCACCAATCCAGCAGTCAGGGCAAGGCCATGCTCAGATGCGGCCTGGACCAAACCCGCCCATGCATGGTAATCCACCACAGGTAGTTGCAGGTCCTAGCCATCATTATGGAAAGCCTCGTGGACCTTCAGCCGGGCCAAGCAGATATCCTCAGAGTGGAAACCCTTCCGGGGGATACAACCATCCAAATCGCGGTCAAGGTGGTGGAAATTACGGTAGTGGTCCATATCCACCTCAAGGACGGGGCCCACCATATGGTTCAAGTGGTATGCCTGGTGCTGGTCCTCGGGGAGGAGGTAGTGGCTATGGTAGTGGTGCTCCAAATTATTCTCAAGGTGGTCCATATGGGGGTTCAGGTACCGGCCGTGGCTCAAACATGATGGGTGGCAACCGCAACCAACAGTATGGTTGGCAGCAGTGATGGAGGTATTAATATTTGTGCCGCTTGGTAAAATAAGTGGATGTACAAGGAGCTTAAAATATATAATAGGTACCTTTTCTGTCTGTTTTTTTACTTGATAAACGTTATTTGCGGATATTATTGTTTCTGAGTACATTTTAAGAGGAGTTTGCTAATTGTTGAAAATACAACAAACTCACTATTTGTTTTTTGTAATTACACAGCTTTTGTACGTCATGTACCTGAGGTGGGGATTAGATGTTGGGATAGACAAATATTATTGTTATTGTTTTTCATGAAGTTTATGTTGCCACAGTATTTTGCAGGAAAACCTTATGAATATAACATTATCCCTCCTTCTTTGTAATCTTAATATCAACCGATGGTCTTGCAATTGCCATTTGTCGGTTTTCTGGTGGGACAGCATTGAAACGTTCTCTCTGCTGAGATGAGACCTCCACAGTCCACACAGATTGAGCAGGGACTCTGGGCCTATTCTTGTCTGTGAACAAAGGTTTGTCATTCTAATGGCCACCTGAGTAACCCTTCTACAGTTCTACATGATTGAGGGTATTTTGATTTGTGGAGTTGTAGAGTGGATGTGTTGACAATATTTCAGTAAAGAACTAGATGGGAAGAAGTGTTTCTGAGAGATGGGTAAAAGCAGAGAGTTCTGAGAGATGGTATCTGAGATTACATCGAGCCATTGTACCGAGTGGGTTAACGATGATCGAAGAGTATTATTATATACATGTCATGTGTTCAATGGAAGATTTAGAGATGGTTATCGTCATTACAATGTGGCTATTCCATTCCGAAAATTTAGGACATTTCATGCTCTCGGATTTTACATCCTAAGGGGTCATTCTAGGAGGCTTCCCAGATTGTCTCAATGGACTTACATTACGAAGTCTATTGATTGATTCCATGAGCCTAAACCTAGACCCCTTGAAACTCCATTCAAGCGGCAGATCATTGGGAAACATGTAGCTTTATGGCTATAGATTCCCGAGTGGTTGAGGCCAACACGACTTACTCGAGGGACACCCCGTCCACTTAAGTGGCACTGAACGCCAAACAACGACAGCGTGCTTCTCGCGTGTTCGTTTCAAGCCCCCCTCCTGGGCAGTTGGGCACCAAATCCTTGACTATAAAACATCCTGTAAACGGCTTCTTTTTCCCTTCCAGTACAAGCTAATGCAAACTCAAGGGCCCATAAAAGAAACTCTGCTGCTAAGCTTTAAATAACCGAAGAGTTCGGAGCCTTACTCTGTTCAATTTTTTGTCCTCCATAACTAAACTTGCCTAACACCCCCATCCGACCCCCTTTTTCTTGAATCCTTAACTCCCTACCAACACGATGGTTTCGTTGCAGCAAGATTCTCTCCTTTAAAGTTAGGCAGTTTTAGAAGTGGTGCTTGAAATTGCAATATGATGCCGAGTAAAATAGTAAAAATTTGTGTTATATCTTTGCATGTCCATTCAGGAGAAAAAAAAAAAGAAAAAACTTTAAGTTCTAATGTTAAATAAGCAGCACAAAAGAGAAAAATGAATGAGCAGAAGAATGCCTCAACTAAAAATAAACTTTTTAACTCATGATAGAACCTGAGTACCACACTTATAGTTCTACTGGGGCTAGAAGACACATGCTTTTTATGAAGAAGAAAAAAAAAACCCGTAAAAACTTGCATGAAAAAGTAATGAAGTTGATTCTATGATTACTAAGCAATATGGCATACTGAACTCCAACAGTTTGACCCAAAATAGAAATAACTCTAACTGTAGCTAGAAGCCACTACCACAAATTTCTCTATCTGCTCACCAGGTTCGCTATATTTATCTTTCATTGTGAACATTGTATGAAGCTTTCATTGTAGGGTGATCTCGAATATAACTCCTTCAAGATTTTTAACCATTGATCGAGTCCCAGTGACTTCATTTATAAGCAGCCCATGTCGGACAGCTTCGCTAATAACCATGGTATCCATGCTGCACAGAAATAGAAATGTAAGTGCATAACAGCATAAAACTTGAGAAGATTCAATTATCATATCCTCTACCAAACTTCATTTCCAAAACATAAGCATGGATTTTTGAAGTAGACTTCCCACTTATCAGTATTCTGCAGGATTTCATACAAAATTGCAACTTTGAGACGTCTGGGATTTTGGTAGGGTGATGACGGGAACTTTGGACATGGACTAACATTTTTTTTTTCTAGTTAGTGAGAGATGTCCAATATTGGATTTGACTTGAGGGAAGAATCAATCTCACATTTGTTCGCTTAGTTGCTAAAGTCCAGCTATACTTTCTACATGTTAACTTTCAATATTTTTAGCCACAGAAAGGGGATCTCACCAATCACAATGGGCAGCAGGGCCTATAGTATTACTTTACTATTCACAGGTCGACATTATATTTGTTGAAACTTATAATTATCATCTTGAGTAATGGTTCTCAATAAACCTTGGGAAGATTTGATGAAAGTCACCAAGACATAAAAGAGTCACTTACATTTTGGCTCGGGATACATAGGCCAGTATGAATCTGCATTTTCCTTCACAGCGAACACGGAGAAGTTGTTCCACAGTATCAAAGAGCAAAGGAATACTGGACTGCTGAAAGCTTACAATTGTCAAGGTTTTTTTGTCCCATCTTTCTTTCCAGATATCAATATTTTTGGGATAACCCAGGGAAAGTAGATAAAAGCATATCACACAGTATTTGCCTGCTTATGCTATTTTTTCACAAACAGAAAAAAAAAAAAAAGGATTGGCCCAATGCACGAGGCTCCCACCACTTTGAGGTTTGGAGAGGGTTATATGTATACAGTCTTACCCTTGTATGCAAATGGGTTGTTTCTACGACTTGAACGCTTGACACCCAAATTGAACAATCTTATCGCTGCACCAAGGCCCACATTTCACGGACAATGGTTAAAATTTTGTCAATGATAGAACTTCAAAACCAAAAAAGAAACCACGAGTGCAGAGCAATTTCTTCCATGTGAGTTGCAGAAAAAAAACATTCTTGGCGGAAAAAAGTAATGGTTATTAGTGCCGCTCAGAGCAAAATAATGTATATGGGACTGCAAACAACATGTTAAGGAAAAAGTCATCGGTTTCTATCCACAAGCTGGTCATGTATTTTGATTTTTCGATGATGTTCATCCGAATGATTCCTAATACACCAAAAGTCATTTACATGCTATGAATAAAAAGAAGTTATCTAATCTTGAACAGTTAGAAGTAAATAAAAATAGAATGATTTCTTACAAGTAAGTTGTTCTACATCCTTGAAAATTTTGAGCCAAACTAGCAGAAATTATTTATGGCTTAGTCTAGCAGTTTTTACATTCTTAAATATTGCATGAAGGTTTGAACCATGCAAGCCTCATGTGCACAAGGTTTCACTATCAATGTTCAAATACACATTCTAACACTTCGCATATAACCATTTGAAGCTTTAAAGGTGAAAAGAAAACTGATTTGGATATAAATGTCAGCTCCAAGAACTAGATCAAATCCTCCTCGATGTGCTTGTAAAATATGATTGAGCTGATCAGAATTTCCCCATTCCAGCTTCTCTGCTGTTAATCCTGCAAACAATTAAACAACAAGAAGATATCAACTTATCCAAATAAGTGTCTACCCTTGCAAAATTTGCTCTCATACCTGCACAAGAAATAGCATTTCCTGAAGATGTATGGAACCCGATATTTTTCTTCAGAATCTGATCACCTTAAAAAAGATCAGATAGCTAACTTCCCAAATGTATTATGTATAAGCATGAAATTTGATCTCATAACCTTGCCTTGAGAACCTCCTCGTTATGGTCCGTCAACACAACTTCGGCACAAAATCTGCTGCAGAGTATTCCAGTAACACCTGTATATCGGAATTCAGCAAGGAATATATGTTAGGGACTTACAACACATAGAAGATTCTAAGAATCTAAAGGTGCTGGGAAAATTTCAATGAAAACCTGTAAAGAGGGAGTCACACACACACGCTGGAAAATAAAAAGATCATGTAATTTCAACTTATCCCCAGATATAGCACCAATTGGAAATAGTTTTCAGCCTTTTCTTCAAGTTATCTATGGTAAATATCTTCACAAAAGCCGCTAAGTTGAAAAAAAGGGAAGAAAAAACAATCTTTGGAGACACTTTACTTCTCAAACAGCATTATATACGGGAATGGTGACTGACAGTTCCTTCTTGAAAGGGATTTCAATGACTTAACCTTAAGCTTCTTACTTTTGAGAACTTATCACCAGCAACTTTCGTCCATCCTCCAATTACTGGAATGCATAGAGCTGTCCAAGGAATTAGTTAGGATTCTAACTCCTTATCCTGAAATGGCCTTCAGAAGCAGGGATCTCAAGTCACAACATCAGCTGAAATTATTAAAAAACTGCCACAACCTTAACAACTACAAGTCTGTATGGATCCGGATGTCTAGTATCCAAGGTGATCCATTAAACCAATGGCTATGCCAAAATCTCATCCTTTGACCATCCTACTATGACAAAGTCCACTTCGGAGTATAACAAAACGTGGAAATTCAAAATGAACTGAAGTTTCTTGACATGCAATGCATAACTCCCCCCCCCCCCCCCCCCCCAAAAAAAAAATGATGCAGCCAAGCCTTCAACTTGGTGTAAACAGTGTATGTTACATACCCAGTTTACACCACAAATATTCATTGGATGGAAAATTTGCAGTCTACATATAAACCATTTCCTCAGAGACAGACAGTGGCAAACAAAGTTACACTATAAACTACAACAACAAACAAGTGCGTCGACACTCTCGCCATTACTGGATTTGGGGAGAATTAGATATATGTAACCTTTCTACTGCATGTGGAGAGACTGTTTTCACAATTTGAATCCTTACAAGTCACAATGGAGCAATCTTACCCATGCGCCAAGGTCCACCCTCTAATTACACTTACAAACTATGCAGTAAAACGTTCTCTCTCTCTCTCTCTCAATGCGGAAGAAAAATTGCGTTAACCTTCCCCAAACCCCATAGTAGTGGAAGCTACACTTCAGCTGCCCCTTTTTATAGTCTATCAGTGTAATTTTGTTTGACAATGTTCAATCCTAATCACAACAATTCCTTTTGATACATATTTGAACATGAATTACTCACCATTAACACGTTCTAGGATGTTCTTTAGTCATAAATTACCAATCAACCTAAAGAATTTTTTAGATTGTCTTCTTTATGAAAATTGGATTTTACAACTGTATAACTTCTATTTTTAAAGCAAACTGTGCAAACCCTATGTTTTAAATTTCCAAGACTCATAAAATTTGGAAGCATAGAGAATACTGTAAAATCGTCGAAGGGTATCACTAACCAACACCAGAACCTAGTTCAATAACCGAACATCCTTGGAGCATTTCAGCATTCCTTGACAAGTAATCATTCAAGAGCGTTGCCCCAGGCCACACCAACTGCCCTGTCAAATCAAAATCAGCTGTCTCACAAATGATTAGTCCACAGCAATATATACTGTAATATTTCAATTAAGAATATAGTTAGCATTAGAAAGACAAAATGGAGAATTGTTAAACAAGATAATATTATGCTATTTTACGTGAAGTTCCTTTCCTTTATACTTATATCATACAAATATGCAACATTGCATAGTTATGTGCTGTTGCACATGCGAGTCTAGGATTCCACAAAGGATGCACAAACACTAGAGTACCTCAAGAAAACCATCATAACCACATCACATCTACACTTTGCATTAAGCTATCCACAATTATCGACATTCTCTGCTTAGTCGCTTTCCAAATCTTCCACACCTCAGCAGAAATCAAAGAAGCGCACACACAGAGCCACAACCCCTCTGTAATCCTCGATTCTGGTTGGGAATATACAATTTGATGATATGCTTTATCTTTGTCCAATTATATACATATTGTGATCAAGATAGCATCTAAAAATACCATCACAATTCTGCCACTATCAGCATCATGCACGAAGCAATCCACAATATTCGACATTCTTGCTTATTTACCCTTCAAACAACGACAGCAAAAATTACACCCATACAGACATGGACACAAACCACATGCATACTGGCACTCAACATCTATTCTTTACCAATGCAAGTCAACAATGCCTATTGTCGTATACAGTACAACTCTAATCACGGGCATATTATGTGATTCTCTAGAACATTTACATTACCATAAATATTTCCACCGGTATTTCATTCATTTCAACCATTTATTTCCAAAGTGGCCGAAACTTCGGTCCAACTAATCAAGAAACTTAAAATACCCCAATGTATCTCATATAAGGGAGCCTAAACTTGCTTTTAGTTAGACTCTACGAGACCGGCTCTTCAAAAGGCGAAACTCTCGTAGTAGTTTGGCAACCTAGAATCTTCAGTAGAGGCCTGTAGTCTTTTGATTAGCGTAGGGGTCGCGAGAGAGCCGAGTGTACTGCCATGCCATAGTCGCTGGAATAATCTTTTTAGGAGGGACAATTTTACACATTTCTGCCAAATCCTTCCACTATTAAGTAGAACTGGTATCATTTCGATGTGTTTGGATTCTTCCGAACAAGAGAGGTTTGATGCTTCTGAATCCGTTGTATTAATTCCACTCCCTACTCGCAGAGTACTCTTTATGATGTCGGCTTATGATTCAATTACCTATAATTTACTGAATTTCATCTTATAAATATTGTGTTTGACATGTTATTTATTTGGCAATTAGTTCAACCTAATGTGGGGAAAAAGGACCCAAATCATGCTTAAAATTGAAATTATTGTACTGAAGCCTGAGACAGAGAACATTAAGAACAACTCAAAAGTATTGCCACGAAGAACGTAAACATAAGTGAATAAGATGAAACGGGGTTGTGGAATTCTATTATGCAAACTTTATTTATCAAGAAGAAACTTACTTGAAGCCGATTGAAGACAAAAGAGCTCAAGAACTTGAGAACCAAATGTAAATGTGGTAAGCTGGTAGCTGCACATAACAGAACCCTTTGGTTGTAGTACAAGTTTTGACAGTGAATACGTTCGATCGAGAGAGAGATAAAGAGACATACTCGTCGTTGATGAAGAAAGATTGATCTAAGCAAACAATATCATCTTCTCTTTCCATGATTTCTTATTTTCCCTCTGCATAGACACAACACAAAGTCACAGACACAGAGCACACACACAGACTCACTCTTGGGTTGGGTCTACCAGTAGGAAGAGTGGAGGTGCACCTAATTCGCCTAAAGGGAGCTAGGGACTTTTTTTGGGTTCAAAAGATTGATCTTAAAATGTACCATGCCCTTAATTTGAGTTAACTATACACTTGACACAAAAACTATGTCATTTAAGCCTTTAAACTAAATTTTATATCAATTTAATCCCTTAATTATACAATTTGACTCTTACAACTTGTTTGTTTATCGTTTTTTTTTTGTGGGAGAGAAGAGTGTGGAAGGGGGTTTAAGAAAAATAATCCCATAAATGTTGTAACACTTTTAAATTGGGATTTATCTCTCGTCCCGCAAGTGGCTGATGTATTAAACCCACAATCATGGAGTTGGGCAAATTTAAGGGGTGGGTGTCATATATTCTACCCTAGGTTAACTAAGCCAAATGATCTATCTATCACTAAAAAAATATTTTATCTATCAAATTACATCTTAACCCTCTCCTCTTAATTAATCATCTCTGTAATTAAATAAATATAGGTACGGATTGGATTGACCAATAAATAATATATTCATTCACAAAACAAATGTATGTTGATAATTGTGATAAATTTGTGAGTTTTACATGTGTATATATTATTTATCACCTGTATAAATATAATTCATATATGAATCCCATGTACACAAAAGTGGGAGTTCAGTTTAGAAAATTTTGATAAAGCCAATCCAATCCAATCCCTCACCTTAAATAAAAGGAAAAATTGGAATGGGGTACATTAAATTAGATTTAATTATAAAAAAATACACACAAAAAATATTGGATAGTTAAGTCCTTAATTTTGATACTTATTTGTATCTAAGTATATTATTTGAATTTTATTAATTTTTTTTGTAACATTTTTGTCTTCATTGATTCATGTGTATTTTCTTTGGAAAAATGATGCATTAAACATCTCCTAATTTTATGAGAGAACTTTAATAATCTATATTTGTATGTATTTATATATATATAAATACGTATGTATATATTTATATTTAATACGTTTTAATATGTATATATATATATATATATATTGTTAAATCTCTTATCTAAATTTTGAATTATCTTTAATGTACTTTGATTCATGCTTTTTTTTTAGAAAGTAGTTTTATTTTCAAATTAATTTAATAGCCAAATAATGTAATAGTGTAACAATAAGAGTGTAATAGTGTAATAATAACAGTGTAACAAGTTATTTACAGAAAATATTATACTATTACATTTTGTCAAATATATAGTTTCATATAATTTCATTCAAAATAGTTTGTCTCCGTTTTAAATTTGTTATCACATGCTCAAAACTACTGAATATTGTTTTTGTTACAGTGTATTGTTACACTATCTTTGTTACAGTGTATTTGTTATACTGTTTTTGTTATACTATTATGGAGTTCGGATATTAACAAATTTTGAAATTCAAACAGGTGATATATTCTAAAATAAACGAAATATTAAAATTATCCTATAAAATTAATAGTAGTAAATATTTAATGCATAAATAGAATTTGAAAAAATATACGCATGAATCAAGGTGCATTAAAAATAATTCAAAATTTAGATAAGAGATTTAACAACAAATATATATATATATATATATACACGTGTTTATATGTATTAACAAATACATATAAATCAATGTGCATTAAAGATAAGAGATTTTGAATTAAATGACCCTAAAATTGGCATTTATGTCATTGTATTTCAATTGTGTATTTTTTTTCAAAATATTTTATTCTATATACTTTTTGTCAAATAAGTCTAATTAACTGTACCAGTTTCCAAAGAACCCTAAATAAAACCATACAAACCTGCCCTCAAGGCTTGTTTGGATAGATTTTTGGGGAGAGTTTAGATTGAATTTAACAAACACTTCCAAATTCAAACCTCTCTTTACAAAGATGTGATTTAACATTGAATCCGGTCCATACTCATGTTTGATATGCAACACATATATATGTAAGACCCATGAATATATCATATTTATTAACAACTATTTGTCTTGTAAATGACTATTTTACTCTTGATCAATTCAATTCATATTCATGTTAAAAGGTGTAATTGTCTTTTACATCTTTAACTCCCAGATTTGACAAAACTCATGATAATAAGTTTAAATATTCGAGCGAACTATGACCTAGATTTAAGAACTCAAGATTGAATTTTCAATTTAAACATGGAGTTTGGAGGTCCTTTAAACTATTTTTCCTAAACTCATCGCCAAGTCCCCCACAGGGCTTGAAGGGTGTTAGGGTTGGGTGGGGCTCGAACTTTTTTTGAGTTAAAGATGCCCCTAAAATGTGATCACATCTGCTCAATTTTTATTGGAAGGGATATTCACAACGAATCTTCCAAATTTTTTTTTCTTTCTTACCACATCATTTAAAATTTTGGACAAGACTTATAATAAATTGTAAATTTAAAAAAAAAATTAAAAAATGGTTGTTAATTAGGGATCTAGTTCTCCTCTAATATATATTGTAATTTTTTGTTTTTTGATAAATCATTCATCATTAATGAGTAATGAACCCACATGTGTATAATAAATTTCACTTAAATGCATGATATATAATCTATCAAAAAGAAAAAAAAAGTATTGTACTGTATATCACTCCGCTAACAAGTGAATGGATATGGGTTGTGTTGATGTAATTGCATAAATTGAGAAGCTAAGTACAAAATAATAAAGCTTAATACGAAACAACCTAGATTGACACGCGTGTATCTTGCTCTCTTTAAGAAGACTCAAGCCCTCTGCGGATGACAAAGTCCAAGCAGACCTTCTCATTTGACTTGTCTCCTCCAAGATGCAATAACTCAACAGTTTCGTCGTATGACACTAACCAACTCTACCCAAGTGGTTAAGTCCAAAGCTTCATCATAAAAACACCCTTCTTTGGCTTAAACTCTCAAGTGTAAGTATGTTGTGAAGTGTTGTAATGTGTTGGATGATGTTTCAAAGTTCTTCAAATGCCCAATTTAGAGGTCATATTTATATGCTCTTTAGAACTTTTTAGAGTTCATGTATCCAAGTCTTACATGTATGTAATTATACATGAATGTAATAATGATCAATTTATGCATATAAGTCATACATGAAAGTCAACCTACATGAATGGAGGTTGACTTTTGGTAACGAAATGTGAGTCATGAATGAAGGTTGACTTTTGGTAGCGAAATGTTAACATTAGATGACGTATTTTTTGGTTACTAAAACACTAACTATATTCAATTTATGGTCAACATTTGCTAAGGGTCCCAAAATTTTCATTCTTTCAATTTTTTAGTCTAAGTTTTTCGTCTTTACATACCCATTAAATAACAAAATAATATTGTTAGGACCTAATTGGGGACTTAATGCAATGCTATTACTAGATTGGTAGTTGATCTTAGCATTTATCTGATCCACTGCTAATCCAACGATAAGAATGCTTTAATTCCCCATATTAAACACAATTAGGGTTACTTTGAATAAAATTCTTCTAGTCTAGTGTTTTTCAAACTCTTATTCTATGCACAATTTTGTATACATTTTTTAAGTCATACGAGTTAGCAGTACATCCCACTTTTTGTATGCAGAACTAAGCCTTATAAAAAGTATTACAAACAAAAATTAGCCTTTTAATAGAGATGGTAAACTCTATAAAACTTTTGTATTATTTACAGAATATTATTGACATTGCTTTTACGGAAATATTTTTTTCACATTTGAAACTAATAAAATCCTTCATTCTGGAAATTATACCGGAAGAAAGAAAAACTGAATTACTTAAAAAGTATAAATTAGCAAAAGTGAACATAAAAGTTTGATTTTTACATAGCAAAAAATAAGAAAAATAATTTTTGAATTAAAAAATAGTGAAATTATATAAATGCTTATATTAAATTTCAAAAGCCCCATTTATCACTTTCGCTTAGGGCCTATTTAGCGTTTCAAATACTTATATTGGTTGTAGTTATGAAGGGACAGCGGTGACAGTGGTAGTGGGAAGCTGACAGAAACGGTGGTGGTGGCAATGCGGTGGGGTGATGGAAAGATTGGTGTGAAATGAATTGAAATCAAAAGTTTGGAGGGCAAATTTGGCCATCATGAAAACTTAAAAGTCTTATTCACCAACAATTCAACATTAAGTGATAAATAGGTGATTAGTTATTTAAAATTATACCCAAATTTTTTGAGTGTAGAATGTCTTCATTTTTAAGTACTGAATTGGGTTATCATAATATCGAATTTTATTTTTCTGTAGAATTATGTATAAATTTATGGATAATTAAACTTGGTTCAAATTGATATAACTTAAATTTGAGAGGATTCAAATTTCTAAGGTACCAACCTACTCTCGCTTGGAGCAATTAATAGCTGTTAAACTAGGAAAAACAATAGCTTAGGTTTTTTGTTTTTGAACATAATAACTTAGGTTTAATGAAGCTATTCCTCTTAAATAAATACACATTAGATTGAATTATCATGCTAACAGAGGAAATAATTGCATAAATAAACAATTAGAGATTGAGAAATAATCTTTTTGGGTGAATTTTTATTAATTATTTGGTCCAAGATTGTCAATATATATTAGATCTACATTGAACAAATCTGAATCAGAGTTTAGTTAGAAAATTTTGTTTTAAATTTGATTTGATTGTTCAACGAATTCTGTCTTCCCATATGTGGATCTCTTAAAAATTAAAATCCGGTCGAATAATCTACTTATGAATTTTTAAAAAATTACACATGAATTTAAACTTGCTCACTAAGTATCATCTCATCTCTAACATTGAGTCAAATTTTTATTTTTTGAGTCAATATTTGAGTAAAAAGTATAATTTAATACAGAGAGTTCCGATGGACAAAAACAAATTTAAAGGAGGAGAAATCTAAATTTAAAGGACGAGAAACTGAAATTTAAAGAAGGATGAAATATGACCATTGAATATTTGAAAGAAAATAAAATCTGATCATTAGTGATTTCAGTAAATGTTTGAGTCTTTCTTGATTTAGTTAAAATTTTGAGTCTTTCTTAAATTGGTGTATGATTGAAAAAAGTTTTTAAGGGTTTTTTTACTCAAATTTAATTTTTGTTTAGAAAAGGGTAGAATTGAAAATGTTCTTACATAAACTAATCTAAAATTCATATTAATTAATATAATAAAATTCATATTTATAAATTAACCAAATTCATATTATATAATCTAAGATTCAGATTGGATCTTGAATAGTCCATATATTAACTAATCAAATATGTACTTGGATCATATCAATATCTCATCAATTAAAAATTGGACAAACTTCCCTTTATTCCCCCGTAGTATACTCCAAATGCATTTTATCTCCTTGCATTTAGAAAACTCTACATAACTCTCACATGTTTAGTGAATTAAATTACAATGTCAATAATTCCGTCCAAGTTAAGAGTGCGTGTGGCTCACTCGTAATTGTTGCAATTGGGTAAGGGTGTCCATGGGTCGGGTTATCCATGGGTCCTGTTACCCAGCCTGAAAAAAATAAGTCCGAAGTTTGATAGGCTCGATAGTTGGCCTGTCCGAGCCCAATATCCTTAAAAAACAGGGATTGAGTTTGCCCCCAAACCCATTACCCGGCCCGAAGCCTAGCCCGCAAGCCCAACCCACCCACCATTCCTTTGAAAAAAAAATTATACTTTTAGACCATTAAATTTGAAACTTTGAAATAAGTCTTCCCAATATCAAAATTTGAAGTCTTTAAAATTTAAATATTATAAATAATGTATTATTTTTTTTCCATGTATTAAACACATAAGTTTTAAATGGTACAGTAATGCAAATGACAGATAAGTTAGTAGGTGTCAACCTAGTTGAGATTTATTCATTCTGTTGGATGTAGTTCATCATTTTATTTTTATCCATTTTGACTTTACTTTTGATTCAAAAATATAATTTACACAAATATTAATTCACAAAATATTCATTATTTTTAAATAAAGATGTATATAAAAAAACCCACAAGCAAACCTGCCCAATAGGCTCATAGGTTGGGCTGCGGGTAGCCTACCCCTACCCGAAGTCCGTCCCGGCCCGCCCAATAACTCACTTGAGTAAGGGCTTAGACCTACACTACCCAGACCCAACTTGAAAAAAATTTCACAAGCCTAGCCCGGCCCGTGGACACCCTTACTGATTAGCTAATAAAAGGTTTCTCTTCGAAAATGTCAATGACAAATGACTAAACTATCCAAAGTCTTGCATACTTAAAAGTATGCAATATCATTTTGTCCAAATGATATTGGTAGTTGAAGGAAAAATGCCATAAAAAAAAAAAAAAAGAATGGCTACAGCAACTCCAACTTATCTAATATTTTTTTTCAAATTTCTCCCACCATATTGCATTGTTTTTTAAATTTCTCCCACCAGATACATAAAATATGGTTCCGTTATAAATGTCAACATGTTGGCCTTCAAAATAAAAAATAAAATTTAGTCTCATTAAGCTAGTACCTGATAATAAACTTTGTCAGATTCCAAGAGCATATAATCCATCATGAAGATATAGAGTGTACTCGTGTCGTAATTCTAGTTTGTACGTGTCAATCCCAAAGCACATCTACACTAGTCTCGTTTTCCATGTAAATTCCTTTGCTTCCCGTTGAAACTTGATGGTGTTCCACAAATTCGAATCTGTGGCTTGTTATATGGTATGTTGCTCTTGAGTCTATAATCCACGAATTAAGAGAATAAACAACAAAAACTTGACTAGTAACTAAACAGTCAATGCGAGAAATAGAATTAGAGAGTACCTCATTCAGCTCAGTACATTCACGAGCAAAGTGACCCTTCTTGTTACAGTTATAGCAAAACACATTGACTTTATTCTTTGTGCTTGTTAGAGCCAGAATAACCAGCCCCACTTTGAGCCTCAAACATATTCCCATAACGTTTGTGTTTGGATGCTATGGTCTTGTGCGAGTCACCTTTGGTAGCCTTCGCGTGCTCAGTTTCAAGTTCAAGATGATGCGATTCATCCTCCAATGTTTTAACATTCTCGTTATGTGATGACTCGTATAAAATTAATTGTCAAGACATTAATTATAATTTTATATAATTAAGATTTATTTTTAAAAATTCCAAATAAAGAAATGGATCTCAAATGTTAGTTTCTTGTGTCAAAACGAGTCAAATGATTATAATATGGGTCATATTTTGTGTTGAAATAAAAATGTCGTATTAAACTCTTAAGTGTCCGAATTGTATAATACATTAAAAGTATTTTGCACATGTAGTAAAGAAAAAAAAAAAAGACAAATGTCTATACACAAAAAATAAAAATAAGTCAAACGACACAAAAATGAACAAGTGTTCATTGAGGTGTCATTACATCACCACCATACATAATGATGTATGAAGACTTCGAGCCCAAGGCTCTTCATCTATAAATAGATCCCTCTAATTTCTAGACAAACCATGAGGGAGGAAGAAAAAAGGAAGAAAGGAATAACGAGATTTTAAGATCAAAAATTGAAGGGTGATCTTATTGTGTGGCTATTGAATTTGAGTATCTTGTTTATTTTGAATTTCATATCTATTGAAGTTACTAATAATTTTGATGTACGAGGTAATATATAATATGCTTTTGTCTTTTAATTTCTTTACAAAGAGTGTTTTTTTGATAATTTGAAATTTGTATTCTTATTGATTTTTCTAATTGATTTGAAATCCCGACTCTTTTATTGAGTTGACCTATATTTTGGATTACATATTTTAGGATTGATTGGTACATATACGAAGTAAACTTGGGGCATAGTTAGTGAAATGTGAGTATGCCCTACGGGGTACTATTGTGATTGTAGTCCTATGGGTGTGATTGGTTCATACGAGTATAGATTTGTATGTCCAAGTGTCACTTATCATCTCACCAAAATGAATCAAGTATAAGACCATATTTGATAGTAGTTAAGTTATGTGATATGTCCAATTTGATTGACGATTCCGTTGTTCATGTTTCTTATCATTTGAATTAGTTGGTATTTGATTATTTGTAACTTTATTTATCATTGAGCATATTGTTTCTTGTCTTATGGTATAGTTCCCCACTTTTAAAATTTTTCAAGATAATCTTAGAGGGAAGGACCAGATTTGAGATATCAAAGAATTGTAGATTTATAACATTTGATTTTATGGTCATAATACATTATTTAAGGAAATTCATTTGTTTATTTTGGAGGTTATTTTTATTTATTTTTGAGATAATTAGAGCTTTGACCCTGTATTTGGAGATTATATTAATAGTGTATTGGGATTGATATTAATTAATTAACGCATCCAAAAAATTGGGACATTACACATTATGTGCCATATTCCGTTTCATATGTTCCCATGATGGTAAAAGCGAGAGAAGTATAGCTTGAACTTGTTATTCATCGTCAACACTTGACCAAAGGAGCCTAAATCACGTACCATAGATGTCATAACCCTCATGTGTTGTTTCATTGTGTGCTCTGATTTTTTTTTTACATGAGTCTTCATAGTTAACCCATGAAACTTTATAAGAGAAGTAATATCAAACTTCTCTTTGTGGGTCTTCCACATAGCGTGAACAGTGGGGTAATTCTCAAATTCAGAAATAAGGTCAACTTGCACGCTCGCTTGCATGGTATAGTACACAAGTCGATATTTTTTCTGCCAAGATATGTAACTCTCTTGGTCTTGTGGGTTTGAGATCGTTCAGACTTTCTCATTACATAATTAAGTGTAATCAAGACTTGTTTCTTATATAGGACAAATCGAATTTTATGGTGCTATATGTCATAGTTATCACTGTTCAATTTTGTCGTTCTTGATTAATTCAACCACTATACTTTTGGTAATCATTATGATCTAATCTACATGCAGAGACAATGTATACGAGATATTCATAAAGCACATTTTAGAATTTTGCTATAAAAATCTAAGTTCAAATATTAACAACTTTCACAACCCGCGGAATCGAAAAATTCACCAAGTTATCAATCATCTTCTGCGCCACAGGTGTTTATTATTAACACTTAAAATTTAATTAATGTACAAAATCTCGGTTCCTAATACCAAACAAAATGAAACTTCCACTAGATCTAGATCTAGTATCTCTAGGCAATACTAGTCACAATTAATTTATATCATGTCTGTCCTCAATAAATAAACATATTATTCTAAATAACCTCTAATATATAAATCTCATCTAAATAACTTGATTGACAATAAAATAAATGCAATTTTTATATTCAACTTTCTAATACACCAAATAGAATATTAGTATCTGATAAAAAAAAATAGAATATTAGTAGGCTAAATAAACAATCATTCATTTATTTCAATTTTTTTTTAAGTAACCCAAGTTATTTGACAAAAATGGAAAGACCAAAACACCATATTAGTCAAGGAGTTATGGTAACTCATGTGCATGTATGCCAAAAATAAAAAGTCAATGTTGACAAAATAGTGGGTCCCACAAACCCATTTGCTTTTACAACAAGCACACCAACTACACATTTCTGCCAACTATATATATTTATTTTAAGCCTTATTTGTATTGCATATATATCATGGCTGGAAGTGACCACACAGAACTTAAAATATAAGCAACAAAGTACATGAGATTTAGCGCTCAGCAGGGTCAAAAATATCTCAAGACAAGATTGAGCATTCTCTCTTAAGCTCTCAAAGTAATCCAGAGTTTCTTAGGACTCTTTGCTTAGAAACCTGTCATTACACATTATGTCTATGAATTGACGATGAGATTGTGTAATTCATTCGTAAAAGAAACTCAGTAGTTGACATAGTTCAAAGCTATGATGTGAAACAACATTTAAGAGATCTTTAAACCTCTTCCAACGGTTATAGAACTGTCTATTAGATTTTTTAGAAAATTTTTGAATCTGCTTCTTTAAAGCAATTATTCTATGAACCGAGAAAAATTTCTTGAGAAACTCTTTTAGTAAAGCAAGCCAAGTAACCATTGTTCGGGGTTTAAGAGAGTTAATTCAAGTTTTTACCTTTTCTTTTAGAGAGAATTCGCTATTTCTTCACGCACAATTTGTTAAAAAAAAATGTGGTAATCATCTCCTCAAACTCCTTGATGATTTTTCCAAAATAATATTTTATACCTATTTGTAATTGTATTGACTTCTGGACTTATAGGCATCATCATGGAAGAGTCTTATACGTCAATATGTTTCCAGACTTAATTAACACAGACAAAAAAAAAAAAAACCAATGAATGCGCAACAAATTGACGTCAAACTTGACAATTTTTAAAAATTGAAACTCGCAAATTTTGAAGTCGTTTCTCACGAAACTTTACATATTAGTTCATATATATATATATGAACTACAATATATTAAAATTTTAAAGCATTTGGAGATCGTTTATTCGAGATGCCATCAAGGGTGGAGCCAAAAATTAAGATTAAGGTGGACACCCACTTTAACAAATTATTTTTAATCTATAAAAATAAAATGATACATTCATGCTAATTTATGTAGAAACCAATTGTAGAAAAATAATGACCAAATGGAGGCTAATAGCTTGAAATTAGACGCTTAAATTAAAATAATAATAATAAATATGTAAATCAATGTTAATCGATTTTTTTTTATTTAAAAAAGTGGTAAGCCTGCAATTACAGGCCACTCGCAGTTCATATTGCTTAAAAAAAAGTATTGAAACATAAATCCAAGTTAAACAAAGAAAAAAATCATGAATACAAGTACTAAAAGTTACAAAAAAAATTATGGATAGTGTTATCGTTGACTCATCAGATTTTATATAAACATGAGACATAGCTCATTGAGGATCCATATAAAGTTTTTTAATGTCTAAATATTTGTCATTTTATATTATGATGTTGATTTTATGATAAAATGACCCCGTATTATATTACACAATAATCATAGTTTTTATGTATTAACAAAATGAACTCATTTTTTTTTTCAAAGTAATTAAAATTGACATCAAAAATGTATCCGAAGGTGTTTGAAGCTTATACATAATGTATTTATAATCATTCAAATATGAGTCTACACGAAAGTGAAAGGATAAGCATAATAATTTTGGTTCAAGAAAATACTGAATTTAGGAATATTTAACATATATATAATCTTGTACAAGTTTTTGAGGGCGGGTAGGGGTGTCCCCGGCCAGGCCCGGAAAATTTTTTTCGGGCTGGGCTTCAAGTAGGGGTAGGTTACCAGCAGCCCAGCCCAAGAGCCTATTGGGCGGGCTTGTTGGGCAGGCCTGGTTGAGGGCTTTTTTATATACATCTTTATTTAAAAATAATAAATATTTTTATAACTTAATATTTGTGTAAATTATATTTTTGAATCAAAAGTAAAATCAAAGTGGATAAAAATAAAATAATGAATTACATCCAATAGAATGAATAAATTTCAACTAGGTTGACACATACTAATTTATCTGTCATTTGTATTACTCTACCATTTAAAACTTATATGCTTAATATATGGAAAAGAAAATAATAAATTATTTATAATATCTAAATTTTTAAAATTTCAAATTTCGATCTTAGAAAACTTATTTCCAAGTTTCAAATTTAATGGTCTAAAAGTATAATTTTTTTCAAAGGAATGGTTGGGTTGGGTTGGGTTGGGCTGGGCTGGGCTTACCGGCAAGCTCTTGGGTCAAATTTTGGGCTGAGTAATGGGTTTATGGGCAAACTCAAGCTCTCTTTTTAAGGGTATTGTGCTCGGGCTCGGGTGGGCTAACTATCAAGTCGGGTAACGGAACCCGTAAATAACCTAGACCATAAACACCCCTAAGGGTGGGCATGGGATCTCCTGACCCCAGTGAGCCCTCCGCCTATGGATGCCATTAATGTCTGTTTAAAGTTTTTTCGCAAAAGCAATGTTCTTAAACTATTGATAATAGCTGCTCAAAAAAACAAACTATTGATAATTGATCCAAAGGAATGAGAATATCTTTAATGACTCTGATACCAATGTTGTGAATCGTATATAAATTGCGAAAGTGGAGGATCAAAGACATACCTTTTCTTTTGCTTTAATCGAAATCTTTGGAGTATGTTTCACAATTTTTTATTATTCAAAAATTATTTTTTCTTTGATGGCTCGGACAATATGGTGTTATTACACAAATATAATCAACACTGAATTTTTACATCACAAAAGTTTTTCAATGTTACAAAAAAAAAGAGTGTGAGAGTTTTTACGTTAAGAGTTTTTTTGACGATGTTATTGGGTTGCCTTAGAATTTATATAGGCAACTAAATGGTATCTTGGAGAGGCACGACCTACATAGACATGTTTATTAACTTTTAACCGACATGTATTTTGAATGATAAAAAATACCTCCAATAGTAATGTCCCTTTGGCATTCACTCAATGGGTCGACCCACCATAGGCACCTTAGTTTAGGTGCATGACCCAAAATAAATATCTAAAAATATTTGATAAATTTTTTAGTTTTGGGATGAATGATATGCCTTTGACAGAGTTACAGAGAAAAATAGTTGAGTTGTGCTAAAGTTGCCTTGAATACCGTAACTACAATAATAAAAAAAACCTCATTACAACCAATGTAAAAAATAAAACAAATACATGGAAATTGCGAGGAAAGCGAACCAATTAAAAATAGCCTAGGAAAATGACCAACTACCACACATAAAAAAATACCAACTACCGACCTAAACTTACCAACCACCACTTTCCTTCTCCCTCTCTAATTCTCTCTCCTATTTTGTTTCTATGTATTTCAGGTCACAAACCCACACGAGAGAGAGAGAGCGCGGAATAGAAATGTTCAAATTACACAATCACAATTGACGACCAAACAAGACAGAGACTTGCAGTAGACAACTCTGTCATGTTTTCATTACCTTCTCTTCTTCTCGTCTAACCCACAGGTGACTTTTCTCTCTCCAAATTTTGGCAAAACACTAAAATCATACAAAAAAAATTGGGTTTAGTTTTTCTATCACAAAAATTATATTCATCTTTGCTTCTTGTTCTTCAATTTCATATATTCCTTTTAATAGAATTTGTCCCTATTATACAATATTCCATGCTATACATAACTTATCTATTAGGGGTGGCAATTGGATTGTGTTGTATCGAGTCATTACGGATTCATATCGAACGTTAGTCAATCCTAATCCCACCTATTTAACTAATCATGTCATATCAAGTTGACCTGTTTATTTTTATATCGTGTTCGTGTTCGTATTCGTGTTAACCCACATAAACTTTGAATAAAAAATTTAACACTAATATTCTATTTTCACTTAATTAAATTTATGCTCATATTTTTTTCTACAAACTAAAAATTAATTTAATAATAATAATATTTGTTTATATAATAATTATGTTAGTACTTAATAAATAGTTACAAATAATTAATATTTTATTTCTATAATACTAGTTAAACATGTTTATTTCGTGTTGTCATACAAATGAGAAAATAGAAAAAGTGTTTATTCTTAAATAAACGGGTTGATCGTGTTAATTTATTTGGGTTTGACGGGTTAAACCCGAATATGACCCGTTTGTATTTCATGTTTGCATGTCAGGTTATTTTTGAATTAGTGTTGAATTATATTCGAATTTGAGTCGTATTGTCGTGTTGAGTCAAAAATTACCACTCTTATTATCCCTGCCTCCTGACGGGAGCAAAACGGGTTTTGCATCATGGGATGACACGCGACCTTGAATAGTTAAACGTCGAGGATTTCAGTTGGCATTGAGCAAAGAATCCGAAGGAATTTGCCTTACTTAGCACCAAAGGACACCTACGACAGGCCCCCCCGGGGAATGAAAGCTAGCCTATATTGTGCCTCCCCCCCTACGACAAGCCCGGGGAATGAATGCTAGCCTATACTGTGACTTCTCCCACGACGCCATAGGAAGTAAAGAAATGATTATTCGACCCAACAAGTCAAGTCAGATGGGATCGCATTTATGGCTGGCATAGGTACTGGCGATATAAAGTGTCTCAAGGGAATGTCCATTAAGTGACTTGTTAGAACAATGAGTGCTCGGCTCAACGCATTCAATGCCCAATAGAGGCCATTAAATGCGGTAGGGATGTAAAGGGATTGTTCGGCATCCCAGACACGATAATTATTGCTATGTTGGCCGCCAAGGGCTTTCCAAGCATTCCAAGTCTAGTTATTGCACAGCTCGAGGGAGAGATAGACCTAAATCATAATCATTACCCATATGGGGTTTCTCCGGCCACCATGATGGGACCTCCAGACTACTATGTTATCACTACAAGAGGTCTAAATATCCCATGAGATGGGGCTCGGGTACGCATTAGTATTGGCTCCAACAAACAACATAAAAAGTCTTATCCTCCCTTTTGAGCACCTACTGACTTAGGCATCGAAAAGGATAAATCGGACACATCTCTGGACCTTTCTTTGTGCCTGTTCTTTATAGTTTATTCCCACGATTTCTACCGTGGTAAGGTTATCTCAAATCATTGCAGGAATTCATCCGTACAATCTGACACTATTTGTGAGAATTAGCTAAACCAAGTTTATCCCTATAGTTGTCACCATGGTCAGTACTCGTTCTAAAGCCCTTAAGAAGGGATTTATTAAGTCGGTTGCATCCAGGTCTCTGGATCATTAAGAAGGGATTTATTGGGCCATTCAACTTGCCCCAAAAGTCAAAATCCCACACTCGATAGATAAGGGGGAGGACTCCTTGCTTGGATTTGATTGAGGAAAGGTTGGGTGACAGACTCAAAAAAATTGAGAAAGACAATGTCAACATCATCAACGTACTCAAGGACTATGAACTCTCAATTGACACTTCCGCCGGGGGAGGGGGGGGGGGGGGAGTTAGCCACCAAAGGAGGGGGAAGCCAGCAAAAGCCCCAACAGAGTGCCTTCTCAAGACCTCTCAGGAACATTGGCTTGAGGTGACCTTCGCCGTCACCTGGAAGAGAAGGCATCGAGGTCAAATAGTTCTAAAAGAGAACGTGCCCTGGGGGGCAATCCCATCGAAAAATAGAAGAAGACAAAATCCTTGTTTGAGAAAGACCTATGCCATTGGCTATTGCGAAATAACGAAGCTAGAGACTCCGACGAGGGATCGACCCTCTTTGTTGAGGACAAAGGGATCCGAAATGCCCTAAAGCCAAAAACCAGTTCCAAGCAAGAGGATCTCAGGTCCCATCTCAATTTTAAATGTAATAAGTTAGGTTTGATGAAGTTATTCCTCTTACCCGGCACCCCTGACTATTGAAAAAAAAAGAAAAGAAAAAGTTATTCCTCTTAAATAAATACACATTATCCGGAGCTAGATCGGATTCTCATGCTAATAGAGGAAATAATTATATAAATAAACAATTAAAGAAATAACCTTTTTGGGTGAATTTTTATTTACTATTTAGTCCAAGACTGTCAGCATATATTAAATCTACATTGAAGTTTTTGACAAATCTGAATTGGAATCCATTTTGAAAAATTTGTTTTAAATTCGATTTAATTATACTCGATATGTGGATCTCTTAAAACCATGACCACTGTATCAAATTGGATCTTGAATAGTCTATATATTGATCAAATCTATACTTGGATTGGATCAAAATCTCATCTATTAAAAATTGGGCAAATTTCATTTTATTCCCCTGTAGTGTACCTCAAATGCACTTTATCTCCTTGTGTTTTAGAAATCTCCACATAACTCTCCAATGCTTAGTGGATTAATTAAACTGCAGTGTCAATAATTCCATCCAAGTTAAGAGGGCGTGTGGCTCACTCGTTATTGTTGCAACTGGGTTAGCTTCTCTTCAAAAATGTCAATGACCAATGACTAAACTGTCCAAAGTTCTTGCAAACATAAAGGTATGCAATATCATTTTGTCCAAATGATACTGGTAGCTGAAGGAAACAGGCGGTAAAAATAAGTATGGCTCCATCAGCTCCAACTAATCTAAATTTTTTTTTCAAATTTCTCCCATAATATTGAAATTTCGCAAATGTGTTCATGTGTATTGGATCTTTAACAGGAAGGTAGTGTAATGGCATCCTCAAGTGCTGTGGGTGGAGGAAAAACACCACCTATGTTTCATTGGCAAAATTTGTGATTGTGGATGAAAAGCGAGGATATATCATTTTTTGGTTTAGAGTGTTAAACAGTCATCTACTCTAAAATCTTAACTTAAAAGCTTAAATTGTTGGATAAGGTGTAAATTAAGTACTTATACTTTAACGCGTCCCCTCACGTGTAGACTAGATTTTGGACATATATATAAAAATCTTTTAATAATTTAGGTGACGGTGAGAATCAAACGCAGGACTTCCTGCTCTAATACCATATTAAATAACAATCTACTCCAAGTGGAACTTTAAATATTTATACAGAGTACCAATTTTCCTCTCCTCTTGGCCCAACATCTTGTGCCCCAATCGTCCCCCCCCCCTCCTCCCCCCGATACCCTTCTACCCCCCACATCATGTGCAACACCTTGCATGCGTCATATTCTATTTCACATGCTCTCATGATGGTGGAAAGTAGCAAAGTACAACTCGAATTTATTATTCATAGGTCAACACATGACCAGTTGTGCGAAAATCACGTATCATAGATGTCATATCACTCATGTGTTGTTTCATTGTATGCTCTGATTTATTTTGATACGAGTCAAACTTCATAGGTAACCCACAAAGCCTTACAAGAGAATTAATATCAAACTTTTCTTTGTGGGCCTTCCACATAGTGTGAGTAGTGGGGTAATTCTCAAATTCGAATATAAGGTCATCTTGCATGCTCACTTGCATGATATTGTACGCAAGCCGATCCTTTTTCTATCAAGATGAGTAATTCTCTTAGTCTTGGTGGGTCTGAGGTTGTCCAAGCTCTGGCAGTACAGAGTCAAGGGTATCCAAAACTTATTTCTCATACAGAACAAATCAAATTTTATGGCGTCATATATCATAGTTATCACCGTTCAATTTGTTGTCATTGGCTAATTCAACCACTACACTTTTGGTAATCATAATGATCTAATCTACATGTAGAGACAATGTATATGAGATATTCGCAAGACACAGTCTAGAATTTTGCTACAAAAATTTAAATTCAAGCATTAACAACTTTCACAAGTCATCGGATCGAAAGTTCAACAAGTTCTCAATCATCTCTCTCATCACTTGTGATTATTATTAACACTTAATTTAATTAATGTGCAGAATTTCAGTTCTTAATACCAAAAAAAAATGAAACTCCCATTAGATCTAGATTTAGTATCTCTAGGCAATACTAGTCCCAATTAATTCATATCTTGCATGTCCTCAATAAAATAAACACGTTATTCTAAATAACATCAAATATATAAATCTCATCTAAATAATACACTAAATAGAATATCAGTAGGTTAAATAAACAATCATTCATTTATTTCAATTTTTTAAAGTAACCCATGTTATTTGACAAAAATGAACGACTAAAACACCATATAAGTCAAGAAATTACGGTAACCCATGTACATGTATGCCAAAAGTAATAAGTTAATGTTGACAAAGTAGTGAGCCTCACAAACCCATGTGCATTTAAAACAATCACACCTAGGTGTGTCAGGTTAAATAGTTATATGTTGGGTTAAAGAGGTGACAAGTGAAAAATATATAAAGCCATACACGACACGTTTAATAAACGGGTAAAAAATTTTAACATGAACACAATTCGTTCAATAAACGGGTAACACAACACAACTCGTTTAACTATTTAATTTAAAAAAATATATATTAACAAATTTTAATACTCCACTTTTTTTATTGTCAATTGCACTTACCTCAAAAAAGAGGAAGTTTTAGTCAAATCTTATAAAAATTAGACTTAAAGGCTTAAAAAAAAAGCAAGAGGTCATTGTTTTTTATAGGTAACTCAACCTTCCTTATCTCCTCTCATTTTTCAATGTGGGACAAAAATAAAAGACACTGATTTACCTTTGTCTTTGAAGCTCTCCTAATTTTCTTTCTTTTGTCTTTGAATTACTACTTTATTTATTTATTTATTTATTTATTTATTAATTTTTTAATTCTTTTTTTTTTTGCTAATTTTTTAAATAATTATTAATTTATTATTATATTAATTTTATTTAAATGGGTATACGTGTGTGATAAACAGTTTGACAGCTCTCACCCGAACATGACCGTTTATTAAACGTATTTGCGTGTCAATCCGTTTATCACATAAACTCATTAAGATCTCACTTAAACCACTTAATTCGTATTGTGCCGAATTTTGACACATTTCTGCCAACGATGTATATATCATGGCAAGAAAATACCACAAGGAAATTAAAATAAAAGCAACAAGGTACATTGGATTTAGAAAGACAACGTACGCTTTTACAAAATAATATTTTAGTTGACTTTTGGACTTCTATGGATCACCATGGAAGAATCTTAACGTCATGATGTTTCCAGACTTGATGCATTTGAAGATCGTTTGTTTGATTAAGGTTAAGGTGGGCACCCACTTTAACAAAATATTTTTAATCTATAAAAATAAAATGATACATTCATGCTTATTTATATAGAAACCAACAGTAGAAAAATAAATACCAATTGAAGGCTAATTGCTTGAAATTGGACACTTAAATTAAAAAAATGATAAATATGCAAATCAACGTTTATCGGATTTTTTTTTAAAACATTAAAAAAGTGGTAAGCCTACAATTCAGGCCACTCGCAGTTCATATTGCTAAAAAAATTTATTGAAACCTGAAACCAAGTTAAACAAAAAAAAAAAAACTCAAGAGTACAAGGACTAAAAGTTACAAAAATAAAATTACGGATAGTATTGTCGTTGACTCATCGGATTTTATGTAAAACAAAACATAGCTCCTGGAGGGTTGCACAATGCTGATCACGTCTTTTTTTCTATATGTATTTCTCTAACTCTGTTGGACACTCTTTCAATTTCATTCGGTGTAATAATCTAATTAGATTAAGATTTTTTCATATAAATTTTTTAATGTCTAAATATTTGTTATTTTATTTTATGATGTCGATTTTATGAAAAAATGACCCTGTGTTATATTGCATAATAATCGTAGTTTTTATGTAATAACAAAATGAACTCAATTTTTTTCAAAGTAAATAAAATTGACTTACAATTCATCCAAAATATATCCGAAAGTGTTTGAAGCTTATACATAATGTATTTATAATCATTTAAATCTGAGTCTCCACAAAAGTGAAAAGGTGAGCACAATAATTTTGGTTCAAGAAAATACTGAATTTTGGAATATTTAACATGGGTATTAAACTTTTACAAGTTTTTTAGGGTGGGCATGGAACCCCTTGGCCCCAACGTGCCTCTACCTATGGATGCCATTAAAGTCCGTTCGTAGTTTTTTCACAAAAACAATATTTCTAGACTAGTGATAATTGATCCTAAAGGTGCGAAAATACCTTTATTGACTTTGATACCAATGTCAGAAATCGAATATATATTGCGGAAGTGAAGAATCAAAGATGTACTTTTCTTTCGCTTTAATCAGAATCTTTGGAGGATGTTCAATGTTATTTTAGAATTCAAAAATCATTTTTTTTTTGAATGCTCTGGCAATATGGTGTTGTTACACAAGTGAAATCAACACAAAATTTTTACAGCACAAAAGTCTTTCAACGTTATATAGGAAAAGAGAGTAGGAGAGGTTTTATATCACGAGTTTTTTTGATGATGTGTATTGGGTTGCCTTAGAGTTTATATAACCCACATGTGACTTTTCTCTCTCCAAATTTTGGCCAAACACTAAAATCATACAAAACATTACACAAAAAATTTTGGGTTTTATTTTTCTATCCAACAAATTCTATTCATCTCAGGTCTGTTTGCTTCTTGTTCTTCAATTTCCTTTAATTGAATTTATCCATGTTATACCATATTCCATGTTATACATAACTTATCCATGTTTCCTAATGGGACACGAAATGGGTTTTGCATCAGGGGATGACACGTGGCCTTAAACGGTTAAACACCGAGGATTTCTGTTGGCACTGAGTGGAGAATCCAAAGAAATGTGCCTCGCTCAACACCAAAGGACACCTATGATGGGCCCAAGGAGTGAATGTTAGCCTATACTGTGAGTCCCCCCTGTGGCACCATGGGAAGTCGAGAAATGATTATTCAACCCAGCGAGTCACGTCAAATGGGACTGTATTTATGGTAGGCATAGGTACTGGCGATATAAAGCATCTTAGGGGAGTGTGCATTAAATGATTTGTTAGAACAATGAGTGTCCGGCTCGGCACATTCAGTGCCCAGGATAAGCTATTAAATGGGAAAGGGACGTAAAGGGATTGCTCGGCTCATTGGCAGGGTAATTATTGCTATATATGTTGGTCGCTGAGGGCTTGCCAAGCATCCCCAGGTCTAGTTATTTGCACGGTTAAAGGGAGAGATGGACCCAAATCATTACCCATATGGAGGTTCTCCAGCAGCCATGATGGGACCTCTAGATTACTATGTCATCATTATGGAAGGAATAAATACTCCATTTTTTTTAGGGGAGGGGAAGGGAGAGGGGGAGGACGATATGAACCCTTGACTTCAAGAAGACAAAATTTTTATAAGGTAAAGAGCACCATTGAACCAAAGACCCATTGGTATAATAAATACCCCATGAGATGGGGCTCAGGTACACATAAGTATTGGCTGTAACACAACAATATAAAAAAGTCTTATCCTCAGTTTGAGCATCTACTGGCTTAGGCATCGGAGAGGATAAGCCGGACACATCTCTGGCCCATTTTCTATGCCTTTTATTTACATGTTCGCCCTGTGATTTCTATCTTGGTAAGGTTGTCTCAAACCCTTGTAGGAATTCACCCATGCAATCTGGTGCCGTCTGTGGTAATTAACTGAACCAAGTTTATCCTTGTAGCAATCACCATGGCCAGCTCGTTCTAAAGCCCTTCTGTAGGATAATCCACTTATGGAAGATGTTGACACTTAACAAGCCACTCCATTCATCAAGTTGGTTGCATCCAGGTCTCTTTACCATTCAAATGGGATTTACATGGCCATTTAGCCTATCTAGGTCAAAATCCCACTCTTGGTGGGTAGAGGGAGGATTCCTTGCCCGCGAATTGGTTGATTTGGTTGAAGAAAGGTTGGGTGATAGACTCCAAAAAATAGAGAAAGACAATGTCAACATATTCAAGGACTACGAACTCTCAATTGGCACCTCGAGGAGAGGCAGCCATCAAATGAGAAGGGAAGTCAACAAAAGCCCCTGCAGAGTGCCTTCCCGAGACTTCTTAGGAACATTGTCTTGAGACGACCTTCGTTGTCACCTGGAACAGAAGGCATCAGAGTCAAACGCCCCCTAGGGGGCGATCCCACCAAAAATAGAAGTAGGAAAAACCCTTGACCTAGCAAGACCTACGTCATCGGCTGTCACAAAAGGACGAAGCTGGAAACTCCGACGAGGGATCGACCTTCTCTGTTAAGGACAAGAGGATTCGAAAAGCCCCAAAGCCAAAAGCCAGTTCCAAGCAAGAGGATCTCAAGTCCCATATTAGTTTTATACGGAATAGCTTAGGTTTGATGAAGTTATTTCTCTTATCCGGACACCCCTAACTGTTGAAACAAAAAAAAAGAAGTTATTCCTCTTACCTGGACACCCCTAACCGTTGAAACAAAAAAAAGAAGCTATTCCTCTTAAATAAATAAACATTATCCAAAGCTAGATCAAATTCTCGTGCCAATAGAGGAAATAATTGCATAAATAAATAATTAGAGATTGAGAAATAACCTTTTTGGGTGAATTTTTATTTACTATTTGGTTCATGACTGTCAGCATATATTAAATCTACATCAAAGTTTTTGACAAATTGGAATCCAATTAGAAAATTTGGTTTTAAATTCGATTTAATTGTTCGACGAATTTTGTCTTCACACACGATATGTGGATCTCTTAAAAAATTGAAATCCAGTTGAACAACCTACTTATGAATTTTTTAAAAATTACATAAAAATTTAAACTTGGTCACTAAATATCATCTCATACTTAGAACATCTCCAACCTTACTCAAATTTAAGTAAAAAATTTAATTTGATACAGAGGATTCCATTGGATAAACTCAAATTCAAAGGAGGAGAAACTTGAATTTAAAGGAGAACAAACTCAAATTTAAAGGAGCATGAAATATGACCATAGGATCTTTAAAAGAGAATAAAATCTGATAATTGGTCTTTCTTGATTTGGTATGAGTTTGAGTATAGGATTGAAAAAAGTTTTTAAGGATTTTTTTACTCCAATTTAAATTTTAGTTTAGAAACGGGTAAGGATTGAAAATGTTCTTATATAACCTAATCTAAAATTCATATTAACTAATCTAATCAAATTCATATTGATAAATTAACCAAATTCATGTTAACTAATCTAAAATTCAAATTGGATCTTGAATAGTCCATATATTAACTAATCAAATTTGTACTTGGATTGGATCAAAATCTCATCTATTAAAAATTGGGCAAACTTCACTTTATCTCCCTGTACCGTACCTCAAATGTACTTTATCTCCCTGTACATCTCCACATAACTCTCACATGCTTAGTGGACTAATTAAACTACAATGTCAATAATTCCATCTAAGTTAACAATGCATGTGGCTCGCTCGTTATTGTTGCAACTAGGTCGGCTAATAAAAAGTTTCTCTTCAAAAATGTCAATGCCAAATGACTAAACTATCCAAAGTCTTGCATACTTAAAGGTATGCAATATCATTTTGTCTGAATGATATTGGTAGTTGAAGGAAACAGGCGGCAAAAAAAGTATGGCTCCAGTAGCTCCCACTTATATAATATTTTATTTTTTCAAATTTCTCCCACAATATTGAAATTTCTCGCAAATGTTATCAAAATAATTTGTGTTCATGTGTATTGGATCTTTAATAGGAAGGTAGTGTAATGGCATCCTCGAGTACTATGTGAGATTTGAACACAAAATTTCCTGCTTTGATATCATGTTAAATAATTGTCTACTCCAAAAGCTTAAGCTGTTAGAAAGAGTGTAACTTTAAGTATTTATACTTCAATACAAAGTACCAATTTTCCTCCCCCCGACCCAACATTATGTGCCCTAATTATTCCCCCCTGCTTTTGATGCCCTTCTACCCCATTATCATGTGCAACACCAGGCATGTGTCATATTCTATTTCATATATTCCCATGATGGTGGAAGGGAGCAAAGTGTAGTTTGAACTTGTTATTCATCGGTCAACACATGACCAGTAGTGCCTAAATCACATATCATAGATGTCATAACCCCCATGTGTTGTTTCATTGTATGCTCTAATTTCTTTTGATATGAGTCAAACTTCATAGTCAACCCATGAAGCCTTACAAGAGAAGTAATATCAAACTTTCCTTTGTGGGCCTTCCACATAGCATGAGGAGTGGGGTAATTCTCAAATTCGTAGATAAGGTCATCTTACATGCTTGCTTGCATGGTATAGTACGCAACCCGATCCTTATTCTACTAAGATTGGTAATTATCTTGGTCTTGGTGGGTTTCGAGATTGTTCAGGCTCTGGCAGTACAGAGTTAAGGGTATCCAAAACTTGTTTCTCATACAGGACAAATTGAATTTTATGGCGCCATATATCATAGTTATCACCATGTCATTGGTTAATTCAACCACTATTCTTTTTGGCAATCATTATGATCCAATCTACATGTAGAGACAATGTATATGGGATACTCGCAAATCACATTCTAAAATTTTGCCACAAAAATCTAAATTTAAGTATTAACAACTTTCACAAGTCACCAGATCGATAGTTCACCAAGTTCTCAATCATCTCCCGTGCCACATGTGATTATTATTAACACTTAATTTAATTAATGTGTAAAATTTCAGTTCCTAAACATAGTTTTAAAACATGGCCCGGATATTAACCCGGCAAAGGGACCGGTTTAATAATTCACTGGTTCAACCTTTGGGTCACTGGTCGAACCGATAAATATAATAAAAAAATAAAAAATACTTATAAATAGGCTAAAAAATCACAAAAATTATGAAAATAGCATCAACCATATAAAGTTAAAATCATCAAACATGTATCCAATACATTCAATTTTCAATACAACTTATAAATTCAGTAGAGAAAAATACATTTATTTCGGTTCAAGTCTCCAATTCTAACTCCAATTTTCCTACTATGCATCAATCTAAGTATAATCATGTAATTTGTACTCTTCAAAGTTCAAAATCAATCAATGTATACAAAATAAAAACTTCATTCAATGTGTAAAATATAGCATTATTAACCAAAGATTCAATGTATATTTCAATATTCCACATAAAATATAAACCAAAAATTAGATATAGCTGAGAGAGAGAGAGGGAGAGAGAGAGAGAGTATGTACTTGCTGAACAATATGGACAGAGAGGGAGATTTGTTTGAGAAAAGCTTCTTGCGAGATTTGGCATTCCAATCAAACAACTGAAGAAACACTCCCTCTAAGTCTCGTTTCTCAACTTCCATTTTCTCATCTACAACCCAAATTCACTCCCTACACCTACAAGGGCACACCAAAAAACACAATCAAACGAAACTCATTTGCTGTTTAGCACTAGAGATAGTCATGCTTTAATAGTCAATAAGCATTGGCTTTTTTTCCACTTTGATCAAGATTGAGATTGCGAGAATGAGAGAGTAAGAGATTGTATGTGTGTGTATGCGTGTGTGAGTGAGTGAGAGAGAAAGATACTCACGTTGAAGATGGTTGTGATGTTAACGTCCACCATCGCGAAGATGAAGAGGCAGAATCGTAGAGAACTCCAGGAGGCAGAGGCACAGAGGACTCCAGGAGGCAGAGCTGAAGAAGAGAGGTAGTCGTTGTAGAGGCGAAGACGAAAAGGCAGAGGTGAAGACGATTTAGGGCAAAATGTCAAAAAGGGCAAAAACTCAACTATTTATACTGAATTAAATGAACCGTCCGATTTGGTTTAACTCTGTCAGGTTGAACGGTTTAGCGATTTTTTTTAGTGGATTTATTCCGGGTTTGATGCACAAACGGTCTAATTGTTGAACTGGCCCGGTTTAGGCTCTGATTCACTGGTTTGCAAGGCAACCCGCCCGGCCAGGCCGGGTTTTTAAAACACTATTCCAAAATACCGAAGAAAATGAAACTCTAGGTAGCTCTTGATCTTGATATAGTATCTCTAGACAATATTAGTCCCAATTAATTCATATCTCGCATGTGCTCAATAAAATAAACATGCTAGTCTAAATAACATCAAATATATAAGGAAAATTTGGAGGCCAGTCCCCCTATATGAACTTATTTGGACTGAAGTCTGCTAAGGAAACTTATTTGCTATGAAATTCAATTTTTGTCAATTTTACTAAACTATCTCTTCCCTTCAGAAGTGAAGTAAAAATACAAGAATTTTTCCAATAAGACTTAATATATCACGAAGACTCTCCTTATCAAACAAATGAATGGGCAAACTTGGGAGAGAGATCCAAATAGGCACCACCAGTGGTTCAATCCCCGACAAGAACTTTGGGAACCACTTGAAAAATCTAAACATAAACCCCTTGATGTAGGTTGCGTCCTTCAACCACGTCTTGACGTAGTCGTCATAGAGATCGAAACAAATCAGCACGTGTCTCGGATCCAAAACCCCAACAGTAAAATTACCCTTCGGAAGCCATCTGGTAGCTATAAACTCTTTGATTACCCCAATTGATGGTTTGCCATACGCACACTTACCTATTAAGGTCTAGTGGAACTTTTTGGACAATTCTTAAGTTTCATTCGAGGACTAATACATCCCTGGTTCTCCGTTGTTGTACACCACCCGCTTTGCTGGCTTGATTAAAGAAACTGAAGGAATCGGAGAAGATAACCCTTTGATCGACTGTGAAGGCACCGAAGGATTCGAACAATTCGCAGGAATCAAAGAACTCGAATGAAACAAAGAGCTCAATGATTTCTTGAAAAGAGATGCAAAGTTTTTAGTAATATCTGACATAGGTTGAAAACTAGGGTTCGCTAAGGGCATACCAGAAGATCTAACAACATCCAGTATCAATCCAAAAACATTTGTCTCTTCTCGGTCTAAATTGGTAAAGTGCATCGTTTCCAATGGATTTGTAGAATTCAACAAATTCTTGAAAATCGATGTGTAATTCTGTGTAATATCTGGTGGCTTAGGTGAATTTTACTTTGAATCTGATCAGAATTCATTCTTAATGAGTAGATCTACCAGAAAATGCAAAAAACAAATGAAATTCAATGGAATTTTCTAGAGAGAAGTTAGAGCTTCTCTCTCTAGAAATGAATAACTGCCCTCGTCAAAATAATAATTATGTAACTAATGTTTGTGTGCACATTAAAATCAAATTGGACACAAAATTAACAGAATTTATTTGGAATTTAGAGATAAATTTAACTTACTTAATTGAATCGAATAAATTTGAATAAATTAATAAAAATGAATAGAATTGGTATGAATTTAAAGACAAAATTAACTTAAGAAAATAAACTAGATTTTGTTTCAATTTGGTGATAAATTTGACTTATTTAATATATTGATTTTATCTGAATGTAAGATAAATTTGATATAATTAACGGTATGAATATAAGAACAAACAAAACTTACTTAATAACACTAATCACAGTTTACTTTAATTTGGAGATTAATTCAAATTAATTAATAAAATGTTTAGATTTGATATTATTTTGGAGGGAAATCAACTTCATTAACAAAATAAATTTGTTTTAATTCGACAATATACACCAAAACAAATTAGAGGTCAACAAGTAAAGAATTTTGTGCAGTGAGATAATTATAGTCAATTTCTTGGTTTCTGTTATGAAAATGGAATTATGGAATCGACTTGACAGGGGAAGTAAATGGTATTGATCATAGATAAAAGGGTGTAATTGTTATTTATCCCTCGTGAATTATCTAGTGAGCAATGTTATTAAAATCTAATTTTTGACCAAATTTATTAAAATATTTGCATTGACTCTGAACCTTATCAAATATTGAAACTTTGTATTAATTTAGTAGTTTATAATGAAGTCACATTATTAAGTCAATAAATATGTTAAATTTTTAAGTCCCTATAACATTACTCGTTTCCTAGTCCTTACGTGGATAACATGCTTATAACAGAACTGAAGAGAAAACTAGTTGAGGTGCATATAAATTATTTTAGATATAACAAAAAATATTCATTACAATAACAATACTACGTCAGTATTGTCACGTGATATCGCCAACCAATAATATACAAACAAACAAAAAAATGAACTCCACACAAGCTAATAACTATTCATCTATGTATGCATATAATTACTCACTCTTCGTACTTGTAAACCAAAAACTATCCAAGTGATATTCATTTTATTTATTTAGAATTTTATTATTAATTATTAATTATTAATTAGAATTTTATCAATACTAACATAAAATTACCCTTAAATATTCTCTGAAACGCCGCCGGGTGAAATAATAATAAAAAAAAACCTTTGTACAGAATATTCTCTCAAGTACGGTCGGCTGCAATATTAAAAAAAACCTCGTTACTAGTAGCTTGAAAAAAAGAAATACATAGAAATTGCTAGGAAATTGAGTGATTTAAAAATAGCCCAAGAAAATGACCAACTAGCATGCATTAAAAGGTATCAAATAAAAAAAGACCAACCTGCACCAAAAAAATAAAAAAGACCAACTATCAACCGAATCCTACCTAGTACCAACCAACCAAGTACCATCTGTTCCTTTGACTAAATATTGAAGGTAACGGGGATATTATAACATTATTGATAATATAGTATCATTAATTAATAATAAAATTTTAAGTGGATAAGATGAATTTTATTTAGATTTACATTAAAAAAATATCAAAAATTATTTATTTACATGATAAATTTATTATTAATTTTTATAAAATTTATTATTAATTTTTATAAAATTTATTTATTTATTTATTTTAATATTATTAATCAGTGATATTACGAAACGTTCACAACGCGGTATATTTTCTCGTTTCCTTCGCCCTTTTTATTGGGAATGTATTCCCGATCACAAACTCCCAAGACAGCGAGAGGAGACAGAGATACAGAAACGTTCACATTACACAATCACAACTGACGACCAAACAAGACAGAGACTTGCAGTAAACTCTCCGTCACATTTTCGTCACCTTCTCTTCTTCTCGTCTAACCCACAGGTGACTTTTCTCTTTCCAAATTTTGGCAAAACGTCGAAATGATGCAAAACATTACACAGAAATTTCTGGGTTTCTGTTTTTTTCCGCATTCGTTTTCTCTGCAGTAAATTCTATTCAATTATTCATCTCCGGTCTGTTTGCTTCTTGTTCTTCAATTTCGTATTTTCCTTTGTTTGATTGTCCAGAGTCCAGAGGAAAAGAAAAGCAAAATTGAGACTCAATTGCTTTTGTATTCCCCACAACTGAAGTAGAAAGTACGATAGTAAAGTTGGTTTTGATTAGAGGAAAATTGAACCACGGGAACTTATATTTGAATTTATATTCTTTTCCTCGGGATTATCGCCAACCGGACAGAGGGCTAAGAATTTCTTCATTTGTCTTGAAACGGTTTATGTTATCTATGATAGTTTTGGCATTGAGTTGTTGATTGGTTTTACTCCATTTGTTTCTATATCTAACTTATTGATCACAATCTGTATTGAATTTCATGTTCATAAAACATATGAGGGGTTGGGTTGCCCATGGAAAAATTGTTTATGTATATGTATCATTTTTGTAGAAAATTCTTATTCTTTGTTTGCTACTCTGAAGCATTCGTCGTTGTTTTGCATTGGAATTAGAAAGTTGAATTGGAATTTGATGAACTCGAGTCAGACTTGCTTTGATGGTGGCAAAGAAATGTGGGTTTAGTGATTTGCATGTGCATACACTTCAACTTAATTTAATGAGATATGATGACTCTGTTTCAATGTTAATTAGGTCCTCAAATTTTATGGACATTTTAATCTAGAAAGTGTTTTGATGATCGTTGGTTTCAGTCTTGTGGAGTGGAGCAACAGGGTACTTAATTGGATTGCCAGAGTTTTTGTACTCCCTGATATTCTATCACGAATAAGATTTGATTGTTTTTGGGGTGGTAAAGAAGGGAGTGAGGACTCAGTAAATGGGAGGGAAGGGGGTGGATGGGTTAACTTCCATTATCTTCGATGTTATATGTCTCTTTGATGATTTGATTCAAACCAGCAACTATTACTGTTAGTTGATGTACTAAAAGGACAAGATTTTTCGTAATTCAGTTTTAGAAGATCTGATGATCGATGTCTGAATCAAGTGAAAAATGCATTGAAAAAATGCTGTCTAGCTGCCTCATTGATTTAACAAAGGAAGTTTCTTAGAAAATAGCTGCAACTGAAAGAAGAATCTTGGGATTGATGAATTTCATGATCTAAAAAAGGATGATATTTGAAATGACACCTTCAATCATGGAAAGAAATAAGAGATGAACAACACAAGACATTGTCAAGACGGACAATTTTCCAGTTGCAGTGAAATGACTGCTTCAGTTGGTAGTGATGTAATTTTCCAAAAATAAGTCTCTAAAATTTTTAAAAAATGGCTGAGAGAAACTGAGTTGGAATTCTAAATGGTATGGTGTGCTATGAATTGATGAGGGTTTTGGACCTTCGATGCCTTTGTAACAGAATGGTGAGACAGGTTCTGTGTTTTTTCGGCCTGAAATAAACAAAAAGTACAATTAGTTGAGTTGTAGAAAGCTGACTTTGGTTAGCTGGAATTGGGGAAACGCTTTTGAGATTCTTTTACTTCGCTTTTTGTTGTGAAGGAAATTTTTAGTGGAAGGGTTGGGAGCAATGTGGAGCGCAGCCTTGTATCATAGGATGGTAGTTTGACTGACCTGCTATATGTTGTCAATAGATATCCTCATTTAAAGTTAAGTTGATCATATTTGCTCACTTATTTTTTTGAAAAACCTTATTGTTTTTTTTTTGGTGACATTTAAAGGCTTGGAGGCTCATCAAGTACTTCGGTTTCTATACTTTCTTTCTTTTGTAATTGTTAAAACAAAAAGCATCAGTGTCTTGCCACTTTGTTGTCATATTGAAAGATTTTGTGATTTACTTTTTACCATTAGCAGTTCTGATGTGTCACATAAGTATTGCTGACAGACATATCTTTCATTTCTTTCACTCAGTTTATTCATTGAATACGTTTGAAAACACCAGTCTTTAATTTTTAAACTACATGACTGTAGTTTGAGACATTGAACTCAAAATATTTGTTTCTCATACTGAAATCAGGTGCTTGAATTCTTGAAAATAATTTGCATAGTCATATCTTTGAGTTGAGTCATGTACTGCTGTTGATCTGATGCTGATAAGAAAGGTCATACAAAAGAGTGTGTTGCAGAGCACTTATTTTTGCCGTGCTTCTATTCCAGTTCCCCTTCTTGCATCCAGTTCCAAGATGTCAAGTTTGGAGGAGCCTGTTGGTCTGGACAAATTGTCAAGTCTGAGCACCATTGATCAACGTCATAGGTTCTCGTTGAGTGCTTGCAGGCCTAGGGATGAGGATAGGAGAATGGGAAACAGCTGGATTGAAGGGAGAAGTTGCAGCTCAGCCAATGGCTGTGAGTACGTGTGTTATTTTAAAACTATGTTAACTGTTTTCCTTCATGCAATGTAATAAAAATTATCTCGTGTTTCCTCATTCTTAAATTATTGTTTTCCTCTTTAATCTTAGTAGGCTTCATGATTTACATTCTTCTAAGGAAGTTCATTTTTCTAATAGTCGAGGTCACAAATGCTGTTTGTAAACTTCTTGATGAGTACCACTAAAGGTTTTCAAGAAAGGGAGTCATATGGGCTTATATTAACTCGATATATTGGGATGTTGACTTGAAAGTGTTAGAGCATCCAACCCAAAACTAATTAGCAATGGGTGGAGTCACCCCTTAAATATATAAACCAACTTTTGGTAGTTCTAATTATTCGATGTGAGATACAAGCTCTCCTAACACCCTCCCTCATGTGGGATCCAGGCTCACACGTGGGTCAAGTGCTGCCTTTCCCTTGAGTGCTGACTTGTTGGAGTTGGCATAGAAATCTTAGTTACTAATAGAGTGGCTTGGACAACACCCAAGTATGGGGACCCTTTTTTAAGTCAGTAGTCTGGCAACACCTAAGCATAGCAGAAAACATAAATCGAAATGACATGGAATTGACTTGTTTTCTCAGCATCCTCATTGCCTTCATACATATGAAGAATAGATATGGACACAATAGCACATAGACATGACATTAAATCCTAAAATATGATGACATGGACACAAAAAGGATAAACTGCAAAAAAAAAAAAACTTATCATATAGTTTTGTCTAAGCATGTTGAATTACGTTGCCATTTGTCTGAAATCTTAGCTCGAAAAGTGGCTTGGTCCACACCTGAAGATAATGGAAACTTAAAATCGAAGTACTTGGGAATGAGTTATTTACTTAGGCAGCTGTGGGAACTTTTTTTTTTTTTTTTCTCCTTATTTAAGTACTGTTTGTTGTGCATTTTTGCATTTTTTTATGTCTAGTTTTGATGATATCCTCAAACCTTAATCACATGCATTGTAGTATAAATATGCATATATAAAGGTAGTATTTATGTAGTAAGTGTGGTTCTCATAGTCTATAGCAATAATGATAAATCTTATTTTGCATTTGTTACGTTACACGTTTCAAATAGGGAAAGACAAGGAAGACAAAGGATAAATAATTTAGAGGCCATTGAGAATTTTTCTCTTGTTCTATTATCTTTGTCCTTCTCAAACTTTTTCCCCTTCATCCGGACAAAACAGACAGCAGCAGAGCTTTATTAGGTCCAATTTCCTTAGATGTTTCTTTTGATTTCATTATAAGACAAAGTTCGAGTAAACCATTTCTATTGTCAATGACAAACATTATTAGTCTACCGATCTACAATGTCAGGTGACCATAGAAATATACTGATATTGGTTATCAGAGTAAAGGTATGGATGAAGCATAGGCCATCAGTTATTTATTTTTTCCCCCAGTAAGTAATCCATCAGTTATTTGATTGGTCAATGGGCATAGTTTTCTAAATTCTTAGATAATGTTTTGGTTTTCAGTGAAGATTTTGAAGGGTATGGGCGAGAGGCATTCTCATGGAGAAGACAAATGAGAGATATATCGCAGTGTGACATCTCCAGTCGAAGGACTTTAAGCATAGGCCGGAATCATGTGGTATATGATACTGCATGTGATCCACGGTACTTGCCTGATCATCAAAATAGCACCTACTGCCATGAGGAAAGTAGAAGGGACATAACATCTAAGGTGAATCATTAAAGAAATAAGTCTATTTATTTGCTTTGTTGTTGAATTACATGATTGTTTGAGCTATGGTTAATTAGCTTGTTGGTTTGATTTCTATCGCATTGTTCGCTTCTTTTTTTGGTTAAATAGGATTGCTGTTGTTTGTATATAGCAGTTTTCTAGAGGGGTACCAAAGTTTGTGAAGATAGTGGAAGTTGGTCCAAGGGATGGGTTGCAAAATGAGAAGAATATTGTACCGACAAGTGTGAAAGTTGAACTGATTCATAGGCTGGTTTCTTCTGGATTGCCTGTTGTTGAGACTACAAGTTTTGTCTCGCCAAAATGGGTACCTCAGGTAACTCACTCTATGCTGTTTTTAGGTGACGATGTAACTATTCACCAATTGCAACTGTAATACTAGATTTACCATGTTTGTGTTATAAGTCTGATGTCGTTGGGAGTCTTTGACATATAAATCTTAAGACAAAGGTTATGCGGTTTAATTGACGTACAAAATTATGTCTGGATGGCTCTTTCATGATCTGTGTCCAAGAAACAAGTCCCACACCCGTTTATGGCTATAACAATGGGAAAGCTAATGCAATTGGTGCATTTGATGTGCTTCTTACATGCTGAGCGTTCATAGGGCAAAACGAGAGAAGATTTTGCCTTTATATCAGTTCATGTTAATTTTTGGTTGTGGTCATTAACATAAGAGTGTTTTAGAACCTATCTATAAAATAAAGGAGATATTCAAAATTGTAATAATTATAGAGGAATAAAATTGATGAGTCATACAATGAAACTATGGGAAAGGGTCATTGAACATCGCCTAAGAGTTGAGACTACAGTTTTTGAAAATCAGTTTGGGTTTATGCCTAGAAAATCAACTATGGGGGATATATATTTATTAAGGATATTCATAGAAAAGTATAGAGAGACGAAAAAAATCTCTATATGGTATTTATAGATCTTGAAAAGGCGTATGATAAAGTGTCTAGAAATGTAATATGAAGGGTGTTTGAGAGAAAATGAGTGACAAATAGGTATATTGACGTGATAAATGACATATATGATGGGGCAATGACTATAATTAGGTCTTTCATGGGATAAAGTAAAGAATTTTCAATCACAGTTAGATTGCAGCAAGGATCAGCCCTAAGTCCATACTTATTCGCCCTAATTATGGATAAACTCACCAGGTACATTCAAGATGATGTTACACAATGTATGCTATTTGCAAATGATATTATCTTAGTAAATGAAATTCGAAGAGGGATTAACAATAAACTAAAAAATTAGAGAGAAAGACTCGAGTCAAAAGAGTTTAAAATAAGTAGGAGTAAGATTGAATACATGCAATACAATTTTAGTAATAGAAGTAGACATAATGAAAAAGTTCAAATTAAATTAAGAAATACCAACAAGTAAACGATTTAGATATTTAAGATCGATCATTAAAAATGATGGAGAGATTGGAGACGATGTAACTCATAGAATCTCAAGAGATACCAAGAAGTAAACGATTTAGATATCCAAGATCAATCATAAAAAATGATGGAGAGATTGGAGGCGATATAACTCATAGAATCAACGCTGGTTGGCTTAAGTGGAGGAAAGACTCTAACATATTATGTGATAGAAGGATACCAATAAAATTGAAAGGTAAGTTTTACCAAATAGCTATAAGGACAACAATGATGTATGAGACGGAATATTGGACAACTAGAAAACAACATAGTGACAGAATGAGTGTAGCGGAAATGAGGCAAAATCAATGCATCCTACAAGGCTACAAGTCCAATAGACCTTTGGTTATTAATAAACTATATCAGCCAAATTTATTTATATAGCTACAAGTCAAATAGACCTTTGGTTATTAATAAACTATATCAACCAAATTTATTTTATGTAGGTTGGAATGATGCAGGATTTAGTTCATCCTCGAAGCTGTGGATAAACAAAAGGACTTCAAATTTCAGAATAGAATTCATTTTTAGTCTCCTCTATCATTGGCGAATGTTGAGTGGAAAAGTTCTTGGAGCTTCTACAGCTTTAATCAGAACTTCCATAGGACTATTTTGGCATCAAGAATGCATTATTTATTTAATCATGTGGTACTGGTTACAGTTCTAAAGCAATATCACCCCTTTTAAAACTGGTATAATGGGCGTATGGTTGTTTAGTTAGTTATGATATATGCGTAAGTTATAACTATGACATAATGTTTCCTGACAGTATGGCTAGGGGCAACTTTCAAAGCTGAAGGTCCTGAGTTTGAGTCTCTCCTTTGGGGAGATTCTTAGGAATTATTTCAGTCATTGAGGAAGGAGCTATTTCAGTCATATAGGAAGGAAAGACTTCATGTGTCAAGGAGGACTAGTTGGGTGATTCAAGAGGCCCATATACATTTTTTCAAATATAACCCAACACCTGAAAAGAAGACAAAGAATTCCATGAATAACTAAGAAGTGTGTCTATGAGTAAACGTCTATCTATTTTTGGCTGCTGAATTTGGATTGTGGACCACCATGTTATTTTTTGGTGGTTTCTGCAGCTTGTGGATCACCACCTTAACTTTTTGGTGGTAACTTTGGTCCTGGTCTGTTTACCAGTAGTGGGCAGCCAGACTGGCCCTTTGGTGGAATGATTGGTTTCGAATTTCACCTTTCACCAACATGGCACCAAACTTGTTACAACAGCTTTCACCATGTCCTTTGTCAGACATGGGGGGTCATTGCTTGTTGAATTCATATTCTCGAAGAGGATTTTGCCCACCGAACATCTCTGAACGGGGGGCACAAACGATGTGCCTCTGAGCTAGACTGGAATGTTTGACAGGTATGCTACACTATATCCAAGGGGTGTCAGCAATTTGGTTGCTGTGACTGCTAGACACAGATAGCTTGGGATTCTGTGTGCGTGATCTGATTAATCACATAAAGCATAACGTTAGACTCAGCCAAGGGTGATGGGAATGATTTTTGGTTCATGAATAAATTTTGCCTCGTCCTTGTAGAGTGATTATACTTCTTGCTAATAACTATAGCTATAATTTTGCTTCTTCGTAGTTTTATTTTTTGCATTCTCTGGAAGCTGTAATATCAATTGTAGCACTAGTTTCATTGCCATTCCTTTTTACCCCACCCTTCCCCATCCCTCCCCTTACATGTTCAACTGCTTTTTTGTTTGTGTGTGTGTGTGTGTCCCTGTATTACTAAGCAGGAGAAGGGCATGGGTTTGAGTTTTGTACTAATTTATGCTCGTCTCTTATGCTTCTCACCTTATAAACTTAATTAACCTTTCAAGTTTTAGATTTCAAGGTGTTCCATATTATTTTTTTTTTCACAGATTTGTTCCCAGTATAGCAGAAATACAACCTTTTTTCATTTGAACTATTTCATCAGTTTTAGATTTCAATGTGTTTCATGTTATTTTAGTTTACAGATTTATCCCCATTTTAGCAGAAATACAACCTGTTTTAATAGTCCTTTTTCTTTCTTCCTTATTTTATTTATTTGTGAGTGTTTCTTCTTTTTCCCAAATAGCTGGCAGATGCAAAGGATGTGATGGAAGCAGTTAAGAACTTGGAGGGTGCCAGATTACCTGTCTTGACAGCTAATTTGAAAGTGAGTAATCGTTTTTTGAAAAAATATAGAAGTACCAACAGCTCCATATGCTTGTGATTGATTCCTGATTTGTTACATCAATCGCTTATAGGGGTTTGAAGCAGCTGTTGTAGCTGGTGCAAAGGAAGTTGCTGTCTTTGCAGCAGCTTCAGAGTCCTTTTCAAAGTCAAACATAAACTGTAGTATTGAAGAGAGTTTTAATCGTTATCGAGCTGTTGTTGATGCTGCTAAAAAACTTTCAATTCCTGTTCGAGGGTATGCCTTATTTTCTCTTTCTCATGACAATCCCTCTCTCTCTCTCTCTCCCCCCAACCCCCCCCAAAAAAAAATGCATATGCCATCATCCACTACCTTGGAGACCATCCCTCAAGTGGTACCCAAGCTTGCACGTGGAGTCAACAAACAAGCAATTATGCATATTGGAGAATTCAAATTGTAAGGGACTTGGCCTGCCCACAGACCACCCAAGGCCTAACTTTGGTACCATGTTAGAGCATCTAACCCAAAACTAATTGGCAATAGGTGGAGTCCCTCTCAAGTATATGAACCAACCTTTGTAGTCCTAATTGTTCAATTTGGGATATAAGTTCGCTTAATAGTTGTCTTGTTTATTTTGTCCATATAGCAGCACATAAAACTTCTACAACTTAGTGGATATGCAGTTTTGTATTTTGTGGGTCTAGTGTGATAATAATGTATGTTCAGTGTACGGGGGGAAATATTTGTACCCCGAATTGATAGTTATGAACTCTGGATAACCCTCAGAAAGCAAACCAAGAGACCCTCCTCCAGCAAAATGAACAACCTACCAGAGACTAGGGATTGACCAATCGAAGGCACTCTAATGCTTAAGTCAGTGAAGGTTCAAGTAAACAAATTTGTGTGGAATAGAACGCATACCTTAGACCAAGGATCAAAATTTTGTTTCAAAACGTCCGAAATGTTTCCATTTTCAAAGAGACCAAAATGTTTCCATTTTCAAAGAGACCAAAATGAATTTGTGATGGAATCAAAATTCTAATACTTCAAAGTGTTTTATAATGTATTAAGTATTTTGTAATGTTTCAATGCATTGGCACAATTGTTGTGGAATGTTTTAAGGTATTTTAAGATACTTTGGTATATTTCGACCAATATTCTATAAAAATAATTCTTAATTTTTTTATTTTTTTTCTTTCTTTTTTCGAAAAAGGGTCAAAATATTTCTAAAACACGTTGAAACGTTACGTTTCCTAGATGACGGATACAATACACCGAAATAAAATTTTGATCTTTGCCTTAGATTTAAGCTTTACCCGATATTACTAGTGGTTTGTACCATCTTCTAGGGTTTCACTATTGGCTGAACAAGGTGACACACCTATTTTTTAGCCTAATCCTCTGCATTGGTGCCTCTTCAGATCTCCTTTCTGGCCATCTTTTATTTAGGTCATATTTATAATGTTCACCTATAACTTAGGCAACTTCCTATTCAGTTTTCACCACCTCTAAGTTCTTGGGATGGCCTAGCAATTGGTTTACTCAGTTCCCAACTCGGGGTTTCTAAGGATAGCCTAACTATCTTTCGTTCAAATAAGGCCTAATCCCCACAAGATAGCGTCCTCTTTTAACCAAGCTCAGAAGCTCTAGTCTTCACAAGATCTCTTTCTTAGGCATACCTTGCCAAGCTTTGCTTTGTAAGCACTCTTTTGCTTGGGAATGCTCTGACCGAGCACCTCATGCTATACTGAGCCCTTCTTCTACTTCTCGGTCATAACCGAACCAATCAATCATTGAAGCACGTGATCCTGCCACATGTCTTAGTCTAGTGGGTCAGAGATTCTGACCCCCTTTATTCAGTATCTAGTCTCAGAAAACAGTGTCTATGACAGCTCTGAAGTATAAGTGCAGCACCTATTGCTGGTCATTCTTGTCTAGCATATTCTGTTTTTTTAGAAATTACCAAGTGAGAAATGTAGGATCCCCTTAGCTTCCTATTAGGTCCTTTTTAAATGCATTGGTTTCTTGTGGTCTACTTCATTCGCGGCAATAGTTGAAAAGATATGTGCCTATACATTTTTTAGTGCCAATTTGCTTTATGTGAGGTTAAATGTTTTTGAAGATTCAACGAACACAAAAATATATGATAGATTTTTGATAATGTTTAAGAAATAAAATCTGCTATTGATCTCCCTGTTTCAAAAATCTATGGTTACGATCAAAATAGAGAAACCATAAGTATAATCCGAGATTGGACTTGGGTTATCTCCACTGTATTGACATCTGAAAGCATATAAAGCTAGAATTAATTTTCAAGTTGGAGTGGGAAAACAAATGGGAGTATGAAACGCCGGAGCTGACCAAGTGTTTTCATAGGCCTGTCAATGTCATGTACTATAGTGGGCTCTAGTGGTCATTAAACTAGTGTAACAGGTCATACTTATCATGGGGGCCAATATGGCATTGATGATTAATCTGTCTAATATTGGTTTGTAGTAGGTGTGAAGCCAGTGATGCAACTTATCAGGCAATATCTAGAATATTGCTTCTTGTTTTAATGTTTAAACGAACAATTATTTTGTCTCGCTTTTAAATAAAAATTTCTTTTGATTAACAATTGACGACTTGTCCAAGTTTAATCCTTTTTGTATCTTCTGTGCATGGTCCTTACCTGTTCACTTGTCTTGGACTAGCTGGTTCTTTCACACATTCAGTAGTTGGGCAATAGATGTCTATATTTTGTAGGGGCAGTGCTATTTGTGCATTAGTACGAACATGATAATTCAGAAAGCTAGTATTTTGGACTTTTTTTTTATTGATTTCTTGAGTGAAAACCAAAATTCTGGATTCCAAATTTACTTGCTGAATAAGGTTAATATTTTCTTTCTGTGTTTGATCTTCAAATTTGAAGAAAGCAAAACTTCATTTCTTTTGCTGTCATCCATTTGAGAATCTTCCTGTTTTATTACCTCCAGCTGATACTGAGATGGATACTTTGAATTCAACAGGTATGTATCTTGCGTAGTTGGGTGCCCAGTTGAAGGGGCGATTCCTCCTTCACAAGTCGCATATGTGGCAAAAGAACTCTATGATATGGGTTGCTTTGAAATCTCTCTTGGTGATACCATAGGGGTCGGTACACCAGGTATTGTTCTAAATCACCTCAGGCGTTTTGAATTCAGCTACATAATTTTTTTTTGGCTTACATAACAAGTTGTAATTACTATATTTCTGGATTACCATTCAAGGCTCACCCAGGTATTCCATGTTGGCCATCTGTTCTTTGAACTACCCATGTCATCCAACACCCCTCACCCCTCAAAAAAAAAAAAAAACATCTCTATAGGTGCCTGAGGTGGTTGTAGAATTTCCTTTGTAAGTTGTCCTCTGCCTCAATTTACCATAGGTATCCTGCAATTCTGACAGCTTCATCTATAATTCCTGTTTTCATTTATTTGTCTTTATATGTATTACAGCAATTGAAATTAGAAGGAGAAGACTTGGGAAGCCTTCTCTCCCCATTTTTTTAGTTCCCCATGTTTTTGAATTATTTACTGGAAACCATTGGTTTCCTCTGATTACATTCTCCAATGTGGCCTACATGTAACTACTACACTATTTTTGCTAACTACCAAATTTATCTTTTCTAGAAAATCATTTTTTCATTTGTTGATATGGATTCTTTTTTTTGATCTGGTAGCTGGCATCGCAGTTTTTTTTCCCAAATCCTAATTCCATGGCCTTTTTGGCATTTCCATACCTTAACAGCATTTCGAGTACTATTGTAATTTGGCTCTCGTCATTGGTCCTCATGGCTCTAGATGAACTATTGACCTTCTGCCAATTATTTTTTAGTTTGTTATTAGTGGCTCTTCATAATGCATTTATTTCCAATTCTATCAGCTTGTTTGGGATCAACTCATTACCTAAACAGGATATGCTTCATTCAGCAGTTCAAAAATGTCCTTCTATTTCGTTAACCCCACTGTTATTGAGCAATGTTCTTTCTCAACATCCCACCCTTGATCTGCTTCTATTTGATAAGGAATTAAGTCATATCTTTCAGATACTCTCTTACTATATTGTTGAAGCTTTGTCAAACATATTCCTATAAAAAAAAAAAGAAGCTTTATCACACATATGCGCCATGCGCATATATTTATTGACTTGTCCTCTACTTTGAAAGCAGATGGTTGTCTTTTTCATGCTTTTCTAATATTTTCCTTAATTGTCAATTGAGAATGTGTCTTCATGATTTATATAGGAGGCCAAAGGCAAAGTTACTTTCTATTTTGTCCAACTCTTTTGTTTGATAACTTGTCTGAATTTGCACGTACATCCTTTTTATTATTGCAACTCTAAATATGTCCTTGGTTCATAGACATAGCTGCAAGAATGATCGAGTTTGTTTTCTTTAACCACATTTTATTTCTTTTAGTTTTGCATCGCAAACAGCTATGACCATGGCCATAGTCGTTTTCTTTATTTTTTCTCTATTCTATTTTCCATTTTGTATTACTAAAGGTTTTTCTAACTTTTATGGGCCTCAGTGTCGAGGGCTTATACGAATTCCATATTTTTAAGTCTTGAAATGAGGTCTCATTTCAAACCTTTCATCTTTCTTTTGTCCACCTCTTCAAAACACGTCCGGGTTATTAGAGTTTGATGCATTAACCAAATTCAAACTCAAGTCTCCACTTTTTACATCAATTTTAGTAAACTTCGTATTCCTTGCCTTCTTTCCTTCTGAACTTGCCATGTATTTTTACTTAATACTGTCAATTTTTTTGGTGTTACAGTTAAATGCTCATGTATATCTTTTAAACCTTCCATATGTCTAATTCTTCTTGTGCTTTCAAATAAGGGCCCATATGGTAAACTGATTTACACATGACCCATTCTATGTGGTTATTAAGCACTAATATGGCCAGTGCTACTCCAGCCATTTATCATACATGATATCAATTTATGTTTCTACATTTAATTTTCTGTTTTAATCAAAGTAAAACTTGTCTTTTGCCAATACAAGTTTCATCTCCTAGTTTTTGGATGCTATTGCCTTCTTTAGTTCTCTTCCAACTTTTATTACCTGCAACAAATATGCTGTTTTTTCACGTTTCTTTGAGTACTTGTGCATATAAAAATTTGATGTGCTATCAGAAAGTGAGCTACCTACAGAACAAAAATTTGGATTTTGGAGGGTTATTGATCATTGATAATTTTTTGTGTAGTCCCTTACTACTGTGTAAATTCGTTCCCTACTTTGTTTCCTTGAACTTCTTTCCATTTCTTGTCAGGCACGGTCCTTCCTATGCTTGAAGCTGTAATGGCCGTTGTTCCAGTTGAGAAACTTGCCATCCACTTCCATGACACTTATGGGCAGGCTCTTCCAAATATTTTAGTATCCCTCCAAGTGAGCTACCTTTTCTCTGAAATACACCCATCAAGCACAACCTAAATCTTGTTCATGCCAAAGTTGCATTTCTTTATTGTTAAATACTTGTTAAGGGCTTGCATGTATCACACACTTGGCTTCATTCACCAAGTTGTTGATCAGCATTGGATGAGTTTGAACTTGGACAATGGTTCCTCTGAAATCCATCTTACTTGATTGCCCATCACAGCATGTTATCACTCTCTGTTTAGCTTGCCAACCCTTTAATTTAGTGATATGGTTTGAATTAGTTGTAATTGACAGCAAGATGGCATGCTTCAATCTCTGATTGCAATAGTAATAGATAAACAGTGAATTGCTCGGCTTCAGTCTTGGGGCATTATTTTCATGCCTTCAAAGCATGGATTTTGTTTTTCTTTCTTTTTACATTTTTAGAAGGACAATGCATGTTCATCATGATGAAGTATTGTCCCTGCATATAGATGTAGTATTACATAATCATCTGAAACTCTCTTTGATTTTACTACTACTTTTTTTTCCGAGCAGATGGGTATTAGCACATTGGATTCCTCCATTGCGGGTCTTGGAGGGTGCCCATATGCTAAGGGAGCTTCAGGAAATGTTGCCACTGAAGATGTCGTATACATGCTTAATGGTCTCGGTGTGAAAACCAATGTTGACCTGAGCAAACTCTTGTTGGCTGGGGAGTTCATCTGCAAGCATTTGGGGCGGGCGTCAGGCTCCAAAACGGCCATTGCCTTGAGCCGAGTTACAGCTGATGCCTCCAAGATATAAGAAATTCTCACGTATCAAATGGATGATCAAGCAATGAAGAAGAGGGATTTAATTCTCACGTGTCATTTTGTTTGGTGTAACACGTATTGTTTCTTCTATAGGAATAACTAAAACAGGGGCCCACTATTTGATTTACTATTATTTTGAGATTGGGAAATGCTTTCCCCTAATGTCTGTCAATTTGAAGCTGCTTTTAGCAATGGAAATAGTTTATTCATCAAGCTGAAGAGTTTTTTTTTGTTATCTACCGTTTGAGCTACATCCCCGAGCTGAAGAGTTAAGTTAATCCACTCTAATAGAGTTTGTCGCCTCTCTAGTTTTATATTATTTGGGGAAGAAGAAAATTAAATTACTTTGTGGATACAATTTCTCATCTATCAGGACGAAGCAATAGTTTGTCTATTTATAAACTAGAGTATTGTAGTCTTCATTGTCATGATTAAGTGGTCTCTCAAGTTAGTTAAAATGTTTTTGGGATCTTTGTCCTTGAAGATCGTTGGGCTGCCAAACATATTTAACAGGCTTTTTGTTTACTGGGTTGAAACTCCTATCCTGATTGCTGAGCTGGGATTGTCCTTGGACACTTGTCCCAAATTGGTTAGACATGTTCAACCTTGTTTGGGTTGGGCTGTCTATTACATCTGGTATATCAATGGCCCCTCAGGCCCAAGCTAGAGCTAGTCTGACCTGGCCCCTAGTTGGGACGAGGTGCCCCTGAAGTGTTTGCCATGCTTTTGAGTCTTTGTCATATTGTAATAAGAGTAGTGCTATGTATCTTAAATTTGTGACATAAATTTGTATCCCAAATCAAGAAAGACTATTGAATCAGTGGGTCTCATCAACTTTTTTAAATGAGACTCATTAATCTAATAGTCCTCCTTGATTTGGGATGCAAATTTGGGTTACAAATTTAGAATACATATTATTACTCATTGTAATAGTAAGGGGTGCTACCGGTTTGCTTCCTCAACGCCTCAATTTTTGGGATGTCCCAATCGGTGTTTTCCACATATCCCACATACATGGGGCATTAATTAAATCATCATTATGGGTTGTAACCGTCAAATGTCTTCATTTAAATTGAGGATTTTTGGCTCCTGATGGTACCTCTTTCTCATTCCTTCAAGAAAGCATGAAGGTGTGAAATGTTGAGCTTGTTTGTGTAGCCTAGTTTTTGTATTGATCTGAATGATAACCTAACTCGAAATAATATTGTGTGGTTTTTAATGAAATATTTTCTGAGACTTAGTCTATCAGTTCTACGGTTTGCGACGAAAAAAAATTTTTGCGCTTGTTTTGTAGCTCAATGCACAGACAGGACATATAAAAACTGTTATTTTTTGTGATTAGGGTTGATTGATACTGTACGGCCTCCCTCTATATTCTTTATTCTCAATTGTGAAATTCTTGTAGCTCCGTGGACGTTGACAAATTATCGAACCACGTAAATACTATATTGTGCGTGTGATTATTTTTCTTTGACGTGCGTTTTTCTCCATTTTTTGTTTCTCACGGGTTTGGGAATTTCTTGAAAATTTCCTAACACGAAGGTTCAGTGTGCTCATCGGTCTCTTTTTGTCGTTCCTTCTCTGACATTCGTCTCTTTGATCTCACAGTCATTCAATCGACTCGCCCCCTTAGGTACGTTTTTCTTTCCCTTCCACCCTAGATTCCTTCAACCCTTGGTGGTGGTTAGTGAGCCTCCATTTTTACCTCCTTAGGGTTTGTTATTTCAGACAGCTGAATAGTTCCCTAGGGTCTCTTCCTTTTTTTGTCAATCAGTCAACTACTGAGAGGATGTGTTTTCTCCGTGATTTGAGTCTTAATCCTAGGGTAATTAGAGATTGTTTCTCTAGTCTTCCAAATTTGTAAATTAGATTGAATTGTTTTGCCCCAATGTCTAGGGTAATCGTTTTGTCGTCTTCAGGGTCATCTTCTTCAATGGCTTTCCTATTTGGGAATGGTTCTGGCCTTGTAAAGGACATACCTCCACCAGATATGGATTCTAGAGTAGTGATCATAGAAGCCTTCCCCTCAAATGTCAAACCAACCCCTCAATTATATAGATAACAGGCCTGAAGTTGTAGGTTCTCCTCGAAAGAGGGGAAAAAGGCCCCGTGATGTAGATGACCTGACCTGTTGCTCAGTCGACCTGCCTAGTTGTGATACAGAGTCCTACGCTAGATCAATAAAGGAAAAATATGGTTTTCCTTAAGGGCATAAAGGTGCATGATCCAACTAGAGACGAGCAATGTGTAGATTCCTTCCCTAATAAGATGTGTTTCTTTGAAGTTGCCTTCGACATTAGGTTTCCTCTAAAGGATTACATTAGGTATATGCTCTATAACTTCAATTTGTCCCCTGCCCAGCTTTCTCCTAATCGATGGGGCCTATTAGTCGGCCTAGTCATACACTTTAGGTAGAGTGGGATTAAGTCTGAACCTTCCATAGTAAAGTCATTAAGCTCTTTCAGTTGGAACCCACTCCTACCCAAGATTTCTTCTATTTTACTAAAAGGGTTAACAGTCCACTGTTGGTTGTGGATCCCCCCTCCTCTCATAAGAAATGGAAAGGTAAGTTCTTCTTCGTGTCTAGATCGAGATGGGAGTTTGATGGCTATAATGACTAAGTGTTTCAGGTCCCCAAAAGAATGAGCTCTCCCTACCAACATCAGTAAGTTATTGCTAGTTAGCTCTCGCTGATGTGTTTGCCATGTCGACTCTTTGTTATGTTTGTTGCCATTTTTTGCAGACTGTATTCTTGATTTGTTAAAATTTGAGAAGGAAAACATCCTTAAGGCCAAGAAATTAGGTCATAGAGTATTGTCTGAGCTGGTCACTTAAGAGAACCTAGCTAAGTAGGGAATTTGTCCCCCACTCGAAACTAAGCTCGTCACCTTTGGTAAGTGTATTCTTTGTTCTTCTTCCCCTCTTTTTTATTGTTATTATTTTGTTTTCTAATCTATGTTTCACCATGCAGATTTTGAAGAGATGTCTTACAGGAAAGACACATTGATGAAACTTAAGGAGTCTCGAATAGAGGCTGAGAAAGAAAGTGAATCTAAACAACCTTCTCAAAAATTGTAGCCTGAGGAAAGGGCTAAAGAAATTTAAGAAGAATGAGCTAAATGCAACGGAAGCTGACCTACCTGAGAATGAGAAGGCCCTTATTCATCAGAAATCTGAAGATCCCTCTCTAACCAACTTGGTCAGGGAATTACAATATCCCTGAGGTTCCTTTCGAGGAGACTCCGAAGGGCCCCACCTCGGCTAAAGTGAGAGGCTTCATCTGGTCAGCTAGCTGATGATTCGTTATTGTGTAATCTTGACTTGGCTACTTGTTGCCTCTACTCGGTTCTCCCTCAAACTGACCTAAATGAGGCTTCCCAAGGTAGAGTTAGGGAAACGATAAAATGAGTCTCATGGGCTTGCTGAGGTAACCATTTCTTTTCTTCCTTCTGTGTCACTTTCCTATCAAATCATTGTCTGACTGCTATAGTTTTGGTTCATTTTCTTTTAGGTTGTTAAATATTTGAGCTCCCTAGTCATGACTCTCTTTGTTCTTCAGGAACAAAGGGATAATATGGTTGCTGAGGCGAGGTCAGCAAACGAGAATGTGAAGAAACTCTCTCTGCAATTGAACATTGTCTAAGCCTCTAAACTAACTTTGAAGGACCAACTTGAAGAATTCAAGTTTGAACTGGTTGTTGCCTTGTGAGCTATTGAAGAGGCCGAGGAAAAATGGGCTAAGGCTGTAGGGGAGGCAATTCTTCTCAAATACCAACTTGACGAAACAAACATGAAATGCGCTTATCTTCTCAGCTTCGTGTAAGTGTTGATCAAGCTATCGAGAAATTCAAGAAATCCTCTTAGTATGGTGAGGAAATCAGAGAGAGTTACTTGGATGGGTACCTTGCCTTTAAGACTCAAGCCAAAAAAAATTACTCAAAGAAAAGCTACCCTACCCTGGACCTCGATTCTTTTGAAAAGCCTTCAGACAAAGAAGAGGAAAGTAATTGGAAGAAGAATGACTCTACGATGGTTGTTATTGCTGAGGGTTTGGTGGCAAAGGAACTCGTGAAAGAGAAGAGTGTTGACCAACCCTTCGAGGTGTCAGAACAAACAGAGGACGGGGATGTCCAGCTATTTGAAGCATAGGCTAAGTCATCTGAGAAGGTTGCCTGATATGTTCTTGTAATTGTCTTTATTGTCCATTGTACAAGCTTTTTAATGTTTGAACCTCCTTTATTTGGAATGAATTTTGAATTTCTTTGCTTGGAATCTTGTGTCTTGGAATTTGCATTTTTTCTTCGCCTGATAATTGTCGCTTGACTAGATTCCCATGCCTATACCTTAACCTTGGGCCCCTTGTCCTCATGCCCTTTCACTTCTAGAAAGGTTCACCCTTATAGAGGTGAGAATTTGGGTTGACAAATTGTCTCCTTTCAAATTTTTCAACTAATTTCACCAAGGCTTGTATATAGGCTGGAATTGTAATCTGGTTGGAGATTTAAGCTGGACTCTTGAGCTTATTACTGACAAGTTTATACTTGTTTTGTGGAGGCTAATAAGCCTGTACTTGATGCATTTTCAACGGCTTTGTCTCAGTTGAGTCAAGTTAGATAAGCTCTTCTTTGGTTTTTGGTTGCTCATTATTTATTTTAGGTGGCCCTCTAGATTGAGTAGCCTAAAGCTTTTAGTGAAGTTGAGGAGCTTGAAGAGTTAGAAGTTGTGAGAAGCTGAATAGCTTTCTTGGCTGAAGAACCTATTTTCGATAGAATAGCTAAAAATCTCTTTTAGGATGGAAAGTCTATCTTAAATGGAAGAGTTGGATAGCTCTTTAGGTTGTAATGCCTCAAGGGAGGAGTTGAAAGGCTCTCTTAAGCTTAAAAGCCTTTCTTACATGGAAGAGTCGAAGAGCCTATTTTTAATTGAAAGAGCTGAAAAACTCTCTAGGTTGAAGACCCTATTTTAATTGGTAGAGCTAAAAAGCCTACTTTAAATGGAAGAACTAAAGAGCTCTCTAGGCTAAGAAGCCTATCTCTAAAGGAAGAGCTGAAGAGCTCTTTTAGGATGAAAAGTCTATCTCCCTTTCAGTAAATTCTTTGGCGTTTTAATGCAACTGAATGAATAGAAAAATTTCCTTGAACAAGGAGTATTATTGCTAAGACTTGTTTAGAGAGATTGGTTTTTTTGACAATTTAAGAAAGGAAAACTAGGGGCCCACTTGGTTTCGCTATTGATAGAACTTTTTTAGATGCACAGTGTTCCAAGAATGTGCCAAAATATGTCCTTCTTAGATTTGTAGCTCATAATTCTCAGGCCTGATTATCATCTTTATCACTTAGGCACTTTCCCAGTTGGGCTCAACCTTCCCATGGATATTTTCTTACCAGCAACAACTTCTTTAGAACTGGGTCCCCACCTTGAAGCTTCTATTCTTCACCCCTTGATTATAGTACCAAACTGTTCATTGTTGATAGGCCAAGATCCTTTGTAAAACTTTGTTCCTCTTTTTATTGATAAGGTTTAAGTTAACTAAGAGGGATCTGTCATTTAGTTCAGGGTTGAATGGATCTATTCTTGGAGATGGGAGTTTGATCTCAACCGGTGCAACTGTTTCAGTTCCAAAGGCTAAATTGAAAAGTGTTTTGTTGGTGACAATTCGAGTTGTTGTTCTATAAGCCCATAACATATTATGGAGATTTTCTACCCACTGATGCTTCAATGCTTCTAGTCGTCTCTTTAATGCATTAACAACTGTTCATATGGTCACCTCAGCTTGTCCATTAGATTGGGGATGAGCAAGTGAAGAGAAGTAGTTTTTAATTTCTAGCTCGGCGCATAAAATTTTGAAATCATTGTTGTCAAATTATTTTCCATTAGCTATCACTATGGCTCCTAGAATCCCAAAGCGGCATATGATAGACTTTCGCACAAATTTTTTCATCTTTTGCTCAGTGATGGTTGTCAATGGCTCTACTTTTGAACATTTTGTGAAGTAGTTCACAACCACAACTTCATATTTGCATTGTCCTACTCCCAAGGAAAAAAGGTCCCACAATATCTATCCCCCTTGTTGGAAAGACCATGGGCTTGTTACTAGGGTAAGTGGTTCGTGTGGACATCTGATATATCTTACACTTTCTGTCTAGGTTAGTTGAGTCATACATCACAGTAGGCTAAAAGTAAACATGCCTTAGAACCTTGTATGCCAAAGTTCTTCCCCGATTTTATTTCCATAGATTCCTTTGTCATCTCTCTAAACATGTAGTCAGACTTTTCTGAGGTTATGCACCTTAGAAAGGGCCGAAAATATCCCCTATTATAGAGCTTGCCTTGTTTAATGAGGAAATGAGATGTCCTATTTCTCAATTTAGGTGTCTTTTTTGGATCTCGAGAAGTGTTCCCCCCAGAGATAACTGAAGCTGGGGTCCATCCAGCTCGTGGCTTCTGTTGCATGCATGGCCTCTTCATTTTATGAGCTTTGGGTGATACTTGGCTCTATCAAGTACTCCATTGGAACTGTTCTATTGAGATTTCCATGTGTAGCTGTTGCCAGTCTAGCCAATGAATCTGCTCTGGCATTCTCCATTCTTCATACCTACATGATTTCTACATGAAGAAACTTCCAACAAATCATTGACAACTTTTAGATAAGCTCTCATTCTTTCTTCCTTTGCGTTGTACTCATACCCGACCTGCCTCACCACCAACTGGTAATTGCTATGGATCAGCAATTGTTAAGCTTCCATAGAATGAGCCAACCTAAGCCCGGCAATTAATGCTTCATATTTTATTTCGTTGTTGGAGGTTTTGAAGTTAAATCTCATGGCATACTCAATGTTGATTCGCTCTGGTGAGGTTAGGATGAGCCTAACTCTAATCTTTTTTGCATTAGATGCTCCATCCACATGCAATTCCCAGACTAGGATGTCTGGTATGAACCTTTCTTTGCATTGAGTTGTGGCCTACTTAGGGAAGCGAGGTTTTTCAACAAGAAAGTCGACTAGGACTAGGTCCTTAATTGTAGTTCTTGGCTTGAACTTGATGTCAAATTCTCCAAACTCAATTGGCCACTTAACCAACCGACCTGAATATTTAGGTTTATGGAGAACCTACTTCATTGGCTAGTCAAGTTGCACAAATTGCATAGTATCAAAAATAGCTACTCTGGGTATTACCCATTTCTAGGAGAGTTTATAAACAAATATAGATCTTTGGTATCATCCTCGATATTGAGATATACCATAAGACTAATAAGCAGATTCGATATTTCATTACTCTCGATACGTTCCACAAAAAATCTGATTGAGGTACTTTGATCGTATGAGCTTGAAAATAAGGACTGAGCATTCTAGTTGCTATCACAAGAGCTAAGTCCAATTTCTCCATTTTTTAGTATCTCTCCTCTGATCCTCTCAAGGCCTTGTTGCAAAAATAAACTGGTCTCTGAACTTTCTCCTTCTCTCTGACCAGAGAAACACTAATTAAGAACTCAAACACAGATAGGTACAAGGTTAAAACCTTTCCTATCTTTGAGCTAACTAGGATGGGTGGTGTGTTTAGATAGGTTTTCAAAGATTGGAAAGCCTCCTCACATTGGTCATTCCATTGGAAAGCTAGACAAACCTTTTCAAGGCAACTATTCTTCCAGTGAGCCGTTGGACTTCTTTAATGTTGTAAATGACTTCATCTCGAGGAAGGCTTTAATCTCCCTGAGATTAACCTCGATTCCTTTTGATTCATAAAGAAACCAAGAAAGTTCCCTACTGATACCCCAAAGTCACATTTGGTGGGGTTCAGCTTCATTCCATACTTTCTAAGGATTTGAAAAGACTCCTTAAGGTGCTAAATATGAAGCTCGACCGTGAGTAACTTCAAAAACATGTCATCAATATAAATATCCATTGTGGTGACGATATGGGTTACAAATATCTTGTTGACTAATCTTTGATAGGTGGCCCCCACATTCTTCAAATTGAAAGGCATGACCTAAAAACAAAAGGTACCCTATTCGGTTATGAAAGAGGTCTTCTCTTAGCCATCATGATCTGATTTTAGCCTAAAAAGATAGTCATGAAGTTTAGGAGTTCGTGACTAGAGGTGGCGTCAACAATGACATTTATTCATGGAAGAGGGAAGCTATCTTTTGGATAGACTCAATTTAGATTAGTGAAGTCAATGCAGAGGTGGCTCTTTTCATTGGACGTCTTGACCAGTACCACATTTGCCAACCAACTCAGATAATCCACTTCCCGAACTGCTTTGGCCTTGAGTAGATTAGTCACCTCTTCGTTGATCGCCTATTATCTTTCATGGAAAAATTTCTTCTATTTTGCTTGATAGGTCAGCAATTGGGGTCAACACTTAATTTATGAACAATCACTTTAGGGTCTATTTCTTGTATATATTTTTGCTTCTAAGGAAAACATATGAGTTGTGTCTTAAGAACGTAATGAGCTTATCCTTGATCTTGGCCACCAGTTAGGAGCTAACGAAGACCACATGTCCAAGTTCATCATCCACTTGGACTGGCTCCAGCTCTTCTGAATGTGTAGGCCTTGTATTCACCTCGTCTCTCATATCGAGATCATCCCTTTGAACATAATCTACCTCATTTTGCTTCATAGAGGTCATATAGCACTCTCTGGCCATCTTTTGGTCTCTTTTAACCACACCAATCCCATTTCAGTGGGGAACTTCATCATTAGGTGATAGGTAGAGGGGATAGCAGAGAACATTCAAAGAAATTCTTCCCATTATCATGTTGAAAATAGAGGAAGCCTCAACAAGAAGAAATTTCATAATGGTTGTGGCTTGGTAGGGGGTTCTCCAAGAGTCAAAACAAGCTAGATAGAACCAAGTGGGTATACCTTTTCAATAGAAAATCCCACCAGGTGTGATTTGACGGGCTGAATTTGTTCTCTACTAATGTCGAGCTAATCGGCTAAACTGTCATTGTCAACAAGAACTTGCTAGATATTTTTATTGGCAATGATGACTTTTATAAACAGAGGGTTATTATGGGGGAGCTAGAATCCCTCCAATTCGGCATATGACAATGTTATTTCTATACTAAGTCTTGGAGCCTTTTTTATAACGTGAACCTTGGGAAAATCCTCATAGCGGGTTTTTCACACATAAGCCTTCATGGTTGAGCTAGATTCCCTTCCTCTAAAGAATCCCCCATAAATCACATCATCAACTTCTTGATATATTGCAATAAAAGTATAATTTTTCATAAATTTGTTGATGCATCTAATGTAGCAAGTAGGACTTCAGATTACTATTTTCGTTTATTAGATATAGTTGTTGAAGAGATTGAACAAGAATATGTTGTCCAGATAGTGACTAACAATAAAACAGCTCTTAAGCTGCTGGAAAGAAGTTGATGGAGAAAAGACCATGTGTTGTATTGGACAACGTGTGCAACATATTGTATTGATCTTATACTAGAGGACATTTCAAAAAAGAAATCTGTTGCAAAGGTTCTAGATGATGCAAAGTCTATCACAAGCTTCATTTACAATTATCCAAGGGTATACCGTTTGATGAAAAAATATACAAATGGTAAAGAATTGTTACGCCCTTCAATTACCAGATTTGTCACAAATTTCATTGCACTTGAGAGCATTATTATGCAGAAAGATAACCTAAAGGCTTTGTTCACTTCTGATGACTATAAGGCGACTAGTTTTGGGAAGATGAAAATCGACCCTCCTAGTGATGTAAAAAATTTGATTATGGGTAAAGACTTTTGGAAGAGAGGTAATGAAATTATGATTGTTAAAGAGTCATTGGTTAGGGTGTTAAGGTTAGTAAATGGAGATGAGAAACCTACAATGGATTTTATATATGGAGCAATGGATCGAGCAAAGTTGGCTATTAAAAAAGATTCTCGATATTGGGTTGACTATTGGAAGATTATTGATCGTCGGTGGTCTGTAAAGTTACATCATGATTTGCATGTTGCTGGTAAGTATGAACTACAAAGTTATGTTTTTCATTACTTGTATGAAATTTACATGATATGTGTGTGGATAAATAAGTAATCATAATGAACTAAAAATTAATATTTATATATGAGTAGGTTACTTATTGAATCCACCATTCCAGTATACTACTACCAGCTCTAGGGAAACGTTCTAAGAAACAATGGATGGAACGCAGAAAGTAATACAAAGATTCGAACCGAACATTGAATGTCAGATTAAGGCAATAAATCAGGTATGTAGTGCTTGTTTACTTACAATTTTATTTATTATTTGAATGACATGTTATATAATACACGTTCTTTCGCAATTATAATGTATGTAGATGTTTTTGTTTTGGAATAAAGTAGAAACATTTGGATCAAATATTACGCAAGCAGCAATTAACAAAACAAATCCTGATAAGCTAAGTTACAATTTATAATATTTAGTCAATGTATATTTATTCATTTGTGAATTCATCAAAATTTATTTTATGCAGCTGAATGGTAGATTATTTATGGTTCATGTGCTCCTGAGCTTCAAAGTATAGCAGTTAAGGTACTAAGTCAGACTATTTCATCTTCTGGTTGTGAGCATAATTAGAACACATGGAGTCTTATTCACACCAAGACAAGAAACAGGTTGAAATATACTAAACTCCAAAAACTTGTTTTCATTCACTATGACATGAAATTGAAAATTAGGCATACTGTGCGAAAGAACCAGCTAGAGATTGAAAATAGCTTTAATCCTATCAATTTGGATTACATATTTCACGAAGATGATCCCCTGAATCCATGGTTAGAAGAAAGGGAAGAACCATTGATGCCCTTGGATAAGGAAACTCACTCTTGGATGAATTCTTTTGGTGAAGATGATGATAATGAATGTATACCTCTTTCTAAGTCACTTGATAACCAAGGCTCTGATTCTAGTCCTGCGCCGACTGAAAACAATAATGGTGGTGGTAGTGACAATGATGATGATGGTGGTAGTGGTGATGGTGATGGTGATGAGGGCCATCGAGTTGCTAGTCTAACCCAAATTTATGGTTATAATTGTGAGGGTAACCTTCCAGCTCAGACTGATACTAGTGGTCATTGTCATGATTCACCGTTTCGCGGGAATCATAGACTTAGTGCGGTTAGAGTTGATCCAGAAGCTTTTGGTCAAGAATCACAGGATAGAAAAAAATCAAGAAAAAATACGAGAAATTGGTATGAATGTGAAGTTTCCTCGTCTAGTGTTATGCAAAGTTTGAGTGATTTCACCCTTAGTGATTCATCATATGGTAGTGGTAATGAAAACTACCACTCATCAGGCTGGAAATTATAGGCCCTACCCTTATAGTTATTCTCCTCAACACTACCCTCTACCATTACATCCCCAAGATAATTTTTAGGGCTGTTAAACCCTAACAATTACTTGACATTGCATACATATGAAGAGCAGCCATGATAAGATAGAGTTGAATTTGGAACATTTACTTATATGTTGCCCACAGGATGGAATGATGACAGTGGAAATAATCAAGATCAATCTCAATCTCAATGTTTGGATCCTCCGTGTCGTTCTTTTTGGTGGTAAGATTGTTGAAAGATAATGCTATTACTTTCTCTTCTTTATTGTATTGTACAATTCTAAAAAAAAAATTGGTTCTATCAATATGTTCATTTAATAAATTGTTAGATTTGTAATTGTGCAATTCATTTGTTCAATTGTTGTTAATGGAAAGGTCACTGATGCATAGTGACTTAAAAAATATTATTAATACTTATGATATTTTATTATCATGTTTATAATACAATAAAATGCACTAAATTACTAAACACCCATATTTGCACGATTTTAAGTTGAAACATGTAAATATTCATGTTTTATAGGAGGTTGTGAGTTAAAAAAAAAATTCACGCATTCGGTTTCCGTTACAGTTACGTAACATCCGTTTCACCCCGCGTCCATTACAATATTACCATTACTGTTACGGTATCCGTTACCGTTATTCAGAACCATAGTTCCAATTTACTCATAGCACCATCGAGTAGCGAGGACTAAACTAGGCTGCAATATCTCTATGTTGTTATCATATCATTTTCCTTGCATTATGGTTTATTGAATTGATGATTCAATAGCCATTGCTATTTTTTTTTCCTTATACATAGGATACATAAATTGCTAAGAAAACAAGTCAAATTCTCTTTGGCTTAAGCTCTTTCATATGTATCCCCCCCCCCCCCCGGGGGCCCTTCCTCTTCTCTCCCCTTCTTCTAAAGAAGGTCTTTCATATGATGAAAATATACTTTTGTCTTTGATATTTATAATCACCAGTGACTGTGTTACTTTAAACAGTCAATGAAGACCAAGAAAGTAATTAACAGTAATACCTTTTCCACTTGCCTTTAGTTACAGCAATAATATGAAATAATGAGGCCTTTTATGTTAAGAAAACTATGTATTTTGAAATGACAGGGATTGATGATTTTTACAACAGTTGATTGAAAATTGTCTTAATGATGTGGTTCTCTCCATGTGTAGGAACACCCAAGTTTCCATTTTCTTTTGATCTGTTAAGTGCAAATTCGGAACTACCTCAACCCAAGCATTTGTCAGCATTGACACAAAAACAAGAAAAAGAAAAAAAAAAATAGGTGGGTGATCACATATTGGATCACAGCCTTGTATTCTCGATGGAATCCACTTGATATATTGCGTAGTTTGAGCTTGTTTAAGGTAAATATTACGTCGTATTGTTTCTTTCTTTTTTGAGTAAGTAACACATATAGCGCATGTAATTAATGTTAGCAAGTCAAAAACTTTGATCATTTGATAAAATCCATCGATCTCATGATTTTTGAATGAACTAGAATCTGACCTATTATGTGGGGTAAAGCTAACATGACATGGACTTGAAAGGGGTTAAAGGTACTTTCGAATGGATTCAAGCAATGAATAATCATCAATACTAGTTAAAATGAACCTCTGTATGAGGGAATTTTTGTAAATTCATTAGAATTTCACCAGTTGAAACATGACAAGATTTTTCATGCAATTAAAAAGTAACATTTTTAGTACCGTAAAAAGAATTACGATTCAATCAGATAAAGTTACGTTTCAAGTAAATTAAGCTATGACTAAATGAAGTTGAAAATCTCAGATTTTCTAAGATAAAAATATATATATATTGACCTCATTCACTAATAAATTCCCCATATTAGATTGTAATTCTTTTTAGGGTTAATTGTTTTCTACCTCTTTGTGACTTTGGCTATAAGCACTTTACCTACTTGACGTTTAAAATAATGCGCATTACCCCCTTATAATTATGTACCAAAGTGAAATAGTTATTTTGATCATCCAAGTTAACGGAGAGTTTTCTCCACACGTCCAAAACATGTTGTGGGCTTTGTTTCCCTAAAAAAGGATATTGTCTAAGTGTCTAAAATATCATTTATAATATATGGTATAATACCCAAATAAGTAGGACATCAGTCCCAAAAAAATGTGTAAGGAAAACTTAAATGATTTTTGGCCCCAGACCAAAACCTCACTCGAGGGAAAAAGAGATTTGACATATTTTATTGAAATGTGTTGGTTTATTGTCATGTTCCATTAATTTTATATTCAAGAGAAAATTAGATGAAAATATTTGATTTTAAAATATGGGTATTATGGTAATTTTAATTCCATTAAGGGCGTCTGTTACTTTACTTTGGCCCATAACTATAAAGAGGTAATGTGCATAATTTTAAACATCAAGTAAATAAAGTGTTTTTAACCGAAATTATAAGGAGGTAAAAAATAATTATCCATTTTTTTTAACACGATATTTACTTGAATTGGTATTGTATGTATTGCAAACAAGACAAATGTTGAGATAATCTTGTTGGCCATGAGTGTGTGGAAGGAAAGAAAAATGGTCTTTTGGTGTCACAGTTCATGGAAGTAGTTGAGATCCCAATGATGATAGAGCACCATGGCTTTGACCAGTAAAAAAAAAGTTAGAAGAAAGTGAAAGTGAAATAAAGCAAAGACCTTAATTGCTTGCCCACCATTATATTTTCTTGGCCTCAATGATGCCTAAATGTACTCCTAACCAACATTGACTTTTTGCTTGCTCCGTCAGTCAAAGCTATTTTGCACTATTGTTGTGTTAAGAGCCCCCAGTTTCATCTTTTATTGGAGGTCCCAACTTCAACTTTGATGAGTGGCTGGTATTAAGAAATATTCCCTATAAAAAAAGGGGTGTTCGGAAATATTTCTACATAATATGGACTACATAGTGTAATATAATTTGAGTGGAAATTATCTTTTGACCCCTTTAACTAAGATTTTGGTGAAACCAATACCTATAATCCGCGGAGCAATGTAAAACATGTGACAGTTGAAGGGACAACTTTTATGTGGTTTAATGTCTCTGCTCCTTAATAGTCTTGGACTAAACTGCAATATTTATATGGGGAATGAAATCATAATGATATTCATCTTTTTTTTTTTTTTAGTTTTCTCACGTAATTTTGCAAATTTATTAGTATACTATTATGTTGATTTTTTTTTAGAGAATCTTCTAATTGTTCGATAGGAATTAGAAATAAACTCCATAACTTGAAAGAAGGAAAAAAAAATAACCAGCAAAAAAAAAAATGAAATTAAAATTTTCACATTGCCCCTTAAACTAATTGAATTATTTTACATTGTCCCAAAACGCAAACGTTCGTTATCTTTTTAGACGAAAAATTGCCAACATGACAAGATAGAGAAAAAATTTACATAGTTCAGGAGATAAAATAAAATAACTTTTTCAAATTCATAATGGACGGTAATAATTGGGGCGAAGTGAAACTAATTTTATAGTTGAGAGTGCAATATGAAAAATATGATAATTGAAGAGGGTTAAAGTATAATTTTTCCTATTTTTATTGATCAATAATGGTAATGCCAATAACTTGAATGTGGTAATGGTATGTGCAATAATTTGAATTTCTTAATGTGGTAGAGATTTTCAATACTCAAGGTTTGGAACAAAAAAAAAATCAACGAAACTGATGGTGGAGGAGCTCTTCAGCCCTTCCTGTCTCACTCTTATCGGTTCCTAACACCGTCACAATCAATTTAAATTTATATAGTATTCTTATGTGTTTTGTACCGAATTCTATCCTATGATGAATCCTTTAATTTGCATTCAACCTGAGTTGATCCTAGGTGTGGAACCTTAGAATCAAATTTGAATTCCAACTTGATAATTAAAAACTAGACGTTACTATAATCGTATCTCTAGTTCATCCTTGATTCAAAGTCTAAGCATTGACAATAGCCGGGTTGATGGTTCGAGTTGAAGGTCAAGTTCTGGGTCAATCCGAATTGAAAATTTTGTAAATTGATTTAAGCCCAGATCAATGTCTGAATGCATCCCCACCTATCCCACTTGCACCCCTAAACTTGAAGCCCCATCACTTAAACAAAATCAACATTTTTACTGTTTTTACAGATCGACGCACTACTCCCAGAAACACATAACACCCTCATCTCACAACATGCCACATCTCTGTACGACATGTAATTTCATTATGATTCTTATGCACATCATGACATCTGCATCACCATACTCGGCCTTCCTCAACATACTCAGAGTTGCCCTATTTTGGTGTGATGTTAGTATCTGAACCCATCACCATCAATGGAGTTCATCACTTTCCTGCAAAGTGCACGCACGCATGTGCCTTGAAAAGTTGAAGTAGCCCCTTCATTTGTTGGTGTTATTTTTATGATGTATAAAGATGATGGAAGGAGATTCCAACTTGGGTTACGAGTTAATGACAAATACTAACTATTTTTGTTATGATTTCGAATCTAAGAATTAGTCTTTTTAAAATAGGCTAAGTTTATATATCATTTACTTTGACAAAGTTTATATAGGTGGATACGAGTTTTCTCTACTTAGAAAGAATTAGTCTCTTCAAAATAGACTAAGCTTAAATATCATTTACTAACAAAGTTTATTATAGACGAATACGAGTTTTTGCTACGTAAAAAAGTATATTAATGACTACCATTTATATGACGCGTTACATTGCCAAAAAAAAAAAAAAATACCCACAACTTGTTACACGACTAGTATTTATTATTCTTTTGCATCTTTAGTATTATCTTATAATTTAAACTTTACCCCTTATAGTTTTGGACAAAAGTGCAATAATTATCGAGGTTAACAATTTTGCGTAAAAAATCGTAACTTTTTTTTTGTGTTGTGGTGTTTTCTTTTGAATTTTGTTGGACCATATGCAAAAACTATTTACTGCATAGAAAGGGAAGAGAGGGAAAAATAATTATACATTTTAGAGGGAGAAAAATACCAAATATACTAGGTATAAGGGTCTAGTAGTTATTATGGCATGTTATTTAATTAAAAACATTAACTTTTCATATTTGATCGTTTATTTTCAAGAAAAAAATATTTCAATTTGGTAAATTACATGTGATTATGCACAAGTTTCAAAAATAGAGGAATGCAAAGTGTCACGTGTCGTCAAGCGCATAAGTTCTTGGTGTGGGATATATCCCGTTTAAGTTGACTGTACGTAAGTGATTACATTTATCTTAAAATTCATTGCTTACAACCATACGCGTGTTTATAAATTATGTTAAGATCAAATTGTAAGGTGTCATTTCTCGAATTAAATAGCATATTATGAACATGTGAAAATAAGGATACATTATTTTGTGCTGAACTTTGATGTAATAGTCCTTGTGCTCATGCTTAGTTTAAAAAAAATAAATAAAAGAGAGTTATGCTAAGTAATTGACAGCAAAATCAAAACTAGTTAAGTGTAGACACAAGTTTCCAAGTTTGGCGGTGAAAATTGGAAAGTATGAACTTCCTTTCTCAGAATCCTGGCCCACACAACTGGCAAATAAACAAACACCTTATTTGCACTTGATTGTTGATCTCAAAACTCCATGCTGTTCTAATCTTAGAGAGACTAATTATATAAACCATGGTAGGTATCTAAAAGCAAAAGCTATGGTGAAACAAAGGGAAGCAATCTTTATGAAGAAGATTTTCAATATGATTAATTACCAAGTTTTTCAGGGTTTGTGGGGGCCATCTTGAGCTGGTGCTAAGATCAATAATCCAGGACTTTCATGTATTGCTTTCCCCCGTGAACGCATACAGAAAGTACTTGGGAAAATTACATTTGGAACCCAAGAAGTTTGTCACTTAAGCAAATAGATTCCTTCAGATATGAAAATTACCTTCTCATCCTCTTCCTCCAGCCGATCTTTCTTATAGGGTTTCAAGGGAAATTCAAAAAATAAAAATAAAAAAATTGTGATTTATGAATTTATGTCTAATATGATAATGGGTCCCATATGAGGGAATTTGATTCTATAAATTTGCATACATTACCAAAGTTGGATGGCCTTTCAAATGGAATTATGGAACCAACATGGGACCATGTGTTACAACAACTCAAACATCAAGGGATGAAGATGTTATTTTTTAAATTTGAAGGGTATGTCTGATTAAATAACAAACTTTAGGGGATTTGGATAAAATTTACCATAATAGTTTGAGACAACATCATTCTTCACTAAGAAAAGACCACTCCACATTCACACCCTTCCATGGCCCACTTGATAATCCCTGCTCTTTTTTTTTTTTTTTTCCTGGTAAGTAAACCCTGCTCTTTTGACCATTATGATTCGATTTGTGCTTTAGGAACAAATAGTAAAAATTAAGATGAAGAAACAAATATAAAAGTGGGATTTGCATTAATGATAAGTGCTCATTCGGACAACTGAGATGTTATGAGTTCAAATAGGGAACAATCTTAATATCTTATTGTGCACCTACATCTTTGTTCTATTTTTACATAGTTATATCATATCATATTTTTCTGCATTTTCGCTGTAGACAAAACCCCCCCTACAAAAAACTCCTCGAAGGCTTCCAGAATAGAATGATTTTGATTGTCCTCCTGACCCAATTCATGTAGTAATGCAACACCACAATACATATTATAACTAGAAGCTCAGCAAGATCTCTCTCTCTCTCTCTCTCTCTCTCTCTCTCTCTCTCTCATGTCCAGTTATATGCAACAAGCAGCATCAAACCTGAGCCCTTGTCTCTCTCTCTCTCTCTCTCTCTCTCTCAATGTTTAGACTATGGATTTGTCAGGTAATACATGGCCTCTAAACCTGGTATCCAGACAGCCTCTGAACAAAATTTATGTTCAACCAGGCACCAAACCCAATGCATTTTGACTCTCACCATTCATTGACCAAACTCATTTTCAGAGCTCAAAGTTCAAGGTCCCTCTCACCCTTCAGTCAAAAACAAAAAACACACAAAGTCCAGAAATCTCTATATTTTATAGAGAAAAAAAAACCCATTCAGATCTTTTCATCAGTATTCCAACTCAAGCAACATTCCTATCTTCCGCTTTCTACTTCTTTTACTTTTTCGACTCCTTTAGTCCTTTTGAAGCAGAAGATCCAAGCACAAAGTTGTTTCTTCTTCTCATTTTCCTAGGGGTTTGAGCTCAGAATATTCCTTATTTCCATGAAAAGTTTTGATCGATTCTGAACTGAAAACAAAATGGGTTTGAGAAAAGAGTTTGCTTGTTTCTCTCTTATCCTCCTGATCTTGTTACTGCTGCAAACTTCATCTTCTGCAAATGGGTCTGCAAATTTTGGCAGCTACAGAGCTGGGTCAAGTTCACAGATGAGTACTGTTAAATCCAGTGCTCTGAGAGGAAACAAAGATGAAGATGGTGGTAAACTTTTCGATGATGACAAGAGGAAAGTCCATACAGGTCCTAATCCTTTGCATAACAGATGAGTAGTTGAGTACATAAGCAAATGCTTGATTTGTCATCAAGCTGTGAGTTTTTTTTTTTTTTTTTCCTTTTTTTTAATATTATATTTTTGCTCTGTTGTCTAGAGGAGTACTTGGAACAATCTTATTACTGCATGTAAAAGGGTTTTGAAAAGGAATTATTTTGTGTTTTCTGTTAAATATAGAAAGAAAAGTTTCATGATAATTAATGCCATTAATGTAGTTTTTGGCATTTCAAGGACTCTTGGGGACTTGTTTCTTCTGCTGCTTGGTTGGTTTTTAGCCTTCTCCTTTTCCCTTTTTTTGTTGGTGTGGATAGTTATCTGTCATTTTGCTTCTTTTCTGGACTTAGATTTAGAATTATACAAATTAATTAATAAATTTCATCAAGATTCAAAATTTTAGACTGTGGAGATACCAGGCATTTCCTTATGCTATGCAACCTGTCAATTACCTACCATTATTATGGCCAATCTTATAGGTGGGTAAAATTAGAAGTGTCGATTTAAGAATCTTGAGATTATGAATTTGAATATGGTTATTTTACAAAAATAATACCAAATGATCTGTTTGTCGGGTCGGTAATTGGCAAGGAACTTGAACTTGACCCCCCTAATCTATGATTTTTAATATGGTTCGTAGCGAATTATATTAGATAATAACCACTATTTTTATTGAGAATACTTCCATTCTAGCTCGCGGTATCCCATTATCTTTCTCATTACATGGCAAATTATTGCATTTTCTGAGTGCCAATATCACCATTTTAAAATTATCCCTTGAATTTGCAATAAAATACGAGTTTCCAGGAATAGCCAAAAAAACAATACGAGTTTTCAGCTCGGATTTGTTCAGATAGTTTTGGCTTATTTCTATTTTTTTTGTGCAATGGTTTTTGGGGGTAGAATTAGAGGTGACAATTTTTGATACGACACGATAATCCGATACGAAACACGATACGAATAAATAGGTTTGGTTGACTAAGTTTTTGACACGACCCGCGTATGACACGACCCGTCAACACGAAGTGTTAATGAGTTGTGTTCGGGTTCAACCTGTTTAACACGAATGGACCCGTCAACATGAAGTTTTTAATTCGAAGGAGGTTGTCTTGGCCTTTTCGTTGCATGTATGAGTTTTTATGTTTTGATGACTTGTTTTTTCTATTATTTTGATGTTTAATTTGGTTGTATGATGTAAAATTAACATATTTAATTAGTATTATATAAATAAAATATTAATTATTTGTAACTGTTTATCAAGTATTGACATAATTATTGTATAAAAAATATACTATTACTCATTATTGTTATTATTATTATTATTAAGTTAATTTTTAGTTTATAGAAAAAGTATGAAGAGATATTCAATTAAGTGAAAATAAAATCTTAGCGTTAAATTTTTTATTCAAAGTTTACGTAGGTCAACATGAATATGAACACGAACACGACACGAAAATAAACAGGTCAACTCAACACGACACGAATAGTTAAATGAGTTGGGAATGGGTTGACTAATGTTTGACACGACTGATGTTCGACACGACACGAACCCGACACAACACGACTCGATTGTCACCCCTAAGTAGAATGCTTTTGTTCTTCATTGTATCCTTACTACGAAAACACAATGTAATGTAAATAGTTTTAAGTAATTCATGTCAGACCACACAATGTAATGTAAATAGTTTTGAGAAAGATATTGGTGGCCGTTGGATGAATCTATTTAAAACTGTCGGATGAATTTATTGAAGTTTGTCTTATTTTATATTATAGATTTTTTACTCTTTTTTTTAACTCTAGTCTTCTACTTTGATTTTGTTTTTATAGTCCCAACCTAAACTAGTCCGATATTTTTCTTAATTCAATTTGTTCCTTTGATATTTTTTTTGAAAGTTATGGTGGCATTGTTAACAGGTGGTTAAAACGAGTTTATGGGTTAAATACAAAATTAATGCGTTTATTTCACGGGTCTACCGAGTTAATCCGTTAACCACCCGAGACTATAAAAACTACATCTAAATAAGTTAAATCTATATTAGGTTCATGTCGATTTCACGAATCATGTCTAGAATTGTCAGACCTACATGACATCCAACAACATAACACACTCAACGAATCTTCAAACTGTTGGTCTTTCTTTGCTAATTTTATAGTCGATAATACCACTTTGATTATGCATATCTCGACTCCTAGCTCAACGACCCCTCTTGGGTACTCCTAGCTGATGACCTATCATTTAGCAGTGGGTCATCTTTGGGTTAGTGGTAAGGATTGAACATGGGCACAATTTCTACCTAGTGACCCTAGGCTGTTAAAATTGCTCTCTCTATGCATTGCGCTCTAAAAACAAATTCAAACCCTTGAAATCATATTTTTGTGAAAACATTAAAGTGCACTGTTTTAATGATATGCCTCAACCAAAGACATATCATTCAAATTAATAAAGATTCTTATTTATTTTTTCTGTTTATCATTAATAAAAAATTTTGAGGTTTCATATATTTTAATTATTAGATCAGCGGTGGATGTCACCAAATATTTTAAATGGAAATAAAATTTTGGGGCCCTCAAATATAATTTTGAATAATGTTATTGGACTTAATTTTAAGATTTAATTTGAGAATTCCATATATTTTAATTATTAGATCAGTTGTGGTTGTTGGAATACAAATTAACTATCAGTTGAATGACCATTTATTAGGTTTTCAAATTAGATCCATAAAATAAGTATAAGTTGAATTTTTTTAAAAAAATAGAATCTCTTTCAAAAAATTATATTTTTTTGAGTTAAATTTGATGTCACGTATTCTGGGTTAAATTTTGCTTAATTGTTTTATAAAGAGCATAACTGGCCATAAAAACAAAGAGAGTATGAGTAGTTCACTATCTAAGAGTGAATTTGGTAATTTTTCCGTTTTCATATTTTCAAAAAATAGACATAATTTTTTTTTTATTTTTTTGATATAAACTAAAAACATAAAATATGTTTGGTAGTCAATTATGTTTAATAAATTATGAAAACAAAAATAAAAAACTTGTTTGATAAAAAAAATTTTAACTAAAAGAAAATAAGAAAAACTAGACCCACACACAGAGAATCGTATATGATAATACACAAAGTTGACTATGCACGATCAACTTAGCAAGTATATAGTGTAAAACAATTAATAATAAGAAACAAAGATTGAATTGTTTGGTCTGGGTGACCTAAACACTCAAGGCGGTAACGATGGTCGGAGAACTTTATTAATAAGAAAGTACAAGGTAGTAGGGGGAGAGAGAGAAAAAGAGAAAAAAGCTCAAGGTGAAGTGTACAAGATCTGCCCCCATATGTATGGGAGTTTATAATTTATAGGTACAGAGTCCTAACTATGACGGTGACGTAAAAGTCAAGCAACTAATTTATCAAGGAGGATAATTACAATTGGGGATATGTACTATCTTGGAATAATGACTATATCGATGATTGTTCTTCCAAGTGCGTTAACTTTCACTGGATTCTTGAGTTTTGGATTCTTCACTGGATTAGGCCTGCCTTTTGATGATTTTCGGCTTAACTCATGAATTGGAGTCAGACCTAATCTAAATCTGGACTTGTCAATACACACACATATCCATACACACACCAACGCGCACATAGATCCATGCGTGTGCATAGACACATACACACAGACCCACACACCAACGAACAAACAGACGCAGAGAGGCGGAGCCATGTTATGGCTCCCCTCAACTTTGAAAAATTATATATTTTACTCCTAGAATTATATTTTTGAACATTGTTTATATTCCAGTCAAATTCTTTAAATTATAATTTATACCTTAAATTACTATCTTGATCTTATTTAATCCTCTGGGCTGTTGATTTGACCACATTAACTACTAAATTTTAAATTATTTGAATGATTTGTGATGCAATATGTTCGAATGAATTGTGTAGTGATAAAGTGAAATTAATGTTATAGTAAAGAGGACAAAGTATAATATATTCAAGCACTACACATAAAAAGTTATTCTATTTCAAAAATCTGATCTCTCTCTCCACATTTGTCCAGTATGATAAAAATATAATTGTACTCGAGTGATTATATGGAGAAATTAAACTGAAATTATTGTTTATTTGATGAATTAATTTGTTTTTACATCTAATTATTTGCCTAGTTTCAATTATTTTTTATTCATTTTATTGAAAATAAAAATTATACTTTATAGTATGAGATTGATTCTGATATGTTCTATGCATGTAAAAGTTTGATATTAAAGATCTTATTGAATGATCCATATTGAATAAAAGTATCTTGTTATATCACTATTTGACCCTTCTCAAGAGGAAATTCTGGTTCCGCCGCTGCAGACCCACACGCACATCCACACTTACACACATAGATACATATACATTGATCTATGGCTATATGTGCATACATATATATTAAGCATATGAGAGAGGGAAGGCGACAAGGTTTGGGCCCTATGCAAAAATTTTAGATGGGGGCCTAATTTTTTTTAGATACATTATTTATTTATTAGAAATTTTAAATATTTAAATTAATATCTTTTAGTAGGTATATTTAAGGTATAAAATAACTTGTAAAATAAACACATTGTGTAAATGATTATATTAAGATCAAAATTAACTCAAAAATTATAGTTCAAGAAAATAAAATTGAATCAATAATTCAGAATTATTGAGAATTCAGATAAAATAAGAGAATAGAGTATTGCAATTTTTTGTATAAGAATATGATATGATCTTTTTTGTTCTTTTTTTTGAATGTACATATATTTATGATTTAAATAAAAATATTAGTAATTTTTTTTTATCGTGAGTTGCACGTAATATCCTAAAATTTTTACATTCTTTATAAAATTCAGTCATTTGATTTTGTGAGACGTGGTAATGGGGCCTTAGGCGACTATCTTACTTGCCTAGGGGTAGAGTCAGCATTAGGTTTAAGGTTTCAACGAAGGAGGCGAGAGACAAGAGATAGAGGGAGAGATGGAGAGAAAGCAAGAGACAAGAGAGCGAGAGAGCACGACGACGGAGGAGTGGAGGAGGATCTAACGTCTTCAGAGAGAAGGAAGAACATATAAAAGGAGGGGTTTTATATTGTAAAAAAAAATACTATTTTTTGCTGCTAACAAAATTTGAAGTTCAAATTTCATTAATTCTCCCATAGTGTGCCCGTTTGTGTTTATGGGTGTTTATGAAAACACATTTTTTCTATTTACATTATTGGACTTTATTTTCAAAATACAGTGCCTTAAAAAAATGAAAACAAATTCCAAACGTGTTTTTATTTTTATTTTGATAACAACTTAAAAAAAGGTGATTATCAAATGTAACCTAAATCTAATTGTAAACATGGTTACCTTACTAATTTTTTATTTAAACATAGGTATGGTTTTCTTCAATTTTTAATCATGCCTCAATTTTGTATGATCATTCAACTTACGTAATTACAATTTTTACATTTGTTTAAAATAAAATTCAATTTGTTAGCCAAACTAAATTTCAACTTTCTTTCTCTTTATCTTCAACATATAACATGGTTAATTACATTTTGATCATCAAATTCGATTTCTGTTATTTGTGTGTAAAAATCTTGAATTAAGAAATTCAATTAATTTTTTTTTATCTCAAAAAATAACTAAAATAATTTTTAAATTTACTTATTAGTAAGGTCCCATTTAACATTTTTGCCTAATGTTGGGCCGCCCCTATACATATGAATGTTCCGCTAGAGAAAAAAATTGAGAAAAAAATATTAGAAAAAATCTAGAGACTTAAGTAGGCCTGTTAATCAAACTGAGCTACTCGAGCTTGACTTAAGTTCTGCTCGGATTCGGCTCGTTCAAGTTTGGTTCGTTTTTTAAACAAGCTCAAACTTGAACAAATTTTTAGACTCGTTTAGAAAATAAGTCCTACAAGCTCCACTCAAACTCGACAAGGTCGACTTGTTTATGTGCAAATACTCGGGCAAATATTCGGACTTGGCTCGGGTTCGGCTCGTTCAGGCTCGGCTCGTTTTTTAAACGAACGACCCAAACTTGAACAATTTTTAAAGTTCAATTAAGAAACAAGCTTTTCAAGCTGGACTCAAACTCGACTCGGGCTCGTTCAACTAACAGCCTAGACTTAAGTGTAGGGATGTCAATGGACCGAAGCAGGGACGGGGGTATAGTCTCCATCCCCGGTTCACCCCCCACTAACGGGTATAATTTTCATCTCCATTCCTGTCCACGGGTAAATTTATAATCTCCGTCCCTATCCCCGCTTCTCCCATACCCACCCAAGCCCAAGCCTAAGCCTAAGCTCAAGTTTAAACCAATATAATCCAAAGTTCTAAATAAATCCAACATTTAAAATCTAACATTTCAACTATATGTAAAAATCAATTAAGTAGAAACAAAATTATAATAAATGCATGCACTTAAAGTCCAATATCACCAAGCTCTAAATAGACATAATATATCACTATTTCAGAGTCACCCTATATACACAGGGTGCAAAAGGTATAAGGCTGAAAGCTTGAAAAAGAATTGAATTTGTGTTTTTTTAGTCAGAACAAATTTCATAAAGAACATGACTTTGTATATGTTTCGAGTCTGATATGGTTTGCTAAAGCTACGGCAGCCTTCATGTGTTGAAAGCCAAAATATAGTTTAACTTATTAAAAGACATCTTTGAACAACAAAAAAGTGTGATCATGCTTCGCTTCTAACTATCAATCTACCAAAATATAAAACAAAATTTGAAAATTAGTGAACAACAGTTTTATCACATAAGAATTGGTAACTTATATTTGTCACATAAGAATTGATAATTTTATTTATTTATTTATTTAATGGGTAACGAAGACGAGGACGGGGACGGGGACGGGGCGGGGGTAAGGGTAAGTCCATCCCCGTACGGGTTTATACGGGTATTTTCATATACGTTTATCGTCTAATACATATAATCCATTCCCGATTCAAACGAGACAAGATTGGACGAATATCCATTTTTTCTCGGTCCAGTACCGTCCCTGCTTAAGTGACCCATGATCTCTGAGTTGAATTCCACGTGTTTTAGAACCGGAATGGACCGGCCAGTCCAACTGATAAACCGGAAAATTGGATCTGAACCGCTCTAGACAAATATTAGATCGCCTATGCAGATAAACAGTGAAAATCGGCCGATTTTAGTAAAAACAAATGAACCGTCCGGTTCAAAATCACCTGACGGTCCAGAATTCAGAGGTATAAAATCCGATTTTTGGGCAATTTTGCCCGATTGTCTTCTTCTCCACTTCGAATTTTGCCCTAACTCTGTAAGTCTTCTCTCTCTCTCTCTCTCTCTCTCTCTCTCTCTCTCACAGACGCACTCGCGAGTCACGAACGCCACAGTCACACACCCACTGCCCATTGGATCTTTCTCCTTTCACAAAGCCACACGCAGACCACACTGCCTACGAGGAAATCAATTGGTATATGGTGATTTATATATAGATCAATCGATGTTTCATTTGTGAAGCTGGTATCTTTTGAACTTAATTACAATTTCAATAGGTGTAAAGTTAAATAGTTCAGCTGATTTTTTTTTTGGTACGAAGTTTTGATCTTCAGAGTTGTTTTGTTTTGTTTTATTTGGCACTGGGATTGCTTGCGTCTGGTTCTTTGTACTCATATTCGGTGTCCTGTTAGGCGTTTAGAATCAATTCCATCATAATCAAAAATGGAGAAAAAAAACTTCCAATTCATATGTTTTGGGTTAAAGGCTTTAAGCTCATGTTTCCCATTTGATTCGTAGTTCAAAGTATAAGTGGCCCGTGTAAGAAAATTGCAAAAAGAAAGTCCGTTGCAAGGGCAGAACAGAGAACTGGTAAGGGTACAACGATGGACGAGTTTGAATTTCGACGCGTTCTTGATCTTTTCCCCATCGTCAGATCTCGCAACTATCATGTAACTCTCTCTCTCTCTCTATATATATATATTTATATATATATCTGTGTTTGTGTGTACATACAAATATTTATTGATTAACTGTGTTTTGTCTCTGTAGATTTTTCGTTTTAATTTATGTAGATTAATGTTTGATGTTTATTCTCCTTTTGAGATTTTTCTGCAATTCCCATTTGTTCAATTCTTTTGTTTTGGCTTGATGCGGCTCTTTTTGCTGTCATTTTTAATGAACAGAAAAATACTGTAGAATGGATTTTGGTGTTTCGACAGAGAGTGGTGTTAATCATAGTATAACCATATGTTCACCAATACCTTACTTGTTAGTTGTGCATACAATGCATAAACTAGAATTGTTTTGAAAAATTAGCAGAAAGTTAGTGCTGAGGGGATATCATTATAGTCGTACATATTAGCCCATCCAATTGTTTGCAAGAGGTTTATGTGAGTGGTGCAAAAGTTAAAGGCATTAATAAGAAAACATGCTAGGGAATAGACATCGTCTCATTCTTCCTTCTTTCTATATTGATTAATTCATCACCTTTGTAGACTTCATATACAACTAACAAATATGGTAGGTTTCTGACTTAATGTGGTAGTTGAGTGTCATTCCTATAAATATGAAGTGCAAACACTTTTTAGAAGGTGGCATATCATGTCGAAAATTAACACTCCATGGACACACGTTTGATAATATCCTTGTCCATAATTAAAATATAATCTTTTAATTTTATTCATGTGTTCGACTCTTCTCTGGTGACTTGTCTGATACTTTTTTAAACATGTCTACTACTAAACTATAAACATGTATAAGCATGTGATTAGCTAAGCTTAAAAGCTGACTAATAAGTAACTTATATTATGAGAAAGCATATAATTACTAATATTAGTCATGTTAAAGTTGTATTTAAAGTATACTAATCAAAACAAAAGATGTATAAAAGTTTTGTTAAAGTAGAAGAATTGAGAAAAAGAGAGAAATAATTTAGATTATATCTGATCGCAACATGTTGTCTATAAAACACTAGAGGATTATTTGGCTACTATGATGCTATAGTAAAAAAAAAATCACACTACATGACTAGACATAAGGATCTATCATAAAATATTGGATTATTATTTTTTGAATAGTACATTATTATCTGTAAATTCATGATAAATCATGTAATTTAATATATAAAACACAGTTATCTACAGCGTGTCCCCAACATGCCCATGTCCTAATTTTTTGGCAAATGTTGTAGTTGTGTGTCTGTGTAACAATGTTACATGTTCGTGCTTCTTAGTCCTATAATAAGGAATGTGTTCCATTGTGTAGTTTGTATGTTGTATATTACATTGATGTCCAATGCAATTCTACAAGTCAACTTTTGACTTTAATATTTAAATCAAATTTTTTTTTATGACTTATCTTTTATGGTATCAGGGCATCGAGTCTAGTGACACAAACAATTCTTCATTTTCTTTAATTAAATTCTATTTCAAGTTTTGACTCTTATGGCATCTTCTTATACTTCTACTAAGGTCGTGTGGTCCCTATTGCATTTACTTTCGATCAAACTAGATTGAAATAATTGTCTTATGGTAGGCATAGTTCTTGCTAGTTCTTAAGAGCAATAACGGGGTTGGTGTTTTGTTGACGGCACAATATCATGTCCAGAGTAATTTTTTGGTGTGAATTTAGAGTTGTTTAAGCATTTGATACATAAAGCAACAATGATTTCTTTGTGTCCTGTTACTGCGGTGTCAATTGGTATAAGAGCCTGAACTAACCTGGTGTGATGGCTAATCAATGAGATGGTAAAAATCTTCATTATGATAGTGATTATGTGAAAAAGTTTCTTAGAAGAATCGAATTCTTGGATCTTTAGCAACAATAGGAGTAATGTATCCAACAATTCCAGTAGGATACCCAACAGGCCTTACAACAGTTAGGATCGTGATCTAGAGAGAGTATAAAACAACGATGCGTCTTGTGTTCAATGTGTTTGAGATTGAAATCTTGTCTATCGCTTGAGGCACTATATTTGTGATGTAGCACTTGTAGGTTTCAACAATGATGATGATGAATGCTCGCTTGGTAACATTGTGGGCTATTGAGATCCTGATTTTGATTTGAAGCATTTTCATATGAAAATTGACATGCCTAGCTTTAACTGCTATCTTCATATTGAGGATTTCCTTAACGGTTGGCTGATGTGGAGAGGTGCTTTGATTACATGAAAGTTTTAGAGGAGTAAAAGGTCAAAGTGATGGCGTATTAGTTGAAAGGTGGGGCTTTTGTGGGAATAAATACAACTTGCACGTACCATAGATGACATCATAGTTATTAGTATCGTACGATACGCGATACGTATCGTACGATACGTCACGATACACCTGAAAAACGATATGTATCGTGTCTCTGTATCGTTTTTGTACCATATCGTACGATACACGATACGATACGCTGGATACGTACGATACATGACGATTCTGTTTTTATTTTTATTTTTGGTTTTTTGGGGTGAAATGACATCGTTTTATCCCAGGACTTATTTTTAAATCACTAACTTGTGAAACAATGTCGTTTCAGTGGTTATAGTTTAAAAAAAATAAATAAAGTCTGATGTTAATGTTGTTCAATTGAATTCAAAATTTTAGATTAATATTAAGGTTGTTCAAGCAGTTGATGTTAAAAGTTTGAATTCGAGGTCTTTGCATTTTGATATTTCTGAACTATGTTGGAAACTTGAATAGTTTGTGGAATATTAATGAAATGCTATGTTTTTATTAGTCTATGATTTTTTTACAAATGTATATACATATATTTTATTAATAATTATTAAAAAATTAAAATTGCGTGTATCTTATGATACACGATACGATACGATGAACTATTTTTAAAAAACGATACACCTTCTGATATACGATTTGACAACTATGGATGATAGACATTTAATTTGTGTCTGGCTAAAGATGAAGAGGTTACTGAGATCAAGATTTTTACCTCCAAATAATGAGTAAATCTTGTTTTTTTTGTACCATAAAGATTGTAAGCAAGGCAACAAATCTTGTTACACAAAGGAGTTTTAAGGATAGAATTTCTCCTTTTAGTGGAGAAACTCTATCGTAAATACTAAAACACAAAACCTCGATGAACACAAAAACTCCGCAGATCTTGTATTCCTTGGATAGGGTTAAGATCCGGTTGCAGAACCGTAGTTCTTTTGATTCATTACGTCTTGTGTCAACCAAGGAAAATAGATTATTGGTGCTCCGAACCCTTCTCTGGTATCGGGCCAAGAATCCTTTAATAGCGTTGTACCTACAAGTAGGGGTGTCAAACGTGTCGAGTTAAACGGGTGACGGGTAAAAAATAAATAAACCCGTATACGACACGTTTAATAAATGGATAAAAAATCTCAATACGAACATGACCCGTTTAATAAACGGGTAACATGACACGACTCGTTTAACCCGTTTAATTTAAAAAAAATTATATTAACAAATTTTAATACTCTATTTTTTTTTATTGCCAATTGCACTTACCTAAAAAAAGAAAATTTTTTAGCCAAATCTCATAAAAATAAGACTTGAAGGCCTAAAAAAAAAAGTAAGAGGCCATTATTTTTTATAGGCAACTCAACCCTCCCTATCTCCCCTCATTTTTCAATGTGGGACAAATAAGACTTGAAGACTTAAAAAAAAAAAATAAGAGGCCATTGCTTTTTATAGGCAACTCAACCTTCCCCATCTTCCCTCATTTTTCAATGTGGGACAAATAAGACTTGCCTTTATCTTTTAAGTGTTCCTCATCTCCTCTCTTTTGTCTTTGAACTACTACTTTACTTCTTTTTGTTTATTGATTTTTTACTTCTTTTTTTAAATAATTATTAATTTATTATTATATTAATTTTATTTAAACGGGTAAACATGTGATAAACGGTTTGACAAATCTCATCCGAATATGACCCGTTTATTAAACGTGTTTGGCGTGTCAACCGTTTATTACCCAAACCCGTTAAGATCTCACCCAAATCCGCTTAATTCGTGTCGTGTCAAATTTTGACAGTCCCACCTACAAGGGTAGTAGATACATGTTCAAGTTTGGTAGTCAATGAGTAATTGCAGAAGAATCCATCTACTAGACTTGGAAGATATATGTGTCATCGATGTGGTAAGTCTGAGCATTGTTCAAATTAGTGCCTTAAGAGGGGTAATGTTAACCTAGTTGATACGGAAAAAGCTAATCGAGAGGAGAATTATTAGGTGGAGGGTGAGACTGTTATGGAGGAGGATGAAATTGTGTAGACTTACGGTGACAAGGGAATCTCTCGCGTGATTCGGTGTTTGATGTATGTTGCCAATATTTAGAGGGACATTCAGAGACAATATTTTTTCGGCTACATCCATCATGAACCAGAGGATTTGTGAGTTGATCATTGACGGTGGTCATTGTGAGAATATTATGTCCCAAGAGGTGGCCAATAAGTTGCAATTACGGGCTAAAAATAACACCTTTCTCTTTCTGCATTTGGGGGAATTAAGTAAATCGGTGAAACAAAGGTAACAGAACAACGTTGTATCAAATTGTCACTTGAAAAATATAAAAATGAGATTTTATGTAATGTTGTGGATATATGTGCTTATCATCAAGGTTGTCAAAATGTGTATCGAAAGCATATCATTTTTTCAAAAACAATGCGTCGCGTATCATAAGTTCGTAATGTAGTGTATCGTAAGATATGTGCAATAAAAGATATTAAAAAATATATATACCTATGACAAAATGCCATAATAACATTTCATTGCACTACAAATTTTTCACATAAAATAATTTAAAGAGATTACGAAGATTAAAATGACAAATTAACAATCTAAGTATTAAAGTTTTTAACATAATTCATCAAGATCAAAATTTAATTTGTTCAAGTTCTAAGATCAATAGTCACAAAATGACACTTTTAACAATCAAACTATTTGCTCCTGCGATGGAACGAATAAAAAAGATAACTTTTATTTTTTAAAACTATTAACGGTGAGCGATAGCGTTTTATTACCTAGTGTTTGAAAGAATTACATTCAGGTAAAAATGCATCGTTCTCTCGTTAAAACTTAATGAAAATTTTTTTTTTGATCTGTTTCGCCTTGTATAGGACGACTCATACATATCGTCTTGTATTGAGTATATTGTATCGTGTATCGCATAATATGGTGTAGACTGATACACTTAAGTGATATGCTTCATTTTCTTTATGTATCGAAAAGTATCATATATATCGTATCCATAGTTATTAAATCGTGTATCGAAAGGTGTATTGTTTTTTAAAAATAATGTATCGTATCGTGTATCGTAAGATACGGTGTAATTTTAAATAAATAATAAAAAAATATATATACCTTTAAAAAAAAATTATACACTCATAAAAATATAGCATATCATTAATACTCCACCACCTATTCAAGTCATTAACATAGTTCACTAATATTATAATGCAAAGTTTACAACCATAGTTCACTAATTCAAACTTCAAACACCAAAGAGACTTTTAATCCAAATTTCTAACATCCATTTTGAACTCAATCCATAAAATTAATCAAGATTCAGAAATTTTTATACAAAAAAAAAAAATTAGTGTCTTATTTAGACAAAACGACGTCTTTTCATCAGTGGCGGGGATAAAATTAGTGTCAAATGACATCGCTTCAGGGAAAAAAAAAAAACAGGTTTTGCGCGTATCGGTCGTATCGTACCGATACGTATCGTATCGTAAAAATGTATCGTGTATCGGACGATACGACGCAGAAACGATACATAACTACGATCCGTATCGTACGATATGTATCGCGTATCGTATGATACTAACAACTATGATTGTATCGCGTATCGTACGATACGAACAACTATGCTTATCATATACTAATAATGGGAAGATCTTGGCAATATAATGTGGATGATGTCTATAGAGGCAAACACAATACTTACATTTTTTACAAAGATGAATCCTTTCTTGTTGTTTATATTTTTTATTATGATGTAAAAGAGTGTGGGGAGATATATATTCTAGTAATGAAGGTTGAAGAGGCACAAAAAGTTGAGTCTAAGCCAGTTCCCGATGTGTTGAGGCTATTGCCAGTCTAAACCAAGGAGTTACCAAATGGTTTACGTCCTCAAAGAGACATCTAGCATCATATTGAATTTATGCAGCGCTAGCCTGTCAAACTTGCCCCGTTATTGGATGAGTCCTAAAAGTTTGACATTCTACATGGCCAAGTTGATAAGTTGTTGTGTAAGGGACAGTTTAAGGTGAGTATGAGCCTATGTAATTCTTGCTTTACTTGCTCCTCAGAAAGATTTGAGCTGGAGAATGTGTGTATAATCAAGCTATTAGTAAGATTACTGTGGAAACTCAATTTTCGATACCCCGATTAGATGAAATGTTAGGTATCTTGGAGGGTATGAAGGTGTAGTCCAAAGTTGATTTGATAAGTGGGTATTTTTAAGATAAAGGCAGGGTTATATGAGTGATTGGTTATGCCTTTCGAATTGTTCAATTCTCTTGGTGCTTTCATGAGGGTTATGAACTAGGTGTTTAGACCTTTTATTGGGAAATTTACTGTTGTTTATTTTGATGATTTTTTTTTGTCAATAACGAAACTTTCCATTTGCAGCCCTTGGAGAGCAATCTTTGTAGCTTTGTAGGAAAATTGCCTTTTTGTGCACTTTGAGAGGTATCATTTCATGATTGATAGTAAGGTGTGGTTGGACTATATGGTTGGTGCTACAAGTATCTCAGTGGATAAGGAGAAGATTCGTGCTATTTAGTGGTGTTACAGTGCAAACAGTCAGTGAGGTTCTCAGCTTTCAGGGCCTTGTAACCTTCTACAGGAGGTTTGAGAGAAATTTTAGCACCATTACAGCATCCTCACAAATTACTTGAAGTAGAAACAGTTGCACTGGACTGACGAGACAGTAAAAGAGTTGTTAGCTGCTCTAGGAGAAGCTCATTACAAATCCAGTCTTTGCACTACCTAGCTTTTAGAATATTTGAGGTGGACTGTAATGCCTCTTGTGCTGATATTGGAATTTGGAACAATTGTGACAAGAGGGCAGCCTATTGGCTTTCTTTAATGAGAATCTTACTGAGGTGAGAGAGAAGTGATTTACTTATGAGTAGGAGTTCTATGCAGTTGACTGGTTGATGGGGATCATGTTAGGGTTGGATAAATAATGTGGATTGTTTGTGGGATTTATTATTTATTTGGATATTAGTTATTATTCATCTTTTTAGTGGTAGAGCTATGTTAGGAGTCTTCATTTTGGGGTTTTGGTTTCCCCATATAAAAGGATGCATGTGAAGGATTTATTCAGACTTGAATTATTGATTGAGTATTGAGAGTTACATTTCTCTTATTTTCCTTTGATTTTTCAACCCCTTTTGGTTTTTCATCTCCTTCTATGTCTCATCCCTTTCTTTTTCTCTCCTCATCCCCTAATTCTTCCTCTTTATAAGCTACATCACTGGGCTTCGCAACACTGGTAGCATTACTTGACACAGACTATACAAGGAGTTCATTCGCAACATGGATTACCAAACACTGAAGTATGAAGTATCTTAACTTGGGTAGTAGAGAATTAGACATTCACTTTTCTCTTGGCCAATTTAACAAGGATCTAATGCATTGAGCTGAGGTAGTGTCTTATTGACTAGTGTTTGTAATGATGTGATAGGCAGGGTTTTGACTACTTGAAGAAGTTGTATGTGGAGGATGTGATTTTTCAGCAAATATGGGCTTAGTGCTCAGATGCACATGAAGTCTTGGAGGGTTTTCAAATTTCTGAGGGTTTCTTGTTTGAAGCCACATGGCATTGCATTCCTCAAGGAAACTTGCACGGGCATGCCATTTGAGAGTTTCACAATAGTGATTTAGGAAGACACATGGGCAATTTAGGAGGGCATATGGGTAGAGATGAGAGTGTTGCTTTTGTGGAGGAGTATTATTTTTGAACATGGATTAGTCTATGGACTTTGTATTGGGTCTATCTATGTTATGTTGGTAGATTTTCCAAAATGGTGCAGTTTCTCGCCTGCAAGAAAATTTCAGTTGCTACTCATGTTGCACACTTGTGCTTTTGGGACAATGTTTGCTTACAGGGTATACCCAAAGCTATCACTTCTGATCGAAATAACAAATTTCTTAGCCACTCTTGAAAGATCTTGTGGGGGAGACTGAATATTTTGTTGCAGTACAGTGGCTCGAGCCATCCATTGGCTTATGGACAAATGGAGGTCAAGAAGGGAATATTTTGCGGAGTTTGCTTATAACAATGTGCTGAAAAATCCACTGGCAAGTCAATATTTCAAATTGCTTAGGCACCTTTACACACTTTATCTAGTTCTATCACTTTCATTTTTGGGGATGAACATTGTCCCTAAACCTATTTTAGGGAAGCTGGCAGAGGTGCATGTGCAGGTGAAACAACAATTGGAAGCATTGACAACAAATCATAAGACAACTATATAAAAGCATCGGCAGCTGGAACTTTTAAAGGTTGGGGCCATGATCAAGGATCGAAATCTCGTTTTGTTGTACCGTTTTGATCAGCTTGGAAACACAAATGTTTTGGAAATACAATGGAAACAAAGAAAAAAAATGGAAACATGTGAAAACATAATAAAATCCTTAAGCTTAATAATTGATTGTTTGAGGATGTTTATCGGCTTAATATCCATTTAAGATAGCATCATGTTGGAGGAAAAAAAGGCTTGACATGAGGCGGAAGTTACTTCAAACTAATTGAAATTGTGTCATTAAATTACTAAGTAATATTATTTCATTAATATTAAAATCACAGAATAAAAAATTTTTGCAAACACAAATACTTAATTTCAGATATTTTATATACCATATAATTAATTGCAAATATTTAACAAGTAATGTATAATTTTTGGTTTCTACCTCTGTTTTGTGTCGGTGTGTTAAAAATTTGAAATGTTTCATACATTTTGGGTGTTTTGACACAATATTTCAATCTTTGGGCATGATTGTGGTTCACTTTTGTAAGAAGAGGCTACCAGTTGGTACTTACACTAAACTTAACCGGTAGCAGATTGGTCTTCAGATTTTTAAGAAGGTCAATAACAATGCATATGTTATTGATCTCCTAGTTGGTATGACTTTCTCTCGTACCTTCAATGTCCAAGTTCTATTCGATTTCCATTTAGATTTCATGGATCTTCCACGTGTTAACTCGAGGGTGAGTTCTTTTCAAGTGGGAGGGACTAGTGTAGAACAGGTTAAAGCAAATTACTTGGAGCAACAAGGCTGTTGTGCATTCAAAGTGCAACAAAAGGATACAAAGTACTAGTAGATGCAAAATGCGTATGACTCGGAATTGAGTGGTTGGTTGATCTGGATCCGTCCAATGATCAAGAGTCGTCACTGCACCATGAGCTCCTCTGTTTTCGGGCCAAGTCTATCGATTAGGCATTCAAATTAGCGTTTTTTCTATTTAGGAAGATTTTGGAAATCGACATTAAATTATAGGAAATTTCGATTTTAGTGCCATCAATTTTGTTATCGGACAATATGTACTTTTATGTTAATTAGTTATATTGCAATTTTTTTTTTTTGTTAATTTTCTTAGAATTAGGGATCTACATATGGTTTGGAAATGTATAGACTTTTGGGCATTCCTATAAATATTCTCCTTATGTACTACGAATTCTTCATTGAATAATATTAATTTTTTTTAGAGTTTTCTCTTCTTTTTCTCTGTTTGTTTGTATATTCACTACATAATGAAACAATGATTTCTTATGTCCCGTTACCGCTGCATCATTACGATATGTCATATCTTCTAGTTAAACATACTTTATATAACAAAAAAAAGTACCTATAAGAATTGGCCACCTTCAAATTGCTCCTCACATGTATTGATTTTAAGTTCCATTAGGCTCTTAGGATAGAACATTTCCACTTAATCAAACTACCTATTAGAAATAAAGTTTGTCGCCATCTAGTTGTTGCTTTATGTTGTCGCATTAAAATGCTTCTTTTGATATTGTCCTTTTAGTATCTCTAGCCGAAATGAGTTCTTTTGGTCCTTGTTGCAGATGCAAGTAAAAGCTACAAAAATTTCATCAAGCTTTACAATCTTCTTACATTACCATTTGCCAACAAATAGTTCCTTTGTGCGTGTAAGAAACCTGCCTTCATGTATCCCTTTGCTGACCCTTTGAGAAAGATTCTTTCGACTTTCTCTCTTTGGTTTTTTTGTTGGCTGGTGAAGGGAATCCCAGTTGGGTAGTCTGACTTTCATTGCTGTCCGTTGGCCTGCTTATGTTAGTTCAGTGACAATTCATCGAAAGAATTGCCCAAGATTGCTAGATCGAGCATGCGATGCACATGGTCTCAAGTCACTGTTTGTCTCTGATGCACTGTCATACTTAGTTGACTACTTGAGTCCTCATTCCCATCTATCTCATTGTCTTTTCCTACTTAGCTTGTCATTAGTGGTAATCATTTCACTCTTCCATGTTGTAGGCCCAACTATCTTATTTGGTTTCTGTCAAATTATCTCAAGTTGCTGCTACTTTTCTCATGAATTTATTCATTTTTTACGACACAAAAATTGTCATTTCCACTTTTCGTCCCACTTATTGTACTAAGCATGTTGTTTCTTAATTGGTCAACATTCTGCTGCATTTAACATGGTTGGTGTCGTAGGTGTCTCAAAGACATGTTTCATTCTTTAACTAAAGTTTCCCAAAATTCAGTTTAAGGATATATACCATAAGAACAAAATGGCTCAATGTCATAGTTAGAATGCATCTTCAAAATATGGTAGAATCATGTTGATTTGATGATATTATTCACTTCTGAATGGTGGTACTACGACATAAATATGCCCTGGTAAATAAATGATATTGTCAGTTTTGATATGCAATAGGTCAAATCCTAGTCCCTTGACCTAAAGAAATGGCATATTCTTGATTGGTTAAATCTGCCAGTGAACTTCTACTCATTAGTCCTTTTTTGATTATTTTGCTTAGAGAAATCATAAGTTCAAATATGCTGCATCAAGGTTGTTGACACTCAGATGAATTTACCAAATATTTGACACTTGATCTTATTTGCCTTCCTGCTTATGCATTTATGTTTTCAGCTGAATTATTGTATATATGATTACTTCTAAAAATATTGGGTTAAATTACCACCTAATTGTCATGTACTTGAGGTCAGTTTTGATTTGGGAAAATATATATATATCAATTTTTTTTTTGCAAATCCTTGTCAAAGATAGAATTTTGTAAAGAAGTCTGTTAATTTGACCCCATGGTTACCGAGTATTTTTTCTGTTTGATTGTCAACACATACCATAATTTTGGAAACATTGTAGGTTATATCACTTCTAACATCTGTTTTCAACACTTAAATTTTGTTCTAGGCTGACTCCGAACCATCAAGACAATCAACTTCTCAGTCTGCACACAAAGAAGAGGTATTATTTTAATTGTTTGATACATCCTTCAGTCCAGTGCTGTAAATATTCAGAGATGGCCTGTAGATTCTCACATAAGATTTGTTACAACAGGTCAAGGAATGGCAAGATGCATGGGACGAGGGAGATAAGATGGAAACTCGGATTCAAGGAATTGACCAACATGGTATGCATCACAGTTAGCTTCATAACATAATCAATGGAAAGCGCTTATCTGGCCTTGACAGGATATTGGTTGAGTCTTCATGGAAAAATGAACTCAAAGTGTTTTGCCAAATTTTTCCTGGTTGTGCTTAACTTCGAAACACACATGGCTTGATAGCATGATTCTGATTAATGGCTGTCCAACCGACATAGGTTTTTTTCAAAAACAAGAATCCAACCGACAGTTTAAAGTGAGCTTATATAACACATTGAAAGACTGGGGTTAAGCCAAGGTTGGTCTACATGGTTGAGAGTCTCTCCACTCAATGGCAATTTGATTGGATTTCTCTAACATGGTATTTAGAGTTGGATTTTGGTGGTCAATGGACCAAACCCATTTGAATTTCCCGTTATGCGTATTTGTCAATTTGCTTGTTATCCAAGTTACCCAATATGCCTTTGGAAAGATCAGGAGTGATGAAAACTGTAATTATACGTACATGTAAAGAACTCAATCGTGATGATGGTCTAAAAATACGATATGATGACAATACAACAGTTGTCATTGGTCAAGAAGGAAGTCCAAAAGGAACTCGAGTTTTTGGTGTGATTGCTTGGGAATGGAGGCAGATCGAAAGATTTAGCTATCAACGGACAAACTTTGCATTGACATTCACCGCAAACAAAGGATGGCCAGACCGTCCGGGTCCCTTGTGAGGAAAGGTGTAAATAGAGTTTGTATCTTAAGGTCATACTCAAGATTAGTTTATATGGTTAAGGGACTGCTCCACCCATTGACAACTTATTAAAGTTAGATAAATCTAGTGTAGAACCCCAAAACAACTTACTGATCTGGTAGGCTTATTGCTCAATATGTTACAGTATTATATCGATAACTTTGGTGCCCACTCTTACAACCATCCAAGTTGATATGATAAGAAAAACAATTCACCTCCTTTTTTAAAATTCATGAAGAGCATATACACATTTTTTCTACAAGATATTAAATTCTCTTTCCCCCCCCTCTTCCCCTTTCTTCCTCCTCCTTCCCCCCCCCCGTTTTCTTCCTTCTCCTCCTCTTTGAAAATCAGCAGTTGTTGAAAGAGGGAAGGAGATGACATGGAGAGTTTTATGAAATTTACTTGTAGTTGAATCGATGCCATTTGAGTGTTTTTGGGTTTATTACATTTGTGTGGTTTTGTTTTGACAGATGCATTTTGGGAGAAACTTAAGGTGGCTGCCGAAATGAAGGTACTTTTGCTTTTATCTTATTAACCTGAGCCATGGCCAGCATGCCATTCTATTGCATGACAATAATATTCCTAATATTTTTGTATATTGGCAAGGATCGAAATTTCGTTTCGAAGTACCGTTTCGGTCATCTAAATTTCCGAAACGTTTCGGAAATGCAATGGAAACGCAGAAAAAATATGGAAACGCGTGGAAACACAAATACAATCCATTAATCTATATCTATAAAGATAAGCTAAATAATTGATTAATTCAACATATTTATTGACTTAACATCCATTTATAGAAGAATAAATTTAAATTGGAGAGAAAAAAAGACTTGACATGAGGCGAAAATCACTTAAATTAGTTTTAAACACTTAAATTTTTATCAAATAAACACATTTTTATATAATATTAAGATCTCATAATACACATGAAATGCTAATGAGTACATACTTACATGGCTACATCCATCCCCCTGTAGAGTGTCGAGCAGGCTCATACATTGGTGTAGGCTCTGGGTAGCTACTTAGAGAAACTCTATATGTGACATAAATATGATGACAATAGTTACTCCAACTCATATTATTACGATAATATGAATTATATTCTCTCCCAAACATCTGATAGTCTGCAACACTACATCCAATCTGTTGGGGAACGAATGCACCAGTCCCTGACCAATCTTTATCCTGTCTATATGAGGAGGATGTCTGGGAGTCATAGCCAGATCCATAACCATATGTTGAGGATCCATATTCGTATCCTCGTGTGTCATACCCCGATCCATAATCATATGAGGGAATACCATATCCAGAACCATAACCATATGAAGACGACGAACCATAATTATGGTGTTCACTTCCACTTTTACTTATACTCATGGTAGAAAAACCATCATTAATCATATCAGTTCCATGCCTAATAGCACCCATGCCATGTGGAGTGATCGGATTTTGAGTACGCTCACGTTGACAATCTCGAGTTGATTTTGAGCGTCGTTCATATTGAAGCATTCGTCGAGAGCCATGATCTTCATCTTGTGTAGCATGTGTAAATCCTTCCTCTACAGTGAATACAATTCCATGTGGACTTTGGCTCCCCATACCTCCATCACCACCATGGCTATCACCACCTCCACTGTCACCATCTCCACTACCACCACCACCACTATCTTCATCATCATCTTCACCGCCATCATCATTGCTACTATCACTATTATGATCATCATCAGTACTACTAGTGACAGTGATAGGTTGCTTACGTCTTGGTGGACCTCTCATTAGTCTGTCAAATTCTTCATCATCCATTGCTTTACTTGATCCTCCTCTACTTATTTTGAATCTTGATTTTCGTGGTGGCACAACACCTTGACTTAGGCCTATTCCTCTATCGTCATCGGAAAAACGATTTGCCCACGTCGATAGAAAAGTGTTTGGTCTTGTTGATTGCCCATCATCATCAAGTTCATCTAAAAGTGCATCACCAGGATCATCTAACCACTCTGAAATACCTTCATCTTCGTCAAAAACAGTGGTTAAGTCTATAGGTCTGAATTCATACCCTTTTTTGTCCTTTATAAGGTGCTTTAACTTCAACCTCATGTTATATTGTGCAAACACCAGCCTTTCTAATTTTTGATAATTGAGTCTATTCCGCACTTTAGTGTGAATGAGAGCAAATGTACTCCAGTTTCTCTCACAACCACTAGATGAAGCTGTTTGCGATAATATTTTCATAGCAATCTTTCTCAAATTTGGAGCATCAGTGCCATACATAAACCACCATTCAGCTGCATAATAATAAGAAACATATTAAAACCTTAAAGAAAAATATAAATAGAAAATCATGAGAATAAAATATAAAAGTGTAAATAATCTACTTAATTACCTGGATTACTTTTTGTTCTTCCTCTAATTGCAGCTTGGTCAGCAAAACAATACATAGCCTCCCGAAATATTTTTACCTAAATATCATGGGTATATTGATGTTATATATTAATTCAGCATATTTGTAAATTGAGATTGAAATACTAAAGTATTACCTCTGCAAGTGCTTCAGCAGCCTTGTTTGGATTTGTTTCTAGTCTAGACACAACGATCCGAAGCGAACCCAAGAAATTTTCTAATATACCAACATCTTCTTCATAATGGTATGTGGGGTTCAAGTAATAAGCTACACAATATAAAAAATGATAACACTTATAAATGATAACATTCAAAATGATAACACTTATCAATAATAAAAATATAAATTGATAAACAATAAGTTTACCTGCCATATGAATATGTTGAATGATTTATTTTTTTCATCGAGCATCAATGATGTCAAGATATTTTTTGCACGATTTAGGAGCCGCATCTTTGACAGCTTGTCTTGCTCGTTTCATTGCTTCATATACATATGGCATTGTTGCTTTTCTTTCCTCATCCACCATTCTTAGAACTTTTGCAATAGGTGTATGCATATTCAACACATTTTTGGCGGTCTCCCAAAATTTAGGATTTAGAATTGTCCCTTGAACTCGCTTTCCAACTGGATCCTTTGCTGCCGCAGTCCTAGACCAATCTTCTGAAGTAAACATCCTTTGCAAACCATTTCTCTGCTCCAACATACTTTGTAAGGCAATATAATTAGTGGCAAATCTTGTTTGCCCTGGCCGAATCAATTCCCCCGAACAAAATGTTCGCATTATATCCAAGACTCTATTATGATTATAAATAAAATTTGTCACTCTTTTAGCTTGCTCTAGTACATTTTGAACCGTTTCAATCTTGGAAAAATCATGCAAAATCAAATCTAGAGAGTGGGCAGCACAAGGAGTCCAATATAGGTGTGGTCTTCTTTCTATCAACATTTCACCAGCTTTTTTGTACGCACTGCCATTGTCTGTAATAATCTGAACCACATATTTCTCTCCAATCTCTTCAACAACAGCATCCATCAAACCCAAAATATAATTAGCATCCTTGTCATGACCAGAACTATCAATTGACTTGTGGAAAACAACTTTTTCATCACAATATATCAAGAAGTTAATGATAGATAATCTTGTGGTGGATGTCCATCCATCACACATGATTGTCACTCCATAAATCTCCCACTTCTTTTTGAACTGGTCAATGTACTCTTTCAGCTCATCTATCTCATTATCTAGCAATGGTCCGCCAATCTCATATGGGGTTGGGCCTTTCACACCCACTCCAGCTAAAGCAATTTCATCAATCATCAATTGGTAAAAATGACCTTGAGCTTTGCTTGGTGGAATATTCTCATAAATGAAATACTTTGCAATAGCATGTTTTGCCGACTTTGCCCACTTTTTGGGATTCCACATATGAGTTAGCTTGACTTGCTTTACTTCCCTATTCCGATACATCGAAGGATCCATCTCTTCTATCGTGAGATCCTTTTCTCTGCCCATCCACTTTTGTGATTTTCTTGAGAATTTATCCCAAGATTCCTTCACACTATGTGAGCGCATTAAACCCCTAGATATACCACTTTTTTGGATAGATGGTCTAGAACTTCCTCCTCTAAAGCCTTGCTCGGCCATATGTATATCACGAATAGATTGTTGTTTTGCATACTCAATATCATCTCTATATTCTATATCCATATCATCATCTGAATTCTCATCGGAAGAATAAATTTCGATACCACTCCTCCGCCTCGATCCACCAATTAAATTCTGTCTCATTTTTCTCCGTTCACCAGTCACTTCTGCATTTTCAGTCTTGTTGCGATTCAAGTAATCCCTCATAGCTTTCGCAATTTCAATAGGACACTTATCACATTGTTCCACATTATTATAACCGCCTGCCAAGTGTTGCTTTAACCGTGACACACCGCCACCCATCATTTTTTTATGGCAAAAATTACACATTACATGTTGTCGATTATCCCCAATTCGTTCGCCGTAATTCCATCCAATATCACGTTCTTTTTTTTTTTCTGCGATGATTCAGTAGCTATATTCTTTCCTTTTGATGTCATATCTACAATAAATATCATTACGTTATTAAATATATTAAATTAATTCTACAAATTAAATATGACATGTATAACACTTTTAATTAAAATATAATAATATAAAAGAATAATTACAAAAATAAAAATAAATAATGAAGGGTATCAAATTAAATTAATGGTACTTATGTATGCAGTGGAGTATTAAATATAATTACAGTTGGGTGGTAAATGTAATTGTAGTGGAATATTAAATGTAATTACAGTGGGTATTAACTATTAAATGTAATTGTAGTGGGTATCAAGTATAATTACAGTGGGTATCAAGTGTAATTACAGTGGGTATCAATTGTAATTACAATGGTATTAACTATTAAATGTAATTATAGTGGGTGGTAAATATAATTACAGTATATATCAAATATAATTACAGTGGGTATTGAATGTAATTACAATATGTATTAAATATAATTATAAGGGGTATTAAATATAATTATTCATACATGTAACAAAAAAAAAAAAAAAAAAAAAAAATATATATATATATATATATATATATATATATATATATATATATATATATATATATATATATATAAGGCAGACGGCATAAACGACTCAGACAAAACACTCACCACAGCCAACTTCGGAAAACACAGAGAGGCGATCGCAATCTAGATCGCGATGCCGATGCCGAAGCCGGAGTGGGAGAGAGAGAGAGAGAGGAAGAAGAAGAAGAAGATACCTCGGGCTCGTGGTCGCAGCGATGACGAAGGCTCTGCGTGGAAAATTCGAGCCCTAGATCTGCGTGGAAAACCTGAAAATGGCTGAATCTCCTCAAATCTGGACTCAAGGTTAGTTCCTCTAGTCTTCTCCTTCAATTTCTCTGTCTCTTCGAGCTCCTGTGGTGCCTTTCCCTCTCTCTTTTGTTTGTTTTTTTTTTTTGCCTGAACCTGGACAGTCTCTCTTCTCTCTATTTTTTTTTTCCTTGGAAGACTTAGACTATGTGATTTCTGTGTTTTATTCCCGATTTTTTCTGTTAAATTTGACTGACTTGTGGAAGGAATCTGCTTTCTGTGCCTCATGTGATTTGTGTTTTTTCTCTGTGAATTCTGACCGACATGTGAAAGGGCATCTCTGTTTTTTTGTTTTTTTTTACCTGAAGTGAACCACATCGAATCTGTACTGTTTCGATGGAAACGGTACCGATTCGACCGAAACGGTCCGATACACTGCCGATTCGAACTAAACATTGGAATTTTAGTATTCATCCCCTGTTTCGTGTCGGTGTGTTGAAATTCCGAAACGTTTCGGATGTTTCGACACGACATTTCGTTCCTTGTATATTGGGCAATTTTACTTTGGTGAGGTTCCGATTATGGCTGCATCATTTTGCATTTTGTGATATTCTAAGAATGTGATTCAAAACTTTGTTGTTATGGATATGCTCTGTCATGCTTCATGGAGTTGCATGTAGCAGATTTAATTAGTCCATATTATTGACTTTGAAGGACCCTCTCTAGAATCTTGGGACATCTGGTGGCTTTGCTTTCTTATTATAATAGTTGGTGCATGCGTGCGTTGCACGCTAACTATTTTGACTTTTTTTAGAAAAAAATAGATAAATTGGACATTTTCTTTATATGGAGATGATTATATATTAGATGATGGTTATTGAATTTTATGTAGCTTATTTGTTCACTTGATCCTTTGTTATTGGACGATTATACAAAGTGGCATTATTGACGTAGATAACGGTTATGTTCAAGATTTTTTTCGTATTTTAGGTTGTATATGAACTAAATTGCATAAGGTTCAAAAAAAAAGAAAAAAAAAACTAAATTACATTGCATTTAAAAACTGTAATGTTTAACTTCAGTAAGTGATTAATTGTTGGAGGACTAATGATTTCTTGGATTAATAAGAAGTTATTATAATAGGTTATTATTGTTGTTTTATCTTTTTAGGAATAGTATTATCAATTAAATTTTTTTGACAAGTGTTGACATTTGAAAGTAGTATATAGATTATTAGATCTATTCAAATATTTATTTTTTAGGGAATTTGGATATGCACTATGTACCTACAAACATATTATGTAATTTGGTGATTATTTAATAAAATTGAGGAGAAATTCATGTGCTAAATGTTAAATTCGGCTTTTATCAATTTATTTAGATTAGAACGAATATCTATTTTAACAAATTCATATATGGTTTGTGAAAAATAAAATTTGTTGGACAATTGAATTGGATTCGGATCACATTTTTCAAAACAAATTTGGATCGAATTTATGTTTTTTGGAAAGAAGATAATCAAAAGTCAACCAATGAATTTATTAGATGAATTAATGCAACTAATAAAAAAATAAAAAATTCCTCAAAAAATACTAAAGTAGACATTATATAATTTTTGAAAATAAGAAAATCAAAAGTTTTTCTCTTTAAGCTACTTTAAAAAGAATAAAATAGACATTATAGAATTATTGGAGGATAAATAAGGAAATTAAAAGTTTTTCACTTGAGCCACTTTTATTAGTAGTATAGATGTGTTGAATAGTTTGACATACATTGTGGGGCCCATTGTCTAGTAGTTTAACTTTTTGTGTAGTTGTTGACTAGTCTGGCATGTGTTTCCATCAGGTTTGTGGTTTAAGTCTCAATGTTATGCTATGGCTTTCCCATTGTGTTAATATTTTGCAATGCACCGGGTTCATGTTTATGTGTGTAAATTTATACATTTCGTTGAATGTCTTGTCCGTGGGTGCTTTGGAGTCGCACATTTTGAGGTTGGGGTGCGTTAAGAGATTGATATATCTTGCTGACTCTTGGAGTAATTTGTAGTTTAATAAAATGCATATGTATAATGATGTCTTGGTTTCATGTTAACCTTCACTTCAGAAGATGGTATTATTGTTCCTTGGGATTGTAGATTCCATCTTCTAATAGATGGTATTATAAAAAGAGGTTGAGATGATAATACCAGCTTCACTTCAGTAGAAACAGATAATAGAGAAAAAGATGGATACAAGGGAGAGAGAGAGAGAGAGAGAGAGAGAGAGAGAGAGAGAGAGAGAGAGAGAGAGGCGCCTGTAAAAAGAGGTATACTATAATTTTTTTTTTTTTATTTTCACTGACAGATGTACATTTTAAATTTGGCCCAAAACCCTGAGGGGATTATACGTAGAGCTTTAAACTAAAAGGAGATATAAGTTATTGGGCAAACCACAGGGAATTAAAATGATAATGCTCTCCTTTGGTTCAAGCTTATTTTTCTAAATGTGAATGATCATTTTAGTAAAGGAACCCAATAAACCGTGAATGATTACAGCATGGAAGCTAAAAACAGGAAAGCTCTCTAAGGTTGTTTGTTTGTTACAGATGGGTGCAGCTGAGGCAGAGAAATTTTGCATGGCATTTCAACGGGTGCATAAGAAGCTTGTATGGACAAGATTGTAGTTTATGTATCTTTTAAATAGATATTCGTTCTTGGGTGTGTTATTGATCAGATTAATCTTGTTAAGCTTACCCATAAAAATGCATATGATATTTACTCCCAGGTGTACGAGGAACTGAGTTTAAATGCAGCTCAGAGCTTCACAAATTCATCAAAATTTTCTGAAGAATAGTTCCACGTTTGTGTTCTTAATTATTTTTTCTGTTTGTGGATTGTTCAAATGAAATTTTGTAACCTAACATTCAGGAAGATGATCATTGTAAGGCAGGCCGGTTTAACTCTTCATCAATTTGTATCGTAAATCTATTTATGTATCTGTGTAGGTGTAAATTGTTGCACGAAAGTTTCTTTTCTTATGTTTTGATGGTCGTGTCGGGGGTTTCATGTAGTTGTGCATGTTCATCTCTTAACCCACACCCCAGCAATTTCTTTCTTCTTTAAACAGACGGGTTGGGTTGCTGCAGTACTGTACTAAGATAGCAAGGATGATTTATGGCTTTTTTGTTGTAAATAAAACAAGTGGTAAAAAATATCCCGATTTATCCAATGACAATTGTAGTGGTTAATACCTAGCAGTCTTAAGTTCAACTCTTCCAGGCGATTCCTTGGTTGACCCAACCCAATGGTTTTGGTTTATTGATATGGGTGTCAGTTTCACCCATTGACATGAATAAGAATCCAAAAGCAGTAGGATGAAAACACAAATTATTAAGTGGATGGGATTAAAGATTAGACAAATTACTTGTCTAACGGGTATTATGAAAAATTGTAAGTTTTTTCAGGTTGTACATATTCAAAGTCAAGCTAATCACCAATAAAAAAAATCAAAATTACGCTAATCACCAATAAAAAATAACAAGTGATTCTAATTGTACAAAAAAAATAAAAAATTGAAAATCAAGCTAATCACTAATAAAAAATAACAAGTGATATCAATTGTAAAAAAAAATATCAATGACCAATAAAAAAAATAAGTAAAACTAATTGCGCAAAGAAAAAACAATATTTTAAACCAAATATTAATTTTTTTTTCTTTATTTGCATTGTTTTCTCCTTGTTAATGTCTATATTTTTTAAATATTTGGATTGTGTAACATAGACACTGAAATGATAAAAGGGTCAGTTAAATCAATTTTTTTTAAGTAGTAAAATTTTGATTTTGTTGAGTTGGTTTAATTGCAGTGAGCGAAATTTTTTGTAGCATCCGAGAAGTCACGGCGGCAAATAATTTAAATCAATTGTTTTTGCAGTTACAAGTAGATTTGTTGGACAATGTTAGTTCAGTTGAGTTTTTTTTTTTTTTTTTTTTTCTATTTTTTGAAAATTTGATTTATAATTCAATGTGAACTAGACAATCTATTCATTAGATTTAGCAAGAGGTTAAAAAAATGAACATTCATTGAAAAGGAGAGCTACCATGAAGAAATATGACAAGATTATTTTGTATTATGGGGATTTTCAAATTGTATTAATGTGATATAGTTTTTTAATTTCAATCTTTGCACTTTTATTATTTAAGACATTATCAAATGTCCCATTTGTTTGGTAAATTTTGTGTGTTAAAGGTGCCTTCAGACTCGAGTAATGACTAGTGTTTGAATATTCAAACTATGTTTACACCGGTGAATGTCCTGCAACTCATGATGATTTGAAACCTCTCGGTGGCGTACTTGGCCTTCAAGTAGGCGGTTTCGGAGGTGTCGACGAGAAGTACTCAATGCCAAGGAGATGAAAATAAACCAGTGGTTTGCATCGAGATTATCGCGAAATGGGAATCAAGGCGGTGGGTCTTGATCTCTTCGAGGGAATTGGGGAAATTGGACTTCGTCACTTGCTTTATGGTCTATTGGTTATGGTGGTGGATGGGGACGGCAGTGGTTTTATAAATCTTGGTGCAGAGGAGAAGATGGACAATTGAGGATTTTGGATTTATTAGGGTAAGAAGAAGAAGATGGATAATAACTACTCTTGAATTTGAATTTCAAATTTTATGAATTTTTTTTTTTAACTGACAAATCTCCATTGAGCGTGAAACAATGGGTAATTGGTTTTTCAGTTTGGAATTGCTTTTACGTTGAGATTTGCTTTGAACGTTTGGACTTAATTACTTGCTAAACAAATAATAATAAGACTTAACCTCAAATATGTTTAATGAATGGATTTAAGTCATTATTAGTTTTTTTTTGAAAATTGACCCCTCAATTATCACTTTTTTTCAACCTAGATAATTTGGCCACATAATGACCGAGATTTTGTACATTTGACTTGTTTGAATTCCAACGGATTTGAAAACTCTGAACTGAATCTATTTCGATGTTTTGATGAGTGTTTTTTTTAAAGTCTGATTTGATTCCAAAAAACTTGTAATTGATTGGAATTCTTAACAAATTTAAATCATAATTTCAACTCAATTTTATTAAATAATCATTTAATTGTCATGTATCTATAATATGTATAAGCAATTTGAAATCTGATGAATAATCAGATGAGATTCAAATCTACAAAAATATTATCTCATGGATTCTAGTTGTTAGTCAAAAATAATAATTCATATCTGACTAACTGAGTTCAAATTTTGATCTAAATTTGTTCTATTGTGAGGACTAGTCTCAAAAATCCAAAATTACGATTGTATGTAGAAAAACAATTGCATATTCCTTTACCTACCTTAGTTTAGTTTTTGGATGTGACCTTTAACATAAAAATTGTTATGCGAAAATGAACATTAAAAGAAAAGGAGCACAGTTTATTCTTTCATAACTTTAACTGTACAATTAAGTTCAACAAACAATACCATTAGGTTAGCCACCTGCAAAGGAGGTGCCTATTATTACAATCTAACAAAAGAACTTTCACTGGGTCCTATTGGATTTCAATGAGACACAATAAATTTTACAAAGGATAGAGTTGAACTTTATCAGAATCTATAGAGTTTTAACCTAGGAAAAATACCAACGAGAGGATCTCCATATTATCTATGGTTCCTTTATTCATGGCTAAACAATGGAAACTAGATATTTTCACTCATAATCTTTTCCTTCTGGGTTTGGATGTCCAATTCTCTCAATAAACCATGTTGCCAGAGGAGGAATGCTTTGTTTGTCATGGAAGAAATTGCCGGGGTCCACCAAGGTCTTCACATATACTAATCTGTTGAAGTTGTCCACGAAAAATTTCCTACCCCAAATACTAGCCTGTGCATAGCTTGTGTTCCCATTATTATTGGCTCCTATATCTAGATCCCTGTAATTGATATATGCTTCTCTTGGATTCTTGGAAACATAAGGAGCCATATATTTATAAACTTTTCGGATCCAGTTGATATGCCTTCTCGAAATTGCTGACCCTTTTTCTTGCCATTCTACCTGGTATTCAATTTTGTATATGTTTCCGGCTCTGTGGGGAAAAGGTGTTTCAGAGGCTGCAATCTCACTCATTTTTCCGCCGTACGGAGTCAATACCAATAGAGGAACACCGACCTCTTCTTCAAGAAACCTTTTCCATATTCCTTCGAGCACGCTTTCAGAAACGGGTTCCTTCACGTAGTCTGACTTTATTTTATAGTTGCCTCTATAATTATAAGTCCTGTTCAACAAATCATTCAATGAATCTAGCTGTATGCCATAGAAATAGAGATTTGATCCAATCCAGCTTGTTTCGATACAGTCTTCTTTCACCAATCCCAATTCCGGAAAGTCTTCTTGCATCAACTTAAGTAATCCATCAACTCCACCCAAAAACAACCCAATAAATGAAACTTGAAGTGTCTTGTTTCCATTTTCACTTGAGTTCACAGTAAATGCAATAACTCTAATGAAAAGGTTCTCATCAACCTTGTCTGCAATGTATTGCCATCGATGGATAAGTTTTGTGGCATTTTGTTCCAAAGTTTTGCTTACTGTGAAAACAGTTACATTTTCTGGAACGATAACTAAATTTACTTTCCAATCCAAGATAACACCGAAACTAGCGCCTCCACCTCCTCTTATGGCCCAAAAGAGGTCTTCTCCCATTGACTCTCTGTTAAGGATTCTACCATTGACATCAATTAATCGAGCGTCAATTACATGATCAACAGCAAGTCCGAACTTACGCAGTAGAATGCCATAGCCTCCTCCACTGATATGGCCACCGGAACCAACAGAAGGGCAAATACCTGCTGGAAAGCCAAGTGTGTTACTCTTATTTACAATATTGTAATAAAGTTCACCAAGAGTCGCTCCAGCTTGAAACCATGCCGTATTGTCTGTAGTATTGACAGAGACTGATCGCATGTTGATCATATCAATGATGATGAATGGCAGTGGAGAAATATATGAAAGCCCCTCATAGTCATGTCCTCCACTTCGAACTCTTATTTGTATGCCATATTTTCGGGAACAATATATAGCTCTTTGAATATCGGACTCATTCAACGGTGTGATTATGGCCAAAGGACGTGGGGTGCTAGGCGAAGTGAATCTTAGATTTTGTATGGAGAAATCCAAGACAGATAGATATGAGGAGTTCTTTGGTGTGTAAATAAGCTGAGAGATTGAGGTGTTTTGAGACGGATGGGAAAGACATTGAAGAAAAGCTTTATTGGTATGAGCAGAAGCTGCCCATAAAATTGAGAAGAGAAAAACAAAATGAAATGAAAGCAAAGAAGCTCTTGGGGTTATCATCATCTTTGTTTATTGTTCTGGTTTTGTGTGAAAAACTATAGAAGATGTCTCCTATTTATAGAACCTTAAAGGGAATTGTTTTTTTTATATTTAGTTGGTTCAATGATTTGAGTTAGTCAATAATCAAGTTGTACAGTCATAGCTAACATTTGGTGACCTTCTCTGGGTTGTTTGGATATGATAATGTCGAATTGAAAACTTCAATTTTCAGCCCTTTCAGAAACACACCTGCCCCAACTAGTAATGGAAAATCACTAGTTGGACCTGAAATGTGATTTATAATCCTTTATTCGGGGACTATCTTACATGATTTTCCATTACATAACCTGATATAATAATAAGCATCTTGAATTCTTGACATGGTCTTACGGGATGCTTTTTACACTTATTTGACTTCCTCTAACCTGATATGATTGTAGTTTCTAGAATTGCATTCCAAAGGGTTATTGACTGGCAGCCATGGGCAAATTTTGGGTAAGTTTGGGTTGTGCTTGACCGTTGATTTTGCGGGCCGGTGAATCCATTTGGAAGCATAGACTGAGAATCAGATAATCTAAACTCAAATTAATAAATCAGTGTACAAAAGTCTCATTACTACAACATTTAGGAGGATTAGATATACGTAATCTTATTTTGCATGCAGAGAAACTGTTTTGGCAACTTGAAACATTGAAACTCATACCACAATAGAACAATTAAATCCCACTCTCAAATCAGAGTAAAACTAGGCTTAAAAATCAGCCTAATAAATTCAATCAAAAATTTTTTTTTTCTTTTGAATGAAGGAGAAAAAACAGAAGTGAAAATTTTCTGAAAAAAATTGAGTTTGTCGTCTGACTACCATCGATGGAGTTAATAAATAGTGTCAATTTTTGGCGTCCAAATAACATTTTTCCGAAGTAAAAGATTGATGTCCCTAAAGGTGGTGGGTTTCGTGAATATGATAATTTTGAATTGAAAATTTCAATTTTCAACACTTTGAGAAACACACCCACCTCAGCTGCATAATAAACTAGTAATCACCGTCCCGAAGCAAAAATCTAAATGTTCTTTATAATCCTTTATGGGTCAATTACATTTTGACCTACTAAACTATAGACTTGATTTCACTTTGTCCCTTAAACTATTGAAAATTTCACATTGCCGTGTCAACTACTTTGATCATTTTGCATTGCCCTACTCGCAACGTTTGTTATCTTTTTGGATAGAAATTACTAACGTATTGAGACAAAGTAAAAAAAATAAGATTTATAAAGTTTAGATGATAACATAAAATAACTTTATGTTAAATATGTAACGGACGTTAATAATTGAGGTAACGTGAAACGAATCACAAGTTGAAGGTGCAATGTAAAAAATATGATAGTTAAGAAAATAAAATGACAACAAGATTATAATTGAGGGATCAAAATATAATTTGCCACCTTTATTCATTTACTACTTCATATGGTGTTTTTTTCCCATTACATTAAAAACCATTGGTGTTGGCTTAAATAATCATACGTAGTTCTGGACATCGTCACTACAAGGTCTAAGCAGAATTAGATATACACAGTTGTTGCTTCAAAATTTGTTGCTATCAATAGAGATGCCTCAATCAACAGACAAAATATACAAAATACTGAACTAACAAAGAAATATACCTTTATTAATTCAATTGAGTGGGTTTCGGTTTTAGAGTGACTGATTTAACAGCATTTGATTACATCACTAACTATTTATTAAAAACTAACTCTAGCACTACTCTTAGAACTTAGATGCCCTGATCGTGGGTCTTGTGGGGGGTTTGAGTTGTTGTTCGTCTTCCTCCTTTTCCTCTTTTATAACCATTTCTCTTGACAGTTTCTCCCTTATCGATGGTTATTTGGCTTTGTAAATCTCAAACAATTATTTCCTCTTTCGAACCAGAGTTGTGACTGGTTGCTTCCCGCATTTGCTTCAAATCTTGACACGTGGCAGTCCTTTAATAATTTTAGGCTTGCCAACTACATAAGTATAGAATGCTTTCATAATTTTTTATTTTATGTCCAAACAGTAGTTTTATGCTGTGTGAAGAGAAGTTTTTTCGTGATTCAAATCTTTAATACTCATATTACAATAGAACAACTTTTATGTTGGGTGTCGGAGTCCACTCATAAATCAAAGCAAATTTAGGCTTAAAAATGAGCCTAAAGCATCGAGTCCTCCAACAAAGAAGTGAAATTCATTCAAAATATTACCTTTTCATTTGAGTGAGGGGAAAAAAAACAAAGAAGACGAAAAAAGTGAATTTTTTTTAAAAAAATTTGAATTTGTCGATGGAATTCCAAACTTTGTATCCAAATTTTTTTTACTCAAATCCAAGTAAAAGCTTGATGTCCATAAAGGAAATAGTTAAGGCCTCTTTGGATGACGGTAATGAAGACACCATATTATATTTTTTATTATAATTAAAATTGTGTTTTTAATTATCAACTAAAAATATAATTGATGAGTCCAGATTCAACTAGATCAGACCTAACAAATCCAGTAAGCCCAAGTCAACTAAATGGTAGCCCAAGCCTGATTCATCAATCCAACCCAGTTCAAGGTCCAAGGAGTCTATGAAGAAAAGAGCACGAGGGAGAAAAATTATTGCGATACACACTCACGAAGATCAAGACTACCTTAATTTTACTTACCTTTTGTAGTTATCCTCCTGAGAAACAAGTGTCTTTACTCTCACGTCACCGCCTTATCATGCCTATAAATTGTAAGCTCTCTTCATTGAGAGGGACATCTTACTACATCACTCTACACCTCTACACACCTTCTATCGCCTAACTATTGTATCTTTTCTGGGACTAACCATTGCTCTCCCCCCGGTTCACCTTATTTCATCAATAAAGACCTCCAGCCACCGTTGCCATTTTTCAGAGTGGAGTAGGTCACTCTGACCGAATTATTATATATTTGTGTGTTGACTCAATATTATATTACTGCTATTGATTGCTTTATTAATTGTCCTTTAATCACACCCTATCACACATTCGACTGTTGATCTTGCACGAGACTATTTTGTGTATCATTAGTTCGTTGTTTATGGGAAACAACTAAGTTTTTCACTACCCTGCTATCCCATGGCAATCACGACCAGGTCGATGAGTCAACAACTAGGAGACAACAACTCGGCCCATCGGGAGGAGGCTCAGCCTCCCCCTATACCCTCGGAACCATCCACTGAGGCGACTCTTGTGGTAGGGCAACAACTCCCTCTGATGGGAGAAGCACCACAACCTCTCCACTCCGGGCATCCCTCGCACAAGAGTCCTTCTCAGCGCTCAGGAAGCTCACGTGTTCTCCCTCTTCATGTACTTACGCAAGAGGATGAGGGAGAAAACTAGTATGTCTATCATGAAAGCTATTATAATGACATGATGGAGGATGTCCCCAACCAATAGGACAAGAAAATCAAGGAGGTGCAAAAATAAATTGGTGACGCCCTCAATGCCATCAAAGTATAGGCCCCCGAGGCAGTGGATTACTCCTGTTACCCACCTGCTCACTATCAAGCAGGACCGAGATGAAAGCTTTAGGAGCTACCTCACTCGTTTCAATGAGGAGAATCTCCAAATCAAGGAGTCAGACGATAAGGTAACCATGTACACCTTTATTGCAGGTCTACGCCCCTCTAACTTCATGTTCTCTGTCCTAATGAAGTCACCCTCCAGTATGCCCAAACTGTTGTCAGGGGCACGAAAGTATATGAATGCCGAGGATGTCACCAAAGCCCGACAAGGTAGTCCTCCCACAGGGGTGAGAAAAAAAAGGATACCCACGAAGACAGAAAGAAAACAGAGAACAAGAATAATATAACAGAGAGTCTATGTCAAGGACCGCCTTGGTCTTGTACCCCCGAGAGAGTGACAACCCTTCACTCCACTCAACGCCTCGGTGGAGCACATCTTGTTCCAGATACAGGATGACACCATGCTTCACTGGCCTAGAAAAATGAAGTCCGCCCCAAACTGCAAAAATCCCAACAAGTATTGTCACTTCCACCTCGACCACGACCATGACATTGACGATTGATTCGAGTTAAAGAGAAAAATCGAGGAGCTTATTCAGCGTGGCTAGTTGAGGTAGTAAGTTAGTGGCAAAGGACATGCCTCGCCACTTGGCCGAGACCAAGATGACAAAGAACGCCAGCAATCCCTCAGAAAAATTCAGACATTCCCTGAGGGCTAGGAGGAAGAGGCAACTTCAACTCTGCCAAGAAAGCCTCGAACCATCTATGGGATGTCAAACACCTGAAGAACTATTATCAATAGCTAGTACAAGCTAGTGACTCTCATTTTATCTATCATTTATTGTTTTAGTTGATTTATTATGTTATTTATTATTTTATAAAATAATATTTTGCGAAGATTATTGTGTCCATAATTGTCTTGCTTTTATAAAGTTTGTAAATAACTTACAAAAGTCATGACATGAGCTAACAACAAGGTAGATAAAAAGACAAAAGTCATCATACTCCCGACGATCAGTCATTGCTCTCCGAGTCAATATCATCAAGACTCTCTTTGTCGCTATCTACCTCTGGTACCTTATATGAGGCAAAGCCAAAATCAAGTAAATACCAAGGAAATACCTACACCAAGGAAGGAAAAAATATTGGCACCAAGTAACATACCTCCTGAACTCTATTTGTCCATGTGACTGCCTAGCCGCTTCCTTATGTTACCCAAGGCGTCGCCCGAATGACCTGAGATGTCGCCTGAGCGACCCGAGGCAAGTGACCCGAAGCATCGCACCTATACCCAACACTCCTCGACGTCCATGCCTAGTGGTGTCCAACATTCCTCGACATCCCTGCCCAATGGTGCCCAGTGCCACTAGTCGTCCTCATCCAGCGGCGCCCACGTCTCAATCTCCAGCTTAGCGGCTCCCACATGAGTAGCCAAAAGCTTAGCCTATCTCTACTCTACTCCCACGGAGACAACCTTTATCTCCAGTTTAGCGGCTTTCATGAGAGTCGCGAAAGCTTGGTCTATCTCTGCTTTGCTTTCAAGTAGGCAGCTTATATCTCTGGCTTAGCAGCTCTCACGAAAGTCGCCAAAAGCTTAGCCTCTCTACTCTGCTCTCAAACAGGCATCCTATATCTCAAGCTTAGCGGCTCTCACGAGAGTCGCCAAAAGCTTAGCCTCTCTGCTCTGTTCTGCTCTCAAGCATCCATCCTATATTTTCAGCTTAGTAGCTTTCATGAGAGATCTGCTCCCACGCAGACAGTCTTTATCTCAAGCTTAGCAGTTCTCACGAGAGTTGCCAAAAGCTTGGCCTATCTATACTATACTTCCACGCAGAAAACCTATATCTCCAGCTTAGCGGCTCTCACAAGAGTCATAAAAAACTTGACTTATCTATGCTCTGCACCCACATAGGTAGTTTATATCTCCAGTTTAGCGGCTCACACAAGAGTCACCAAATGTTTGGCCTAATTCTGCCTCCGTTCTCAAGTAGGCAGTTTATATCTCTAGCTTAACGTCTCTTTTACGAGTTGCAACAAGCTCGGCCTAACTCTGTTATGCTCCCAAGCAGACAGCCTGTATCTTCAGTTTAGTGGCTCTCTCGTGAGTCGTCAAATCTTGGTCTATATCTGCTCTGCTCTCAAGTAGATAACCTATATCTCCAGCTTAACGTCTCTCATGAGAGTCGCTAAAAGCTCGGCCTAATTCTATCTTTACTCTCAAGTAGGTAACCTTTATCTCCAGCTTAGCAACTCTTATGAGAGTCGCCAAAAGCTTGGCATAACTCTACCTTTGCTCTCACGCAGACAACCTCACGAGTCGCTTAGAAAGTTTGGCTTAATCCTACATCTGCTCCCAAGTAATTTATGTATCCAGCTTTGCGTTTTTATGTATCTAGCTTCGTGCTTTCTCACGAATCGCCAAAAAGCTCGGCCTAATCTTACATTCTGTTATCGAGCAACCTCAATATCGCTCACTGGAAGCAACCTAGCCATCGGACGTTGTCCGAAAAATACTAGAGACATCAAACATCACCCTCTTAGGAGGATGGGAGGACGCCAACCTAACAACATAAGGAGCCTCCACCATCGCTCTATCAATAGGGTGTCTGTAATTAGAGACAAGATCAATTTAAAGAATTAATATCGAGAAAACATTAAGGAGAAAACAGAATTGGAGAAAATGAGTTTTCCTCCTACCTAGCCAAAAACCATCACAGTCTCCCTCTCTGACAAAACCTAGAACACCAATCGGCCGCCCATGAATGCCTGACAACTGCCTGCCAGAGCGCAACTTTCTACCTTGTCGGTTTCACTAATTTGTACTTAAAACTCAAATGCAGAGAGAAAGAAGCATTTTTTTGGAAAAATTTGTTGCCCAAACTGCATTCGACAGTTTGTAGGTCGTAGATCTCAAAAAAAAACCCCCCGAATTCAAAAAATAATTCACCTCAAATGGACAACCAAGTGCAAAGTTATGACCATTCAAAATTTTGCCCATTTTTTTATGATTTTTTGATTCTCTGGCCAGCACCCCAGCGTGTGCTCCCATCTCTTAACTATGCTCAAGCCTCCCTAGTGTCGCCTCTTGCTCCAAGGTGTTGCCCACATCTGCGGGGTCTGCATCCAACACCCAACTTAGCGCTTACAAGGCATTGCCCAGCAGCCTGGCGCTACCGTGCTCCTCTACATCCTCTACCTGTCAGGGCCCGTCGCTTGTGCCAGCTATCGTCTTTAGCCCGCCTATGTTGGGTTCACCCAATCCTAGCCCAATGCCTGGCGCTGCTCAGCCCTCTAAGCACGGCGTCGCCTTCACCTTCGTCTTTAGTCATGACGTCGTTGCCACTCTGCTCGTACTTGCCACGGGCGCTGCCTGGGTCCCTCACCTGTGCAAAATCCCATGCCTTCGGCCTCTTCGATGTCATCAAATCCTCTTACCCGGGCAATCCCTGTGCCTTTGCAATTGGTTTGGTGCCGCCCAAGTCCTTGGAAGTTGGGATGACGTCACCTAGATCCTTGGAAGCAGGAAGGGCATCGCCCAAGCCAAGGCCACGACTATCCCTCGCCTTCTTGACATCCATGCGCAGTTGCGGAATGAAGAAAGGATAAGCCGTAGGTCGCAAGATACCTTCTATTTATTCGAGAGCTCACTCATACCCTCAACTTCTTTTCTCTCGCAAGCAATCGGGGCTTGGGGCATGAGGGGCAAATGATGAGCTTAGATTCAACTGGGTCAGACCCAACAAATTCAGCAAGCCCAAGTCAAATAAAAGGCAACCCAAGCCCAGTTCATCAATCCGACCTGGTCTAAGATCCAAGGAGTCTATGAAGAAAATAGCACGTGGGAGAGAGATAATTGGGATATACACTCTCGAAGATTAAGACTACCTTAATTGTACTTACCTTTTGTAGTTATCCTCCTGAGAAACTAGTGTCTTTATTCTTACGTCACCGTCTTACTATGCCTATAAATTATAAGTTCTCTCTATTAAGAGGGGGCATCTAATTACACCACTCTACACCTCTACATCTCTTTACACACTTTCTCTGTCCTAACTATTGTATCTCTCTTGGGATTAACTATTGTTGTCTCCTCCGTTCACTTTATTTTATCAATAAAGACCCCCAGCTATCATTGACATTTTTCAGAGTGGAGTAGATCACCAGAACCAAACTATTGTGTATCTGTGTATTGACTCAAAATTTATATTATTGTCATTAATTACTTTATTAAATGTCTATTAATCACACATTATCACACACTCAACTATTAATCTTGCACGAGACTATTTTATGCATCATTAATAATTGTTAGCTATAGAAATGTAATCCATATCCTCACGTGCTCACGATGGGATGGCAATCTTGATGTCGGGTTTATTGTAATCATAATTTCATCAGTAGATTGTCTTATTATTTATGAGAACAATAAAAGTGGTTTAGGTAACCAAAGACAGTAATAAGCGGGTGGTAAAGTAATGGATATACCTAACTAACATATTTGACTCTTGTTTTTTATTCTTATCCTTTCCATCTATAGATTTTATATTTGAATCCCAAACGAATAAGAGTGGTTGAATTAATTGCACTTATGGCATTGTATCCCCCCATTCATGCCTTCTTTTTAACTTTTTTAATGAAGTCCACTAATTTCCATGCTTGTGACTATGACATAGATGAGAGTAGGTAGAAAATTACTTGTCTTGGTTCTTTTAATTAACATTAATAAAGTTGCCGACAGCATTACCTAAAAACGTTGGATGGTTTGAAAAGATGTTTGATCATGGAGAAATGTGTTGTTTACTCCAACTAAAAATATAAATTTAATCGTTACTCGGTTCAAGAAAAAGAGATAGTTGACTGCGTAAACACAGGCACGCTGTTTGTGGTACACAATTCTCAAAACAGAGATTAAATTATGTTAATAGTAATCATGCCGGGGATTGGGCTATCCCACGTCGGGATAGCTTTGGGTGTGTGTTAATTTAAATACTCAACTTAGCACTTCCTCTTTTAAGAGGTTGTGTTAAGTGTGTGCTCAAAAAAAAAATGATTAATAATATTTTTTGTCTTTAAAATATGTATTTTTTTATTATATTAATTTTGTCTATTTAATTCCTAAAATATTAAATTCGTGTCATTTTAGTTCTATATAGATAAACCGTTAAATTTTGGACGGAATGATCATGTGTTAAACATGTGATACCATCCAAAAAAAAACGACACGTGATCACTTCCATCAAAAAATTTAACGAATTTTTTGATTAGAGATCAAAGTGATATGGATTGAAACCAAAAAGTATCTACAAAATATTACTTGACCCTCAAAAATATAAAATTGGTCTCTACAAATTTGTATTTTATAGTATTGGATTAAAAACTAATTTTTTGGTATCATAAACTTGTCATAAAAAAAATTGCATGATCTATTAAAATTGTATGATCAACCGCATCACAATTCAATTCAAGATTTGTACATTTGGTAGCTATTGTTATTATTATTTTTCTTTTTTGAGGGGGAGGGGGAGGGGGATGAGAGCTTGAACCTTTGACTTTACAAAGACAAAGTCTTCACAAGGTAAGAAGTACTATTAGATCAAATGTCCGTTGGTAACTATTGTTAATAATGCTGCCTACAAATTACAATTATAAAATATTATGATTGATCTCGAGAGTTATAACTTTTAAAGATAAGGTTATAATTTATAAAAGTGAAGTTGCAATTGATTAGAGGATATTTATGATCGATCAATCACATTGTATGATCGATCATGAATATCTCAAATAATTATAATATCACCTTTAATGGGCGTAATTTGAATTTTAAAAATTATTCGGAAAAAAACTTTAAAAGTAATAACTTTTAGTACAACACTCAAAAATTGTTTTTTGGTACCTTAAATAACTTTTGACATGATTTATAAATTTACAAAATTAATGTAAGATAGGCAAAACAGTGTTTAATTTGGGTGACAAACAAATGAATCTATTAGACTTACCAAATAAACAAATTGATATAAACTATGGTAAATACAATTTAAACCTTGTTTATGGACAATAAAAATCTGACACTATGAACTTTACTGTATTACAAATAAATCGAATATAAGTAGAAATAATTTTAACATGATATAAGTTTTAGAATAAAGTTTATTTTTTATTTTTATTTTTAATTAATTTAACATTATGTAACAAACAAATTCAATCCAATAGTGACAGAGTTGACACTCGAATTTAGTACAACACGGAGAAAGTTTTTTTTGAACATCGGAGAACCGGAGAGCCATAGCTGAAGAGAGAAACACATCTGAGACTTAAATGGAAACCAAAAAAGCCTAACTTTTGAAGTCAGTGATAACACTTACGTACCACACGTTCAACCTCTCTCTCTCTCTCTCTCTCTCTCTCTCTCAAAACATGGGTGGGGCTATGGGCCTAAAGTCGGGACTAAAGTTTATATCGGGTCTCCATCACTATCGAAAAATACAATAACAAGATCCGAAAGACATAATTTAAGAAGTTAATGCAATGGTATAACTCGAGTTCTAAAAGTTTATTCTTGAACAAAAATAATACGTATCTAAATTTATAAGAGTAATCAAAAAATCTAAATTGAAAAGCACTAAAGTAACTAAAAAATTGCAATTCGGCTTCATTTGATTTTATTATTTATCTACTTAGTGGTCCAGTCTTCTTCAATGCACGGTATATATATTCGTTCACTTAAATTGTTTTTTTATCCATTTCTTTCTTTTTTTACCTAATCACTTATACTCCGTTTGGTATGATGAAAAAGTGAGAGGATGAAAAGTTAGAAGGACGAAAAGTTGGAGGGATAAATAAAACATCATGTTTGATAAGGAAGGAAAATAGGAATGATGAATTAATTTTCTTTCCAACTCATAAAAATCAATCCCTCCAAAATTAGAAGGAAAGTGGATGAAAAATTAATTATTTTTTTTTGAGATGTATTTTATTTGTTTATATATCTTATATATACATTAATTTCATATAAAAATACAATGGTAAAATATGTATATATATTTTAAAAATTAATTTAAAAAAAATAAAAAAAAAATTTAAATAAAAAAAAATAGTTTTTCTATCTTAACTAAGGGTGAAAATTTTCGACTCAACACGATGATACGATTCGAACTAGATAAGAAAATAAATAGGTCAACTTGCAATTTGACATGACACAATTAATTAAATGAGTTAAGTTAGGTTTGACTAATATTTGACACAAACTCGTAATGACTCAATATGAATTTGACACGACACGACTCGACTTTATTGTCATCCCTAATCTTAGCCAGCACAAAAAAAAAAATTAGTCATTTTTATTTACCATCCATCCAACCAAATACAAAGGAAGGAAAGTATATCCTTCTTACATTCCATCCTTGAATGATAGAAAGTGTATCCTTCTTACTTTCTATCATCCCTACCAAACAGAGCATTAAGAAATTCTATAAAAAATTATTTGATAATAAAATAATTTTATTTGAATTAATTTAATAAAATACTAGCTAGTTAATTTTTTCTTTTTGGAGGAGGGGTTGAGAAACAGTTTATAGTAAAATGACTTGAAAAGTCTATCCTCCCCATTTCGGGAATTCATAGAGTTTCGAAAAGAAAGATCAATTATTTAGGATCTTTCCTTTTTTTCAAACAAAACAAACAGATGTAAAATCAAACTAGTTCCCAAAACATTTTTGGGTATTTCTTAAGTTCCCGATTATTCAGGAAACATGATCATTTGTTTCGGAAAAAAATAGAAGAATTACAGCCTTTACAAGAGGTTCGAAATGTATCCCATTGATGGTCACAAAGTTATCAATGGTCACCAACTCAAATTCATGGCCACATGTTCCTTTATGTTCAGACCCAATAAAAAAAAAAAAAAAGGTTCCTTAAGTTTCTACGGCAAGTGACAGTTTGCCCCTAAGCAATTTTTAAATTTTAATTTTGATCTCGTAGAGACGAAAAAACTATGTAAGCTGAGCATTATTCGAGATTTGATTTTCTTTTTCTTTTGGGTTAATAGTATTTTTGGTCCCTAAAATATTTATTTTTTGTCAATTAAGTATTCAATCTATCAATTTTGTCAATTTGATTCAATTCGTATAATTTTGGTTCCCACATAGACGGACTTTTAAGTTTTTGACAAAATGATCACGTGTTAGGCACGTGATACCGTCTAAAAAAATGACATGTGACAACTTCTGTCAAAAAACTTAATGGTCCGTCTACATGAAAACCAAAATAACACAAATTAAATACTTTAGGGACTAAATTGACAAAATTGATGCATTACGTACTAAGCTGACAAAAAATACATACTTTATGGACCAAAAATACTATTAACCCCTTTTTTTTAACACTAATGCTATTGGGACATAATTTCAAATCATAATTTGAAGACATAATAATGTATTATGACCAATGATTTGATAGAGAATGCATTTAATGATGAGACCTATTGCAGTGTTTAATGCCTTCTGCTATCACTCCATTGGTCACAATGCATTATATCTTTAAATTATGTTTTGAAATTATATCTCAATAATATTGCTCTTTTTTTAATTCAGTTTTCGGCATATAGAGATCATAATATCACTTTGTCCCCCAAAAGAGTTTAAAAATTACACTTTGCTCCTGAGAAAACTTTCGATGTTTCATTATGAAAAGAAGTTATTACTATGCTTACGTATTTAGCCTAAGTAGCTCAATTTTTGAGATTCTCTCTTGGACCCAATTCCCCCCACATACAGGGTAGGGTCCAACCCCCTCCCTTCTCTTCCCAGTCTCATATGATATCCTTCAGGCCCAAAACCTTGGAGGCAGCCTCTTAGGGCCCAATTTAAAAGGGCCCCAGAATAATTCTGCAATAAGAAACCCAAAAACATGAAAAGGTCCAAAAAAAAGGACCTCTCCAATATTTTATAATTAGGCCCAAAACAAATTACAAGCAACCCTCACACTCCCTTTCTTTATTATTAAAGGAAATTTTCGATCCCTTTTTGTAAACTTATTTGATAATAAGTTCATCAAAAAAGAGTATTTATATTAAGTCCATTTTGATCTTCATTGTCTCAAATACCCCTAATAGTTATATTTAATTAAAATAAATTTTAAAATTAACAACTCTTAAATTTTAAGAGTTTGACTAATATTAAAAATCTCATTCTCTTTCTCATATCTATCTAAATCCACATATAGAATATGACTATTTATTTATATTTCTCATATATATATATACTAATAATTGTTTGTACCTGAATGCACTACGTTACTCATAAAAAAATTGTAAATATTTATTCATAAATAAAAGTAATGTATAGTACAATTTCAATAATACAACGATCAAATTGACATTGTTCAACCTATATGTAAAACATATATAATCAAACCGTTATATAATGAAAGTCACGCTACAATGACCGTAACATATTAATTAAAAAATTTGAAAAAATATAATTATTATTGATCAAACATCCATGATTTCCACATTTTAAATAAATTTTATCTAAAATTTCAAAAAACTATAACTATTTATTTTTCTGAAGATTTCTACTTAAAGTTCATAACACTATCTCTACACCATTTTTCCAATGCGAGTTCGTGTAACTTTTGTGAGTAAATCATCCAAATATTTCATGCAAATTCTTGTAAATGTAAAAAATTATGTTGAAAAATTAAGATCAGTTTCCATTTGAGTATAATTTAAATATTCGTAAAATTCAATCAAATTTAAGTTAAAGCAAGAATTTATACTTAATACTCGACAATCAATTTCAGCTCATTTCGAGTCTTAATCATAATTACGTAAAACTGAAAATTGAATTTAAATTCGACTCAATTAAGACTTATATCTTAAATCTATAGACTAATTCTTCTCTATTTTATTTCAAACACACACACACACACACTAGTACTTAGAGCAGCTCCAAAGGGAGTTGCCATTTTGAAGTGTCAAATCATTCATTTGTAAAATTGAACAGTATTTTGACATCTCTGAATTTAAAATCTGCTCCAATCACAGGTGCCGAAATAGGATGTCATTTCATATTTTTATTCATCAATCTATATGAATAGTTTGATCTATATTTATCTAATGGAACTATATTCATCAACCCATTTGTAACCTCTCCTTTTCTCTCTCCAGAGTTGTAAAAAATGTTTTTTCAAGAGCCTTGATTCTATTTTCCAACCCTTGATGCCATCCTCTTTAGAATGAAAATTTTTGAATTTGGTGTGGCATATGAGGTTGTCACCCTTGATGCCGCTCCTTGTTGGAGTTGTTCTTAGATAACATTTTCAAGTCCACTCAAAAACAGTTGAAGAATGAGTACTCTTGAACTTCTCTTTTGTTGGCCTGCCTGGTCGAACTGTTCGGTGTCGAAGGAGGAAACGTAGGGCTTGATGTCGCCTGTTCCGAGGGCGATGAGAGCCAGTGCACGTAGAGGAAGGCTGTTTGGTTGGATGATGCTGGTATGTAGGGTTGCTTGATGCATAGTGGGGGATGTAAGCTGTCTATTGATGCTAAAAGTGTCAACAACACCATGTCATGTTACAGTGAATCAGAATCAATGCTGATAAGCGAAGAAGAAGACATGGGCAGGAGAGGAAGATACTCTGTTATGTCTGGTATAATATTGGGAAATTTGAATTTAAATTTTAAGTTTATGTTTGAGATTTTATTGGTATATTTCTATTGACAATTAATGCATAACAATTTCTAAGCCAGAAAACTGTTTTCAAAGAAGGGTATTTTAGAATTTTAAAAAATAGTGAAGTTAACTACTCATTAATAAGATTAAAAATGAACTTATCTTCAAATAATTTTTTTTGACAGATTAAACTCATTATAAGTCTCTTAAAAAAATTCAACCTTAATTTTCACTATTATTAATGACCCATGCCACCTATTACCAGGGATGACAGTAGACCGAAACAGGAACATGGGGTGTAGTATCTATTCCCGTACTCATTTAAAAAAATTCTGTCCATCCCTGGTTCACCCCTATTAACGGGTATAATTTTTATTCCCTTCCTCATCCGCGGGTAAATTTGTAATCCCTGCCCCGGCCCCATCCCCCGCCTTCACCCCTCGCCCCCAACCCTGTCCCCGTCCTTGTTCTCGTCCTCGTTCACCTTACCCGCCCTTGTTCAAGTCCAAACCAACATAATCCAAAATTCAAAATAAATCTAACATTATAAAAATCTAACATAATTAAAGAATATAATATCATAATTAAAAGCTTGCCATTTACAGCAAATCCAACATACTATAATTAAAATTTTGTTTACAACATAATATAATTAAAAGTTTGTCTCCCATGTAAATCTAACACAATATTATGCAACACAACATAATGTAACATAACATAATCTAACATAAAAAAACATAAAAATACAAAGATCTATATTTTACGAGCTAAAAATATGAAAAAAAATCAAAAAATAAAAAATAATTTTTAAAAGAAAAAATTATTTATTAATATGTAGATTTATATTTAGAGCAACATATATATATAATAATAATAATGGTTAAAGCGGGGCGGGGAGGGGCGGGGCGGAGGCGGGCCGAGATAATTATCATTTATTTTCTCCTTCATTTTCGCACGGGTTTATACAGATATTTTTGTATACGTTCACCGTCTAATATGTATAATCCATCTCTGGTTCAAATAAAACAAATTTGATCGAACACCTATTTGTACCCGATCTACTGCTATTCCTGACTACTGCCCAAAAGGTATCTACAAAATTAAAGGGCTCTCAGTTCAAAAAAAAATAAAATTAGAGGTCTCTCTCTCTCTCTCCATTTCTTAGCCCTTTTACGCCGCCAAACATTTGCACAATTAAAAGAGATAATGACACTTACATAAATAATGTAGCGACCGAGTTTAGAGTGAAGAGTAGACCAAAATGTCACTACAAGCACTTCACATTGTGCAAGCAACTGGTGGCATTTGGAGAAGAATGGAGGGCATGCAAATCATGATGGCTCTGCAAAAGGGATTCCTCTCTATCCGTAATTATCTAAGGCTCACAAAAAGAGGAAGATATAGTCAGTTTATGCTCCGTTTAATATGATTAAAAAATTAAAAGTTAGAAAGATAGATAGTTAGAGAAATAAATAAAACATCATATTTGGTAAAGAAGAAAAATAAGAATGATGAAAAAGTGGATGAATTACTTTTTTTCAATTCACTCAAATCAATCCCTCTAAAATCGAAAAGAAAGTAGTTGAAAAATTAATTATTTGTGTTGAAATATATCTTATTTGTTTATATATCTTTATATATATATATATATATATATATAATAATAAAATAGCTAGAATTTGTTTGTCTTTAACTTTTAGCGGCCGATATTGTTTTAATATTATTGATCCAACGGCCAAAACTATTCCAAAATATTTTCTTTCCCAACAATTTCTAAAAGCCTCTAATTCTAGGACTCTTCGAGACTTATCTTAACCTCGCATACGTCTCTGAACCTCCTCTCATACAGCTGTGTCTCACAATGTCTCTCTCATAACTTCTCTCTCTCTACCAATGCTGCCAACTTCGACATTGTCACTGCCACTGCCAGCCATCGTCATCGCCACCGATATCAGGTTTTGCTCACTTTCTCTCTATATCTATGTTTCTCTCCCTCTTTGATTGTCTTCCTCTTCCTCCCAGCCCATGTGTACCATTGTCACATTGGTTATGAGTGTACCACGACAATTTTTTTTCCCTGGCTTTAATTGTATTGTATTCAATTGTATCTTAAGTCCTTGTTATGAAAGTAGACATTTGCATGATAATAAGGTGGGTATGTGATGTCCATTAGACTAAGCCCCATTTTGCTTCATTACCATTGAAATTATTGTTGTAATTTTGGTTTTACTTTCATTTAGTTGGTTTGTTATAACTGCTCTTTCTTTGATTGTGTTTTTAGTTTGCTAGCCTACATTGTTAATAATGGGTTTATGTACTAATGCCATATGGATGATCGTATTATTTGACACTAATTGAAGAAATGAATGCAATCCTACTGATTGTTTGGTACTCTATGATGAATATAATCCTATTAACAAGCTTTTGTTCTTGACAAAAGGATTCTTTCTTTAATTTCACTTCATTTCATTTTTTCATATTAAAAATTTTGTGCAGTGGTCACCACTTGCAGGACATGTACCTACTATACATAAGCAGGTTATTTGTTATTAGGGACGTGTTGTTATCTTTAACTGTCTAATTTATTGCACTCAGGTTGACGTCCTTTATTACTTTTGTTATTCTTATGTTAAATATATTTCAACCTAAAACATAGTTCTACTTCTTTCTTTTGCAATTTAATTGTGTTTAATTATAAGTTAATCTTATTGATTTATCTTCTAATGAGAGATATTTAGTTATATACAACTCTAAGTCATGATTATAAACAAGTAATTCTTCATATATTTTTACCAAGTTCATCTTTTTAATTTAATTTGCTTAGCTCAAGGTAAGATTGAACTCTTTTATTGTTTCTCATTAACTGTGCTTTGAGGTAAATGGGACTTTGAACTTTTTGAGCAAAAAAAAAAGAATTCATCACTCATAAGTAGCAGGAGATATTTGTTCGCTGAACATACACCAACGTACCAAACTATGGATAGTTATGAGAACTAAACAAATAGAAAAAAATAAGAGTACCCTGTGGATCTTCATCTTCATATAAGCACACATAGACAGAGAACCCCTTTCTTAGTTTAAGGCAACACTAAATCACATATGTATGCTAAAATCTAAATCCAAAATCACACAATCGTTATGAAAATCAAACCCTAATTAAGCACTTGTAGATTTACGTGTATAGAAGAGAGGAGCTAAGTCAAGATCCTTTGGGACATTTTGTCGAATAGCTTATAGGCTGTAGTTGATAATGCCATTTTGAGAGAGAGAGAGAGAGAGAGAGAGAGAGAGAGAGAGATGATTGGGTTTGGGCATGGGTGTGGGCATGGGTGTGACAGAGGGGTTTCGGGTGTGAGAAGAGAGAGGGAGAGACAGATATCTGGAGAGCCTGGAAAGAAAGGCCTCGCTGATGGCGTCTTCATTGGCTGACGTCGATGTCGCTGGAAGTATGAAATTGGGGGGGGGTGTTTGTGTGCTTTGTGTGTGTGTGCTGTTGTGTGTGGCGACGTGTGTGATGTGTGTGTGCGTGTGTTATATGTGGGATGTGATATGTGTGCGCTAGTGTGTGCGTGTGTTCTGGTGTGTGTGTGTGTGAGTCATGAGACAGGGAGGGTGATGTGTGTGTCGTGAGAGAGAGAGAGGGGGGATACCTAGGTGACGATAGAGAAGCCATGGCAAAGCGAGTGGAGAGAGAGAGAAGGAGAAACGATGCCTGGTCTGGGAAGAAGGTCGCATGCCTGTGTGTTAGACAGAATGGGTGGCGTCTGGGTGTAGTTAAATTAGGCGGGATTTTATTTTTGTATAGGATGTGTTGTGAGCCATCGGATTAAGTTTGATGCATTTAATTTAAAATGAAATTCAATTTGAGTTGTTATTGTGCTTTTTCAATTTTAAGATAGAGACGTATGAGAGATAGGAGTGTAGAGTCTTATAATGAGAGGCTTCTTCATGGGCGGGAAAAAAAATTCAGGACTAATTGTTGACCGCTAGATCAAAATTTTTGAAATAATCTGAACTGTTTTTTATGTTGTGATTACGTTGTTCGTTAGATGTATTTATGTTTTGTCTCAAAACGATCTGAACCATTCTTTGTCTTTTAGATTCAAATTTCGTTCTATTTTATTATATAGATCTTTGTTATAGAATGTAACCCTAAGGTATAACTTTTGGTTAGGACAATAGAATCATCGGCTGGGAAAGTGACAAGTTTGCACTTGAATTATTAATAAGGCGCTCGTGAGACATTATAAGTGACGTGCTGGGGGAGTATCAATTAGAGGTTGAAAGGTGGCTACGAAAAGTGAAGAAAGTTATGAATGCTATGAAAATTTCACCGGTACTGTGTGTTAGCTTAGCTACGTATGTATTTGAGGGTGAAGCTGATTCATGATGGGATTTAATCAGAGAAGAGAACTGATAGGGGAAATGACCTGGGAGAGATTGGAGACTATATTGAATGGTAAGTACTTCATCGAAAGTGTAAGGGATAATCTGATGTTAGACTTCTTGAACCTGTGGTAGAATGTATTGACTGTGTCTCAGTATGAGGCACGGTTTATGGAATTTTTGCATCACGCTGGTGAGTATCAAGGCGGAAAGAAATGGTGTTTATGATGACAGCAAATAAGGAAATGTAAGGAAAGTGAGTGAGGTAAGTATAACTTTTAGTTTATTCCGAATATTATTTATATTATAAAGTACAATACAATTTAAATCTCAAAAGATAAATAAAATGACTTTTATTTTTCGCAGTTGAGATTATTTTAAATTTTACTTTAAAATTAATCCGACGGTTAATATTAACACTCTAAATTTACTAGAGAAAAGAGACCTCTAAAGGTGTGTTAGAAGTAACTTTTTAAAAATGTTTTTAAAACTTAGAACTTCTCATATGTATTTTTTTTAAAAAATAATTTTTAGAACTATCCCACCACCACCACCACCACCACTGCAACAACCACCGCCACTACCGCCACCCTTCCGCCACAACAACAATCACCACCACCACCACCATTGTCGCCACCATAGCACCATCCCCCATCCCCCATCGCCCCATCACTACCACCACCACCACTGTTGCCGTCACTCCATCACCACCTCTGCACAACCACCACCACCACCACAACCACTGCTTCTACCATTACCACCGTCGCCACCACCACTGCTGTCACCCCACTACCGTCACCTCTACCCCTACCACTCCACCACCACTCCCACAACCATCATCACTACCACCACCACGATCATCGCCATTGTTGCCACCCCACCACTACTACCATCGCTCACCCTTACTACAATTGATGCTTAAATTATTTTTTTTTCTTTTATGTTTGTGATATGATTTTAGGTGTGAATAAAAATATATTTATTGTTTATCATTTTTTATTACTCCGTGTCTGCAAATACAAATAATAACTAATATATACATATGGGATGACTTAAGAAGCAAGATATCCAAATTTCGAGGGCACAATTTCTGTAAGGAGGGTAAAGTGTAACGACCGAATTTCGGGCAGGGTCGAAGAGAGAATTCATTGAGTAGAATGTTTTAAGTTTATATATTTCACAGTTGATGATTGTACGTGTTAAGAAACATTGAAAATTGGAGGATTTTGATCAACCAGACAAAATTGACCGAGTAAGAGTCGTTGATGCTGATTAGGTGATCGCAATTGAGAATTTAGAAAAAAACTTAATATTTTAATTGAAGAGGAATTTAAGTATATCCAAAGGAAAAAAAAAATTCAAAATTCAAAAAATTACCAAATTGCCATTCCAAGCGAGTCACAAGATGCAAGCAGCCGATGGCATCTGGAGAGGCATGGAAGGCATGCAGATCATGATGGCTTTGCAAAGGGAATTCCTCCCTCTATCCCTAGTGGTAGGGTGAATAGAAAAATAGAATGATGAAAAATAAAAATGATATACTTTTTATCCTTCAAGAGATGAATCTCTTTTTGCCTCTTTTGTGTTTTATAGGGTGGATAAAAAAATAAAAGGATGAAAAGTGAAACTGATATACTTTTTATCTTTTAAGGGACAAATCCCCCTTTTCCTCTTTTTTTTTTTTTTTAATTTTTCAAGGGATGGAAACTAAGAAGGATTGATTTTTTTTTTTTTTTTTTTGTATTTGATAAGATGGAAAAAATATTTTTTATTTAAAAAAAATATAAATACATATTTTTTCATTATATGTATATATGAAATTAATGTATACATAATATGTAATTGATAAATATGATATATGTATACTAGTCATAACCCGTGCTTGAAGACACGATAGAACAAAAAATTCGAGTCCTAAAAAATCGATATCATTATATTAAATAATAAATTTTCTTTCCTTCATTTATTTGATTAAATCATTCTAAATTTATTTTTACCCATTATTTTCTTAAAGATATTGACAAAATTTTCTCAAAATATGTAATTCAATAATTTTTTTTAACAAATCTATACTATCGTGTATGAATAATATTTGAAATAAAAATTATGTTAAATTATAAGTTAATCAAATATTAAATGATTGAACATATGATAGAAATGAATTATGTTATGATTTTGGAGGAGAGAAATGTATAGGAGATAAAATTCAACTTCCTATGTGTTTTATTATATAGATTTGTATAGATATAAAGAAAAATTTCATTCAGACCTCCTTTAGTTAAGTTTAAATTCAACGACACTTCCTTCTAATTTTGAAATTTCGTTGTCACTCTCTGTTAGTGATTATTGAGTTACACCGTTAATGACAATGGTTGATTTATAGAAATATCTAATAGTATTTTATAGGGTAAATTTTATCCACACCCCTTATAAATAAACCTAACTTTAACAACACCCCTTGTAAATAGACCCAATTTTAACAACACCCTCTTTGATTCTGAAATTTCAATGCATTCATTTTCAGTTCTATTATATTAGCCTTTATTTTAATCAATTTAATATTCAATTTTATCAAATTAATTTTTTTTATTTAATTTAAACTAAATTAACATCTCATCTCATCAAATCAACACAAAATTGGTATTTAATTTTATCAAATTAGCATTTAGTTATATTAATTTAATATTTCATTTCATCAAATTAATATTCTTTCTTTAATTTAATATTAAGTTATTATTTATTTTTATCAAATCAACATCAAATTGACATTCAATTTTATTAAATTAAACTATTTAATTTATTAAATAGAATATTAAATTCCATTAATTTAAAATTTAACTTTATCAAATTAATGTCATTTCTTTTATTTAACACCAAAAGAACATTTAATTTTATTAAAAAAACATTCAAATTTATTCAATTAACATTAAATTCAATCAAATTAATCTTTAGTTTTATCAAATTAAAACTAAATTAATATTTAAATTTATCAAAATTAAGATCAAATTTATTCAATTAATATTAAATTTTATCAAATAATTTTAAATTTTATATATGAAGTATGATGTGTGAGGAGCGGTCGGGCGACATTGTGGAGGATATATGATAGCAGAGGAATTAGAAATGGATGAGATTTTGACATTGACTTTATCAATTGTAATTTTTATTATAGAAAAATTATTTTTAACTAAAAATTATTATGATTAAAAAATATAAAAATTATAAAAAACTTGATTATGTAGCCAAATGAGTGATAATATGATGACTAATATTATCACAAAGTTATAATACAACGTTTTAAAATAAAAAATTTATTGGAATAACATAATGATTGAAATTACGTTTGTTGGCTATATAATGAGGAAAGAATTGATGCCATTTTAGTCTATTTACATAATAAAGGGTAATTTTTGTATTTTCACAAAATATTTAGTTAAATTATTATTTTATTTGCTGATAGAGACAAAAGTTATTTTTACAGGAGTTCTCATTAAATTTAGACTCAACTACATGATGTTTACATGAAATTTTCTCTAGATATAACATGTAGATATAACATGTCTTCTATATTTGTACTATATATATTTACAATAAAGATGTGTGTGTGATATGAACAGTAAAGTTAAAGAACAGTTGCATTAGGATAGAATTTTGAGGAGACATGTGTCTCAGTTTGGAAAGAGAATCATGAAAGATGAGAGTGTGAGAGACAGTCAATGTCTCAGTATAGAAAGTGATCCTTTAACATAGAAAATAAAATCAGAAAAATAATGATAAGAGTTGTAATATGTATTTTAGGGGAGAGAGAGAGAGACAAAGTTGAGGAATGAGAGATTGCTTAATTGCCGGATTTGATTGGGTTGGAGAAATAATTTAGGGATGTTAGTTTTGAAAACTAAAAGTTTTGAGCGGCAAAAAAATTCAAGAGCTAATATGGTACGTCGGATCGAAACGATTTGAGACGTCAATAACTTGAGATAGTTTGAAATATCTTCGGCCGTTGGATGATGCCTTTTTTGATCTCGAAATGATCTGAGCCACTCTTTCTCTCTTGAATTCAAGTCGTTCTACTTTATTATATAGATATCAAAAAATATATAGACAAATAACATACATTTAAACACACATAATTAATTTTTGTGGGTTGAAAGGAAAGTAAATCCATCTACTTTTTCATCATTCCTATTTTCTTTAATTACCAAACATGATATTTTATCTATTTCTCTAACTTTTTATCTTTTCATTTTTTCATCATACCAAATGAAGCATAAGTCTCTTAAACCCACAAAAAGGGTAGAAAGAGAGAGTTTAGAGTGTGAGAGAGGAAAAAAGTGAAGAACTTTACAAATTGGGGTTATGGAACTTATGAACTGAGTATAGTATAAATCATATGTATTTTACGCAATTGAAGCATGAACTAGGATAGATTCATGATGTACATGTACGTGGTCTTGGTTTGAGAAGCCATGGTGTACAGGTGAGAAAATGGAAAACCCTAGTTTAGGTTCTTAAACTTGAATTTCTGAATTCTTTAAAAAAGGATGTTTAAGGTGAGGGTACATGCCACTAGTTTTGGGGTATAGGAACTTGATTTCGGAGTTAGATTTGTGAAATATTGAGGTTTGGGGGTTGAAAAGTCAAGTTGTAGGTCTTGTTTTTGGCTGAGAAAATTGTTTCGATCCAACTTTGACTCAGATTTTGTAAAAATGGTAGGGTTTTTTTTTGGGATGAAACTAAGGTTGGGGATTGAAAGTAGTATTGAAAAGGAGAGTTGATTTGAGGGAGAAATGGTTGGGTGAAGTTGGGCTACTCTAGTCCCGACACGAATAGCCTGTCTTTGACTAGATCGGAGATGAGATTAGTCGAAGTCTATGTAAACTAGTTCGGACACTTCTAACCGTTGATCAAAAAAAAAAAATTAATTAGCCACCATCCACCAAATTCCTATTTACAATAAGGTTCTTATGTGATTTAGATATATATTGATAATTAATTTTATTTTATTCAAAAAATTATAAGTATAATCCTAATTAAATGAATTTTAAAAAATTTAATTTCTCAAACATCACTAAAAAATCAATTTCAATCACAAAATTTCAAAAAAATAGAACTTTAACTTTTTCTTTTTTTTAATAGTTAGAACAATAAATTTTAGGAACATGTAAAGTTTTCATAATCTTATAACTGAATATGAGCAATAGAAAATTAAGTTTGATAAATTTGAGATAATATTTAATTCAAATACACATATACATAATATATTTTATTAATTTTTGTGTAAGAAAAGTATTCTTGTGCAATGCACCTGGTGTATTGCTAGTATTAAATAAAAGACTTCACTTTTAGTTGCCGCTTTAGACCTCAAATAGTTTTGGGCCACCCTTGATTTTCTAGGTGTAAATATCTGCTTGGATTTGATATTTCCTCATGAATTGGCTGCTGCAGAGAAGTCTACGACACTCAAAAATAAAAAATTCGATACTTTAACACCATATACAAGTTTTTAAGGTTTTGTTTATAATTTTTTGAGCTTATTTACTGCTTTTTGGGGTTTGTGATTGCTCCTAAAATTATAAGGATGCCATATAGGAATAATGGTGATAATTTTAAGATCGGGTTCAAGTAACTCAAAAAGTTATAACTTGACTCTAAAAAAATAATAATTTGAACTTTAAAAATTATAACATTATCCAAACCATTTTAAATTTTGAAGATCAATCCTAATATTTCAAATCTGAGTTGTTGACAAATTCCAAAAGTTTTTGTCAAACGCAACAACGTTTTCCTTTTGTCAAACCCAAAAACTTTGGGAAACACCGCAAAACTTGTAAATTTTCCACAAAGTCAAACCCAACTCAAAGTTGGCCCATGGCGAAAAGTCAATAACTCTTCCAAATGCATGCACTTCATGTAACAAGAAACTTCATAATACGAAGCTGCAAATCCCACTTGCTCAATGCTGCTGTTAGAATAGTAGAAAGTGTATCAAGTAAGACCATTTCTTTCTCTTTTTTAACTGGCAAGTAAGATCATTTCAAGATGATTATTATCAAGAACATTTAAATTTCAACTTGTGGCAGTGATTACTAGTTTAAAAAACTGAGGAAAGGGTGTTTCTCAATGGGTTTTGAAATTTTCAATACCACATTTTTTTTATTCACCCAACTGAAAAAAGATCACCATGGAAAATTTCATTCAACATTTTTTTTACATTCACCCAATTCAAAAAAGATCAAAATAAAAAATTTGAAAAATATAATGAAAAAAGTTGCCTTTAAAGAACCAACAATGAGAATTGAAGATGATGACAACCTCAAAAGTTTCTTTGCTTTCACTTTGTTTTGTTTTTCTCTTCCCATTTTTATGGGCAGCTTCAGCTCATACTAATGAAGGTTTCCTTCAATTTCTTGCTCAACAGTTTTGAAACTCCACCTCAATGTCCAAGGTTATTTACACACCCAACAACTCTTCACATTCATCTGTCTTGGATTTACCCAGACAAAACTTACGATTCACTTCACCTGACTTTTAGCCATAATCACCAATGGGCCTTTGGTCCAATGATACTCCTTACCTTGTGAAGGCTTTGTCTTTTTGAGGTCAAGAGTTCAAATCCCCTTTCCCCCTCCCCTCCTCCCCAAAAAAAAAAAAAAAAAAACCATTAGCCATAATCACACCATTACAAGTGTCGCATATTCAAAGAACTATATATTGTTCTCGAATACATGATATGCAAGTAACAGCTCGAAGTGGAGGATATTACTATGAGGGCCTTTCTTATGTTTGTTCAGTTACCATCTATCATCATTGATAAGTTAAAGATGTGATCACTCACTGTCAATACCAAAGACAACACGACGTAGATTCAAGCTGGTGCCACTCTTGGTGAACTATATTATAATGTCATAAATAAGAGTAAAACACTTGCCTTTGCGGCAAGAATTTGCCCATCCGCGGGCTCTGGTGGCATACAAGTGGGGGAGGGTATGACACTCTACTACATAAATTTGGTCTCGTTGTTGATCATGTAATTGACGTTCGGTTGGTTGATGTCAATGGTAGAATTCTCAATAGACAATCAATGGGAAAAAATCTCTTTTTTGGCAATTAGAGGAGGTGGAGGTTCTAGTTTTGGTATTATATTGGAATGGAAATTAAGTTCAGTTACAGTTCCAAAAACTGTAATTGTTTTCACAGTAAGCAAAATGTTGGAACAAAATGCAACCAAGCTTGTTCATTGATGGCAATACATTGCACACAGGATTGATGAAAACTTTTTCATTAGAGTAGTTGCAAGGAATGTGAATTCTAGTCAAGATGGAAAGAAAACACTACAAGTTTCGTTCTTTTCATTGTTCTTTGGTGGAGTTGATAGATTACTCCGTTGATGCAAGAAGAATTTCCAAAACTGGGTTTGGTAAAAGAAAAGGAAAAATTGTGGAAAGGTACAACATATACTACTTATTTGTGAGAAAGTAACTTAATATAATTCTTCTGTGTATAAGTCATTTTTTGTGTAAATGTTTTGTGAATAGATAAACTTTGGTTGTTTTTTAAAATTTTCATTTACGTAAAAACCCTTTTCCTTTATTCATGGAAGATAATTTAGGCAATTAATTGTTGGATTCAATTTCCTATTTTTTTGGGACTACATGTTTGAATTTTGAACTACATCTCCTTCTTTCATTCAACGACTGAAATTCTAAAAACAATACTCTTCATCTTATTAGCCGTTTCCTTATTTTTTTTGATTCTATTTTACTAGCTAAATGGTTTCCTAAATTAAAGGATAATTAACCGTTTGAATTTTGAACGGATTCCGTTAGCTTTAAAAAGATTTCCTATTCTCCCCCTCTCTCTCTATTTGACTCTCTCCGTTACTACCTCCCTCTTTCCTTATTCTCTCTCTCTCTCTCTATTTTCTCTCTCGAACTTGTTCTCTCTCCCATCGTTACTCTCCTCTCCCTATTCTCTCTCTCTCTCCCTCGCTCCCCCCTTATTTTCTCTCTATATTTATACAATGCTACGTTTAAGTCACATTTTGTGATACCCACTAATTGCAAAACACTGCATATGATGTTTGTTTTGCAATGTGACATTGGAGTTACACTTTGGATGCCCATACCATAAAAGAATAATGCATATGATGTGTAGTTGCATTGTGATATTAGATTCACACTGTGATACCCACCATGTGTTTTTGAATCTTTATATGATGTGTATATGAAATGTTACATTGGAGTCACAATGTGATACCATCCATATAGAAACCCTGTATATGGTGTCTATATGCAGTGTGACATTGATGCTACATTGTGATGCCCACAATGTTCCAATCCCTGGGTTACACTATGATACTTTTCATGTGTCAAAACCTATATATATTGTGTGTATACAATAGACATTGATGACACATTATAATGCCCATAGTGGTCCAACCCTGCATATGTATTTTACAATCAATGTGACATTAGCGTCACAGTGACCAAATCCCCGTTCTTAATAAATTCCAACAATGCCGACGGTGTGTGTTTTTCATTGTGAAACCCTCAATAATAATATATTTCTTTGACACCTGAGAATGGTGTTTGGGGTAGATATTTGTGTACCATTTGAATTTCAAATTTTCACCCTCAAATCTTAGAAACTTCGGCACCAATAGTGGAGACATGCGAACAATTACTGTCTCTTCCTATTCTTTCCATCAATTTCATTAGATAGGTAGGAAACTTTTCAAATTGAAAACTTTTCCAAAAAATTGCAACGATGTCGCTTGTATTCGTTCTTCACAGTGTAATCCTTGTTTCTCCAACGATGGATGATATTTGTGTTATTCATAGTGGATGGTGACTTTTTGAGTTCTTCACTGTGAAACCCTCAATAAAATGGATTTCTTTCCATGATGTTTTTGGGAGGTTATGTGAGCCTTGTTTGAATTCAAATTTTTTATCCTCACATCTTGCAAACTCGACGACAATTGTGGAGGCATGCGAAACTTGCTGTCTCTTCCCTTTCTTTCTGAAGGTTTCATTAGATAGTTAGGAAACTTTTCAACTTCAAAAATGGGTATTTTTGACTTTAGCTATAGCCTGTTGACTTCTTTGACGATATTTTCAAAAGTGGTATTTTTCCTCTTATAGTTCTAATATTATGTACTAGCCTCCTTTTTTTTTTTCAAAGGAAAACTGTATCAAAATGACGTGGATAGACTCCGTTCTCTTTTTCTATGGCATTAAACTCGATTCACTTGCTTATTTGCTGAACATGGCATATCCATATATAATTCATTATAAAATAAAGTTAGATTATGTGAAGGAACCTATTCTTGAAAGCGTTTTTGAATGAATATGGAAAAAGTTCCTTGAAGTAGAAGGTGGGGATCCTGTGATTGTGTTGATTCCTTATGGAGGAAGAATGAGTGAGATTATAGACTTTGAAACACCTTTCCCCATAGAGCTGAGAATATGTACAAAATTGAATACCAGGTAGGTTGGAAAAAACAGGGAACAATAGTTGTGAATAGGCATATTAGTTGGGTTCGAAGACTATACAAATATATGGCTCCATATGTTTCCAAGAATCCAAGGCAAGAATATATCAACTACATGGATTTTCATATAGGAGTCAATAAAGAAGGGAAGACAAGCTATGCACAGGCAAGCATTTGGGGTATTAAATTTTTTCAGAACAACTTCAATCGATTGGTGTATGTGAAGACCTTGGTTGACCGTGTCAATTTTTTCAGGGATGAACAAAGTATTCCACTTGTTTAATTGTTTGTTAATGAACCATAGATACTATGGATATGTTCACCTAGGTATTTGGATTCTCTTACTTTGAAATTCTTTAAATTTTGGTAAAATTCAGTTATCCAATGTGAAATTTGTTGGGCCCCGTTATTGGCTTATGTGGGTCTCAGTGATAGCTAATCATCCAATGCGTGGATTTACGACTCTTCTCTTGTTCAACCACAAAACTAAGTTGTGTGGGTTTCTATTAGCTTTACTAGAAACATACTATGCACGTGAAAGTTTTGTTATGCTAAGATTAGCTAGGCAATGGACCACAATCATTTTCAGCCAGCTAGTTGCAACAACCCCAGGCCAAGACATTCACAAAACATAGCCAAATTTAATTGGGGAAATGCTGATCTTTTTCGAATATACACATACAAGGATCACTAGAAATCTATCCAATTGGTGTCAAGTTGTCTTGTGATAGTTAAACCTACAATATTTAGATTACAATTATTCTAAGACATTTTTAGTAGTACAACAATGTTCATCCTGAGTCGAGATCTAACCCTCCATGAGATTCATAGTTGCATTACTTATAACTTCTAAATGCAATTCAGACTGTGTAATGATATGTCATGGGAATTAATCAATAATGAAGCATTTCATTATCCATACATGGGATCATATGTTAATATTTTTTTTTTTTACTTTTGTACTAGGTTTATTGGTTAGGACTTTCACCGTTTGGGCTTGAAAATAGTGTCTTAACTTTCTTGCGGAACTTGAATATGCTAGGGCTAGTCATTCTAATGGAAAATACTGAGTCTCTGCATCAAGGAGAGTTTTACTAACATAATAGATCATTCTCATTTCTTTTGCACATAGCTTTGTTAGGACCCCCATTGACTGCACACTCGGAGACCGCTAGATAGATTTACAATAGTCCCCCCTTTTTGGGGTTATGAGCAGGGGAGGTTTGGCTAGGTAAGATTTCAAGTCTTTGAATGACTTGTCTCACTCCTGCATCCACAGGCCAGTTTAGGGCTTGAAAAAAAAAGGCCGACACTAGTCAGAGGCAAACAATATAAACCTCTTCAAGGCAACTGCCATTCCCTTCAATTTTTGCACTACTTTCACATTTCTTGGGGCTTGTAGTTCAATTAGGGCTTTGACTTGTTTGGGATTTTCCTCAATCCCCTTTTTGGTCACAAGGAATCCTAGGAATTTTCTTAAGCCAACCATAAAGGGGATTGAGGTGGTGGTATCTCTTGTATGCATCTAAGAAGCTAATTTGCTCATGTCTAGAGGTGTCATCAACAATTTGATTTATGTTCAGAAGGAAAAAACTATCCCTGAGGTGAATGCGGTTCAGATCCATGAAATCCATGCATATTCTCCATTTTTCATTCTTCTTCTTTACTACAACTATATTGGAGAGCTAATCTGGGTAGTGTACCTCCTTAATTGACTGTGCCTCCAACAATTTTCCCACTTCTTCAAGAACAAATTCTATGTACTAAAGTGAAGACCTTCGTTGCTTCTGTTTATCAGCTTAAAGCTAGGGTCGACATTCAATTGATGTGAACTGACTTTAGGGTTAATTCCATGCATTTCATAGGGAATGGAGAACCCATTGTGTCAATGAAGAACCTATCAAAAATTTTCTATTGGCGTCATGCTTGACTATATAGATGGTTTTCAGATCCTCCACCTCAATTTTGGCCGACCTTGCTATAGGCTCCTTTATGTCTAGCGGTACACAATTTAATTGCTATTTTTCCAAGTTGATTTCACGCCTCCTTGGTTTACTATTTTACTTCTTTTATAGACTTCCCTTTAAAGTTGCCAATAGACAACTTCGAGAATTCGCTTGGTCCCCTCCAATGTCAACTATCCCTTTATCTACAGGGAACCTCAAAATTTGAGGGTAGGTCTACAAAATTACCTTTATTTCGTGCATCCATGTGCGGCCCATGATAGTGGTACAGTTGATTCCAAATTGGCTACAAGAAACTCAGTCATCGTGTACTAGCAATGTGATCTTTCCTTTAGGTAGCACCACCTTTCCACTGAACCCGACCAAAAGTGCATAGACCAACTTCAAGTCTTCCTCTTTCAAGCCGAGCTTTCGAAACAAGCCTACATACAATACGTTAGTAGAACTTCCTTGGTCGATTAGAATTTGTCTAACGTCCTACCAAGTCATCGTCTGAAAAGCTAATCGTTCCTTCATGACAGTCGACCCACCTTTCTTGTTGAAATGCCTAGTCAAGAGGCTGACTTTTGGATGTAAGCCCTTGCTGCTTTATTTGTCGCCATGTTTGGGTTAGAAGCAACATTTATTACATTGATTACTCTAGCTGGCTCTTGCACTGGCCCCGGGTCATCTCTTTCTTCTCACTTGTCTCTCCTTTTGATTTCTGTTCATCAATGAATTGTGACAGGTGTCCCTTCTAGACGAGATCCTTGAGATGCTACTTTAATGAGCGACAATTTTCTATTATGTGATCGATGCCACGATGGTAAGAACACCTAATATTGGGATTCCTTTTCTCTGGATATCCATCATGCTTATTGGGCCACTTGAAATATGGCTTGTCCTTGATCGATCTAAGACAAAATCTTGTAGATTGGCTATTTGAAACAATGTTGACCCAAAAAATGCTGCATGTGGCTGCAATTTCCCCTTCTCCTTCCTTGTTACCTTTGGTCAAGTTTGGTTGGACTTCTCTTTGCCATTAACTTTCCTGTTTGGCTGCTTCTAGTTGATCTCTCTCCCTAGGTCGTCGTCCACCTTCACAAATTTTTTAACCTTGGCCATTAGCTCCTCCATATCAATGATGGTTCTTCTGGTAAGAGTCTAATATAGTTGATTATCCTTGGGTAGCCCAATCTTGAATGATGCCACCAAAGATTTTGGGTTACAACTTTCTATTCATTCATGGTCTTCCTATACCTATAAGCATATTCTCTAAGTGTCTCGTTGTGCTTCTTCTTCATGTAGAGTAACAACCCAATGTCTTTAAATTGATTGGTTAGTTGCACCCAGCTGTTTGATTGAATCTCTTGATAGGCTATCATACCATTTCATGGCCAACTCTCCCAGATTGTTTAGGAAGTTCACATTAGGGCTTCATCCTTTCTATGAAATGCAATCAATTTCCTATAATAGTGGATATGAGCTATCGGTTCAGTATGTCATTCATGAAGTTTGAAGTTAGGAATAGGTTATAGTCATTCATTAGACATATATAATTTTTTATTGTTGATGTTCCCTGTGGTGTGTTAAATTCATAGGGAATGACAACGGTTTGATTCCTTAGCGAAAGCTATAATATTTGATAGAAAAGTTATAATGATACATCGTCATGATTGATCATTAAAACAAATATAATTTTTAAAGGCCAAGATACCTTATATGAAGAAGTTAAAATTGATTAGGATAATTCATAACCAATCATAACATTTAATGATTTTATATAATTTTTTGAGGATTTAAAATGGTTTTTATTTTTAAGTAGATAATGGGTATATCACGAAAATATATGGGCAAAGAATATAGACGATGGTTTGAAATATATGTATTTATGTTTATATCTCTTAATATATGTATATGTCTTATTATCTATTATATACCATTTGTGGTGGTGGTGGTGGTGGTGGTGGTGGTGGTGATTCTTTGGCAACAACTATGGTGCTAGTGGGTTGATGGTAGGGGTGACAATTTTTGACACAACACGATAATCTGATACGAACATGACACGAATAAATGGGTTTGGGTTGACTAAATTTTTGACCCAACTCGTATATGACACGACCCGTCAACACGGAATGTTAATGGGTCGTGTTCGGTTCAACCCGCTTAACCCGAATTTATCCAAATTGACCCGTGTATTTAATCGGGTTGACACGAACCTGACTGATATGTTTTGACCCGAAATTACCCACCTATTTATAAAAAATTTAATTACTTTTCCCAAACCCTAATATTGTGGAGATTTGTATTTGTTTTTGGGATATTTGTGATGTTTTAGCCTTTGTTTTATGTAGACTTGTATTTGGGGTATTTGTAATATATCTAAATTTTATCTTTTTTTGTTATGTCATGTCGGATTGGGTCGAGTCAGTTGGGTCGTGTTAGGTAGGTTGGGTCGTGTTTACCCGAACACGACCTGTGTAAATCTCGGGTCACAGGTCGTGTCGGGTTAATCGTGTTTCGAGTCAGGTCATGTTCGTGTCTAAATAACCTAACCCGTTTAGCTCGCAGGTTGTGTTTGGTTGATGTGTTTTCAACCCGAACCTTTCAACCCGAACTCGATATGACACGACCCAAACACGACACGACACGACACGATTGCCATCCCTAGTTGATAGTCCTAATCAATTCTATTGATAACTACCATTCAAATTCAAAACTCAACAACAGAACATGATTGTGCCGTGATGAATAATTTCACGAATGGTATGCACACGATGGATTATCAGCATCATTTATTTAGTAGGGAATAAAAAAATTAGTGATTTAACAGTTGTTAACATAATTTATTGATTTAATAATACGACAGTTAATATGGTCTAACTATATTAATAATTATACCTATTAGACTTTATCATTGAGACAATATCACTTTAAAAAAATTAAATCAACAAATTATTTTAGATTTTGAAGTCTCAAAGGCGTTACTCCTCCCCTAAAAAATTTCCTCATGCACTCAAATATGGGATTCCAAATTCTCAATTAAGTAAATTTAACTATTGTATAGTTAATTGAATACCTTTAAAATGTTTTCCAAAAATTCATTCTAAGGTTCTCTCTCTCTCTCTCTCTCTGCGCTGTTAATTTGTATATATTGTGAATCATCATAGCACATATTAACAATCAATAGACATTTCCAAAAGTATCATCAACTAAGACCATGTCAAGGTAGTAACATACAACTTTTAAATTTCAACTTAAGGCAGTGATTGCTAGTTTATGAAGCTGAGTTAGTTAGTGGTGCTTGTAAACGTGTTGAAATTTTCAATTCAAAATGTCTCTTTCACCAATTCAAAAAAAGATCACTATAGAAATGTCAGCTACGTGTTATACCCTTTTATTATTGACAAACTCAATATTCAACCATGTAACCTTTGATATTATGTGAATTTAAAGTACTATATAAATAGCTGATAATACCTAAGGTTTTTCCTCACAAAACCTACAACAGAAATAAGGATGATGACAACCCCAAGAGCTTCTTTGCTTTCACTTTGTCTTGTTTTTCTCTTCTCCTTGTTTTGGGCAACTTCAGCTCATTCCAATAAAGCTTTCCTTCAATGTCTTTCCCATCCTTCTAAAAAACCTACCTCAATCTCCCACGTCGTTTACACTCCAAACAACTCTTCATACTTGTCTGTCCTAGATTTTTCCATTCAAAACCTAAGATTTACTTCACCCAGCACCCCACGACCTTTGGCCATAATCACCCCATTGCATGAGTCTCATATTCAAAGAGCTATATACTGTTCTCGAAAATATGGCATACAAATAAGAGTTCGAAGTGGAGGACATGACTATGAGGCCTATCTTATGTTTCCCCCGTACCATTCATCATCATTGATATGAAAAATATGCGATCAGTCACTGTTAATACTGACGACAACACGACATTGATTCAAGCTGGTGCGACTCTTGGTGAACTTTACTATAATATCGTGAATAAGAGTAGCACACTTGCATTTCCAGGAGGTATTTGCCCTTCCGTGGGTGCTGGTGGACATATAAGTGGGGGAGGGTACGGTATTCTGTTACGTAAATTTGGTATTGCTGTTGATCATGTAATTGACGCTCGGTTGGTTGATGTCAATGGTAGAATTCTTGATAGAGAATCAATGGGAGAGGACCTCTTTTGGGCCATTAGAGGAGGTGGAGGCGCGAGTTTTGGTGTTATCTTGGAATGGAAACTAAGTTTAGTTACTGTTCCAAAATCTGTTACTATTTTCACAGTAAGTAGAACGTTGGAACAAAATGCGACCCAACTTGTGCATCGGTGGCAATACATTCAGACAAGATTGATGAAAATCTTTTCATCAGAGTAGTGGCAAGGAATGTGAATTCTAGTGAAGATGGAAAGAAAACAATAGAAGTTTCGTTCTTTTCATTGTTCCTTGGTGAAGTTGATAAATTACTTTCTTTGATGGAGGAAGAATTTCCAGAATTGGGTTTGGTGAGGGAAGATTGTTCCGAAGTGAGCTGGATAGACTCCGTTCTCTTTTTCTATGGTGTTAACTAAAATCATTAGATGATTTGCTAAACAGGGCTTATCCATACAGAAGCAATTACAAAATAAAGTCAGACTATGTGAAGGAACCCATTCCAGAAAGCGCGTTTGAAGGAATATGGGAAAGGTTCTCTGAAGTAAAGGATGGAGATACTGTGCTTGTATTGACTCCTATGGTGGAAAAATGAGTGAGATTGCAGACTCTGAAACACCTTTCCCCATAGAGGTGGGAACATTTACAAAATTGAATATCAGTGGGGTTGGGAAGACCAAGGGATAGCGGTTTCAGAAAGACATATCAATTGGACTAGAATGCTTTATGAATATATGACTCCCTATGTTTCCAAGAATCCGAGACAAGCATATATCAATATAGGGATCTTGATATAGGAGTCAATAATGAAGGGAACACAAGTTATGCACAAGCAAACATTTGGGGTGCTAAATACTTTCAGAATAACTTCAATCGATTGGTATATGTGAAGACCTTGGTTGATCCTGGCAATTTTTTCAGAGACGAGCAAAGCATTCCACCTCTCTCCCCATGGTTGATAGAGAGGAATGGCCATCCTTTTCCGAACGAAAAGATTACCAATAAAAATTCCATTTCTATTGGTTGACCAAAATTTGAAACTCAAAATCCGAGTGGACACAAAGTCCTGTATTAGATTGAACTCACCTGCACCTCTTTTGCTGGTGATAAAATGTTATTGTTCTTGTGAATTTAATTCTACTGTTATTGTTGCTAAGGGACTAAATTGTAATTTGATTCTTTCATTTTTTTTTATGAACAAATATAAAGGATGCATACAAATTGTGAACTATTTTATCCTAGACCATTCTGTACTCGTAAGAGCCTCTAAATTGTGATTTGGTACAACATATCTGGAACAATATTGGGCAACAACTGAATCTTCTCAGCAAACCCCACAACCCAATA